>JACEOJ010000081.1:603089-1018544 GCA_013761285.1 Campoletis sonorensis
AGAGAGAGAGAGAGAGAGAGAGAGAGAGAGAGAGAGAGAGAGAGAGACGTATAGAGCGACCAGGAGTTAGCAGCACACGACAGATTTCTGGTGGCTAGAGGGTTTGTGACGCAGACGCGCGCAGCCCCGGGTCGCCCTAATTTGGAATAGCCGTATGTTACTCTCTCCCTCTGACACTCATTGGCATAGCAGGCGAGAGACATGAGCCTGTATGAGCGCCAACCCCATATACCCTCAATATGCCCTCTTTTCATGCTGACATTTTCCCTCCCCGTCCCTTCCAGCCTCCCACTTGCATTAATGCATGAGGTCCCTTTTGCGGGATTTTGTGTTTAACGAAGCGCGTTAACAATCTGCACACGGATGTCAGTGAGGCCGGTGCCGAACAAATGCGACGCAAACTTTTTAAACACAAGCTGACAAGAATATTATTCAAGTTCAGGTTCTCATGATTGTCATTCTTGACAAAAATCAGGTGCAGAAATGACGGAACGATGGAGAAAAACAAGTAAACGGAATAAGGATTTTTTTTTCTTTTGGATCGTGCTGCACAATCCAGTCGCAAGCCTCAACTTCCAATCGGAAATCCGAGCGTTAAGCGGGCAGACTGCAGTTACTATACCGGCTGAGCCGGACACCGGAAGCGGGAATACAAAGGATAAGAAAGTACGTGGAGAAACGAGAGTGTATTGATGGTCCATGGGGCGGGAATGCTGTAGAAAAAGCAGCGAGTTGAATAAAGGCGAGAGGAAATCCGAAAGAAAAAGAGGCAGAGAGAGAGAGAGAGAGAGAGAGGGAAAGAGAGTGAAACGGAAAGGACGAAGAAGAGAAAAAACGAGAAATGAAGCAGAAAGCGGAGAGATAAAAAAAACAGGAGAGAGAGTGAGTTTAGAAGTATGGGGTGACGAAGCGTGCACGGATTGTATCGAGGATAAATCGATACGTGTGTTGATGTATCAGAGTATGTGTGTGTGTATGTGCACGCGCCTCATTCTCTCCCGGAGGTAAATAAATAACGGCAAAGAGCAGTCCGACCAAGAGTCGAAGATGGAAAAAGCCACGCGCTGAACAGCCGAGCGTAAAAAAAAAAGCGTCCGGGGCCGAGCGAAGGGAATGATTCGAGGAGGAAAAAAAAGGGAAGAAGCAAAGGCGAGCGAGTAACGGAATGAGAAAAGGGTGAGTAGCTAAAGGGTTATAGCGCTGGATATATCGCTCTGTATATAGTAAACGGGAAAAGAGAAAACGCCGGATCGTAAAAGAGAATCAATTCGATTGCCCGGGACGACTACTGCTTGCCGTAAACTTGCTCGCCAAAGACTTTTCCTTTTTTTTCACCTACTTTCATCCCTCATTCACTTACTACTTCCCCTTTACAACACACGACCATTCTACCTTTTCCACACCTTCCTTAACAGCACTTCGTCATATGTTCCCAGGCTGGTTACCGCCGTTTTCAACCCCATGAACTTCTTCGACCTTGAGCTATCAATGAACAGCGCATGATCTCATTCTTTTGGTCCCCATTATGACTGCCATCCAAAATTTCATTTCCTAAAAAGACAAGATTTCTAACTCATTTCAGTCTTTTTGATAGTGTGTTTGCTAGTCATCTCTCTTCCAGCCCACACTGCACAGAACCACACACACATGGCAAGCCCCCTCTTTCCCCCTTCCCTCCACAAAAGTCCGCGGAGATTCTCCATCTCTCGGCCTGGGTGGTGGTTCGCCTTTCCGCGCAACAAGTGAGCGTCGTCGCCACACGACTCTCGACTCGCTTTTCATTCCTCTATCTCCCCCAACTTTGCCGCCCTCTCTTTCCACACGCCATCCCTTTTAGCATCTTTAAGAAACTACTGCGCGCACACCCGTCGAGAACTCGGGGTAAGCTTGAGAGGAGTCCCGTACATTCACCACGTGTATATATACGAACGAGGCGAACGTATATCTTCTTCACCCACTTTTACTCGCTCCAATGTGCACCCGGTAAAAGTAGAGTTACGACCCTCTGGTGCAACTTTCGAGAACTCTCTTTCTCCCTCACACTCATTCCATCTTACTCTCAACTATTACTTGGCTTTACATCTATGTTCCTGCGAGTACATATACATTTAGACTCGCTTGTTGTTTAGTTATTTATTTTCTCACATAGTTTTGTCCTCTGGAAATAGTCCTGTCGTTTTTCTCTCGTAGGTAAGGTTATTAAATTAGTGACTCTGTGGAAAGCCAGTATATGAGAAGCTACCAATCTTATGGAACAACGGAAACCAATGGACCGTGAAATATCTATCTCGTTAGGAACGAAAAAAAAACTTTGTGCCATTTCCAGATGCGATAAACGACTACGCTGCATCTTTATTGTCGTTTTATTCGATTCCAGGTCACAGTGTATGTAAGTAATTGGAGTTGGTCGCTATAAACAGGCTAAATAAACGTCCCATTTGGCTAAGGAGTTTGGTTAAACTTGATGAAGATCGAAGCTACACGAGTCATGAAGTGTTTAAGTTATGGGAATTTTTTTCAATCACTTTTCTTCAACCTCTGTGTAAGTACTAGGAGTTAAAGGAGAAGGAAAAAATACTTGGATTTTCCAAGCTTTCTGTGTGAGTTACGAAACGAGAAAGTGTGAGAAGAAAAAAGCGAGAGAAAATAATAAAAAAATGAAATAAAGGGGAAAAAGATTGCCCAGATGGTTTCAATGTAAGCAAACGGAGTTTGTAGCAAAAGTTGGGTAAATGGCACGCGCTCGGCTTCTGTACCATCCGACCGTCTCAGTAAGCAGCTGCTCGAGGAAACGATAAAAGGGGAGAAAAGCACGAGCAAATAGCCAAGGAAAATACTTGATGATCCACCAGTGGACCGGGCACGCGAACTCGCGGCTCCCCTTCCCTCTATTCCTCCCTCCATTCTCTTTCCTTCTTTTCTCATTCACTCAAGGAAACTCCACAGTCTCTTATTTCTTCGTTCTATACAACCAATTTATTATCTGTATAAACGAGCCGGGGAACCGTAAGAGTCGAATCAATTTAACCGGGGAATGAAGAGCAATCTTGAGCAAAGCAATCTGTCAAATTAATATTTATAAAAAATGCTCTTCGGTTGACTTTGACTTTCCTAATTTTACCACCGACCGCAATCTCCAGAATTCAACAGCTCATCAAATTTCCCAAGACATATTCCAATCTAGAAATTTTCACTTTATCATAATCGTGGCTTCATCTAGGTTAAGGCTCATATTTAAATCAGGTCCCACTCAGCTGTGAAAGCCCTTAACCGACAGTCCAATAACTGTGCTGTCTTTCAAGGCAGTCACCATCTAGATAGGAACATGCGGTATGTGTACAACATGACTTGTCAATGGACTCACCGTGAACGAGGATGAGGACGCCGAATAGGAGGACGGCTCTGAGCAGCAGCAAACTGGCCGCCATCCTGGCGTACTGGACCGTTACGTCGATTCAGCTTCCTCCTGAAACAATACAAGCGTAGCCAATCAATCAAGCCGTACACATCTATTCCGGTCGATCCTACGAGCTGTTAAACAGAGACGAAGAGATCATCCTGGAATGCCCAGGCATCGGGCAGAAGCAAGAACCTAGTGATACTCCACAGGGAACAGGACAGAGAAATATAGAAATATAGAGAAAGAGAGAGAGAGAGAGAGAGAGAAGAAGAAGAGGAGAGAAAGTGAATAAGAGGAGAGAGCAAACTGTACTCTCCTTATACCACTGGCTGGAGTATACGTCAGATATTTGGCAGAATGCCCATACCCACAGCACATAGAACCTCCAACCCTCCCGATGCTCATCTCACCAGCCCTTGCTACTCTTACAAACCACCGACTATAGTCCTGCTACCTCTCTCTTCCTCTCTCTCTTTTTTCATCCCTTTCTCAGTATACTCGTATCGATGATACCTTTTTTATTCTCTCCCTCTTTCCCTCTCTTGACTCGTTCCTTTCTCGGTCTCTATCTGCTCATTTTTCTACTTTACTGGAAATTCCCTCGCTCGATGAAAGTCTGCTGGCAATGCTACCAGAAAAACATACTGCAACGCATATCGTTGTGTTTCCAAAATTGATCGTCCTCCAAGAATTTTGTTGCAGACGTACTCACGCAAAAGCACCATCGAAACTCAGTGGATAGTTGGAAATGTCAACAACGGTGACTGTACGAATGAAGCATAACTTGCAATTAGCGCGAATCAAAGGATCCCTTTGAATTTCACATAAATTATTGATACTTCCGATCATAATCAACGCAATATTGACTAATTATAATACAAAAAACTTCCTCCAATATCCGCTTATGTCTTGACCCAATATTTAACTTTGCCCTGACCACCGATCGTGTTAAATATCAACGTCGATGCCTCGATGAGTTACTAATTAGCATACATGCCACTGGGTTTGCAGAGTTTAACTTGATCGTTTCCGTGTGTGTTTCCGCGCCTGGCCAAAAATACATGATTGTTTGTTTAACTATTTGCCATACTCCGGGGTGAATCAGCAAGACCGCATAAACATCCCGAGTTATGGGGATTCTATGGGGGAAAAAGATCGCTGCTTGTTCCAGCAGTTGCGGAGACATGAGAAGAAAAGAGCTCAACGAAACGAGACCATTTTTAATTGAACGCAAAATTTATCTTGCAGGAAATAAAGAATATAAAGTGCACGATAGATCGAGGCTCCGACAAAGTTCAGCGCAGAAAGGACGAATCCAAAAGAGGGCGCAAGATGATTATGATGGAGAAGATATCCGGCAGGAGTTTTGTTTGATCGTTGGAACAAATTTTCCTTATAACTTGGGCCAGAAAATAGAGCGAATCTTTGTTCTCACCCTCTTTTGTACGCACCCCTTTGACCATGGAATATAATATGCCAGTAAATATACCAGAGGGTAAGTCCTTTTTTTCCAGTGACCTCTCTCATTCGAACTACGCCAAACAACTCTGTCCGGATTACGTAAAAAAAAAAAAGGAAAAAAATCAATTGGACAAATTTTCCGACTGGATTGCGTTGCACAGTATATAGTGTCACGATTCGATCGCAACAGCTTTCGTCCGGGTCTAACAAATTACGGTGTTATTTCGTTGGAACTTTAATCAAAGTTGGAATGATTGGGGTGACATTTCTCCCGAGGTTTTCGAGGTGTAAAATTTCTCTCGTTCCCCCTCTAGCCCGCAGCTTCGTGGATCAATTCTGTTTTGTCACAAGAGTTGGATTTTGCATTTGATCGTTCACCGGGAATATTCACCGAGCCAGGACTGTCATTTGTCGACTTTTTTTTTTCATCGTTGTTCTCTGCGTGACAGCAGGTATCTAGTATATAAAAGCAACACTATACGCTATTGGAAAGAAATTTGAAACTAACTGGCGAAGTGAAAAGGAAAAGTGGGTAAGAAGATGCCGACCAACAGTCTCGTATTCTCGTCGTCATCGTTTTCCTGCTCTTTTGGCGGCGACTCAAAGAACCTCCGAGAGGAATCTGGAGCGTGAAACCGTTTGATTCGCTCCGCAGCTTCACAGTCACGTATTTTCAATTCCTTTTTTGGCATCAGGCAAAGTCTAACGTCGTAAGAGATTCGCGCAGGCACAATGCCCAGCATACGGAACAAAAATTTGGTGATAAATTTCAACCACGAAATATAATTGGAATAACATCGTGCGTTAGACATTTATTTGCTGCGATTAATAAAGTGTCATTATATTTCCTTCAAATTCATGGGGATCTTATTGAGGTGTTTGGCCCTGCGGCTTGGATGTGAGAAAAACTGACTAGGAAACCCGTGGAAGAAAACTGCCGAAGAAACTGTGAGTCTTGAGTGACAAAGTGAATTTTTTTAAGGCTTCGTGACACGAGGTGGTTGTCGAAGGAAAAGCCGATATGAAAATATATCGAATATTCACGGTTAATGGCTTTTGGAAGGTGAGCGTGTTAGTACAGTTATCGATTTGCCGGAGGGAAAGACGAGAGTGTTAAGGGCGTGAGCTTTCAAACCGGAACTTCATTGGGACGCTAAAGGATGCACGCAGGACGTAAGAAGAGCTTACAGTTATCCTTCAGAACAGGTGATACGATATTCCAGCTGAAGAAAAATGTATGGGAGGGATGGATCAAGCAAAATCCTCATTTTTTTCGTAGCAAGGATGACAGGAACGTATTCTTTCGATATCGCATAACATAGACATGAGACATTCAATCGAAATTGAGCTTTTGGAGTAACATGTATTAATAATAATAATAATAATAATGACAATAATAATAATATATATGTACATAGATATAAATATGTACATAAAGATGGGAAGAAGTGATTGCAAGGTTCCTGAGCGAACGTCGTACAACTGAAAGCTATTTCTGGGCCAGACGATCGTTTTAGCTGAGTGCTTTGTAATGAAGCGAGCCCGGCATGTTCCTCTCGCGCGTACACATGTACCAAAGGACGTTTGCACATGAATATGTGTATATATTCGTAAATATATGTGGAACTGTGTGTGTATGTGTGCGCGCATCGGTTTTTGAACTGCGCGGAAGAGAGATGGAAATTGCGAGTATTTCCTTTATCTCTGTCTCGCTCTCTCGTTTCTCCCCCTGCGCTTTCGCGACGAGACTATCGCGAAAGGGGTGGGAGGGGGGGGGGGTGGAGGGATGGAAAGGGGGGTAGTATAATCGTAGGATCGATCCGAGCTGCTCGCATGGCGTCGGAGGGGCTCACCGACTGCGGAATCTGCACCCGATGCACCACAATCTCTAGCACCCCCCCCCCCTCCCCCCGCCCCTTCAACCGTCCCCATTCATATCGTCATTTCAATCGTTTTTACGAGAAAACAAAAATTTATAAAATATCTCGCCTATACATCGACTTTTGTTCTACTACGCAAGGAAAATCGTGTGCAGTTGACTTTTGAAGTTTCGGATTACAAAAATGTCGCGGCGAAATTGAAGAGTGCAGAAAATTTTACAAGTCACGATTTACGCGAATTCAATTCGTTTTTTTTACCTCCCCCATGAATATTCAATCGTTCAATTCTTTATTTTATGGGATTTTCCAACGAAGTTTATCGGTCGAGATTTAAGCTGGATAGGGCCGATTTATCGCGAGAACTCTTTGTTCAACGTCATTATTTTTTATTTCAAAAGTAACACGAACAAGAAGAAAAAGGAAGCATGGAAGCCGCTATCGCCTGGAGCTATTTCGATTGATCATTTTTCTAGACAGTTGACAAGCCGCGCGCACCAGGCAACTTGGAACTATGCGGACGAGCCAAGGGGATCAGGTAAAATACTCTCAATACATATATATATATATTTATATATGTACGTAGTGATTCGATGCTTGCTCGCTTCAGGCTGTGTAGCGATGTACAGAAGAAATATATATGTAAAAAGAGAGGAGATAAAAAAAAGTATAAGGGAAACGGAGGAAGCCAGGAGAGAGTATCGGATAGTCAGAGGGTCGTAAAAAATAAAAAAGAAAAAATATATAGGAGCTTTACAGGTAAAACGACAAGTCCAGAAAAGAGAGAAGGAACGCTTAACCGTACACTATACAAGCGAGATAGCGAGAATGACTGAGAAAAATGAGAAACAGAGAAAGAATTGCTGGGGACGTTGCAACCGTGTGAGTTTGCCCACAGAAGGTCCCATCTGCCTCATCAATCATTCTTCCTCCAGCGTCTCTCTTTTCGCTGCCCTTTTTTTTCGCCCAACAAGATTAAAATGACGGTATTGATAGATCGATCGATTTTTATCGGCTTCAAATAAACCCTTACCGGCAAATTCTATCTGACCATTGAACGCGATTCGTACAAATACTCATTCTTCACTTTACAATGAATTATAATTTTTTTTTCTTTTTTTTCTTTCATCTCTAACGATCATTTATCGTTGGCGGAATTTGCATGAAACTATTTTTCATTCTACTTTTTATGATTTTATTTTATAAATACAAGTCCAAAAATGGAGCTCGTTAAACTCGTTGGATACGTAGAAAATGCCAGGGAACGAATTTTGTTAATTCAGCAAGAGCAAAAAAAAGTACAAATAAGCGAGAAGGAAGAGGGAAAAATTAAAAAATGCTGAAACAGCCGAGCAGTAGTCTCGAGTCTAAAATCTCAAGGGACCATGGTGTGTCGAGATGTTTGTGCTGCACTGGCACATTTTTTTATCGGTGGACTCGAGATTTTTGCTCGGTAATCAAAGCGTAAGACGATGAAGAGCGAAAAAAAATCAAATGCTCGTCTATATTATTTAGCCAAGAAAAAACCATATGAAAAAAAAATGGCTACATCCCTCCGGCTCAATTCAAGAAGAATCAAGATTTTAAGGGATGAAGTAAAAAAATAGAAAGAGTAGATTCAAAAAATGAGAAAAAACGAAACAGTATATTCTTCACTCTTTCGATTCTCGCTAAAAAGCCAAGACTAACCCTCGTCAGTTTTTACCTCCCCATTTTTTTCTTCCAGCGAGAAATCCTTATTCCGTCTCGTCTCCAACCTCCCTTATTTTTTTTTTAAACACCCTTTCCCTTCCCCCCTTTAAACCCATTCCTAACTTTCTCTTTAGCAGTTCTATTCAACCGTGTGCGCCTCCTCTCGTTTTTCGCACGTCGCCCGCCTTCTTCACTATTTCTTCTTTTTTTTCGCCACTCGCTTTCACCAGACTTTTCGTTTCTCTTCGTCTGGAGCGCTTTTCGTATATACATAAAAATATATAAGGAGATGCTTTTCCACAGCATCCCACTGTATCAGAGACGCTCTCATTTCGCTCTCACGAGTATCGCTCCTTTTTATATACATCGAAAAAAATTCAGCCAGAGAGTGAAACTCCACACTTTTAAATTCTATCGCTAGTCAACGACCGTATTCCAGGGGTTGAACGAGGGACAGAAAAGCGGGCGATGTGACGCAAGCTCAACCATCGCCACTTTCAAAATTAGTGCATGACTGTCTTTTCTCAAGAACGAGGCAACCTCGAACGAACAAATAAAAGGAGAGTCAGAGATTCCAGTCTTTTCTTCGTTTACATACACAGATCTTGCGAAAGTATTGTGCGGGACAGTTTTAAGGGTGTCAGCCACGGTGACCAAGGGTTTGTACGAGAAACTTATGGATTTACGAATTTGAATGTAAAAAAAGGTCGTAAAAAAAGGTCCCAAGTCCACATGATCGCAACAACGAATCCGATCGTCCCAGAAAAAAAAAACCCAAACGTATTTTTCATCGTTAAATTCGGATATTGCGAATCCCCAATCCAATGGAAAATCGTTTGTCAGCTTTCCGAATGAAGTTTCAAAGAAATTTTTATGATTTTTTTTAACAAAAAAAATATCGATAAAACGATGTAACCTCTGGCTGATGGAAAAATTCTGTACAAATCCAATGGCCGATTCTCTTAGTCCGTACGAAAATACGTTTTGGAATCATACGCATGGCCGCTGAAATGGATATTATTTTGCGGTTCTCCTCGACCAAATGACCCGGAAAAGCAATGTTCGATATTCGATATTGTGGGGCGCGTGTGTCCGATAGCAAATCCTTTGTCCCTTCCAAATATGAGGTTGGAAAAAAAATTAAAAGAAACAGAGCGATATGAACAATTAGTTGATTGAAATTGATGAAGGAATCAATTAACGGATTATTAATTATTTCATTTAAATAGGCTTTTGAATTTAAATGACCTCTGCCAATCTCAAATATGCATTTTCACGTACACCACACTGTATTTTTTACGTACATAGATATAGACATTTAACATAGTTTCACTGGTAGTGCTTCTTCTCTCGTGGGCTCTCAAAACCCACAAGTGGAAATCTCTCAAGGAGCCAGAGTCGAATATACCGCGCGAGACGAAAGACGCGCGCTTGGTCGAAACTTTTCTCGAGAGGATCGTAACTGGAGCGTGCTATAGATAGTCCGCGGTTTTTTCCCTTTTTCCCCAGTTGAACGTTTTTTTTCGTTTTCATTTTTTTAACAACTCAAGGAGAGATCCCACCACTCTCCTTTATCAAGTGGCATTTATCGAAAAATATTTCATACTTCCGGCACTCGAAATTAAAAGGTTTTTCCGAACCCTCACCGCGCAATGGAATGGAAATTCAATGAATGCCGGAAAACAAAATTGTGCTGTGACCGAAAAGCAACACATTTTTCGAGCACTCTCTTTCCGCACTGTTTCAAAACTCTATTTTAAATTTTCATAGACTCTGATAATAATGCTTGAATAATAACGAAACCCAAAAATCCAGGAAACATGTCGGATGACCGGAAATCTGCAACAATTTTTCGTTCGAAATTTGTAGATTTTCATATTCCTTTCGATCAAAAAAACGTTTTTGTTTGTACATTGAATTAAGTTGATACATAAAATGAAATTTTGCGAGATAAACTTTCTGTTATTTTCTCAAAACCGCACCCTTTAAGTATTTTAAAGTTCGATTCATTAAGAACGTTGGGGAAAAAAGTGTTCTCTCATAATGGAAACTCTTTGACAATGCTCGAGGGTAGTTTTTTGCCTGACTCATTAAAACTTGATAATTTGTCGAGGTTTTTTTTTTTCAAAACATTTTTTTCTACGGCCACCGTGGAGCAGTTAACATGATACAAGCGACTTTTTTGAAGTGTTTTTTTTTTTTTTACTTCGTTTTATGTGTCTTTCGAGTCCTTCCGGTCACTGCCGAGGGGTGTGAGGGGTCGAGCAGCGTGAAATGATAAATTCGCGAGCGCCGAGTACGAAATTACTTTATCCGGGGGTTGGGTCCGGTTGAATCGGAAAGCGTGTGTATCGTAGGTGTGTTAAGGGGGCTGAATTTGGTGGGATGGTTTGGGGGATTGAAGAATAATGGGAGGAGGAGGAGGGAGTGAAACGATTGGAATCGACGTGCTACCGGGTTGCCTCGTAAAACGATGCAGGTACGATATTTACGAGTTTTCTTTCGCCCTCTCTCTTTTTCACTTTCTTCCTCCTCTTGCTCCCCATACTCTCTGTATTCTCACGAGAATGCCTTCTCGCTATCGTGAAACGAAGAAATGGAAAAGTACAAGCATATTGAGGAGCTGGTTGAGAAAAAAGGGCCCAACTCGAATGATTTCGAGTATGTGAATCATGGGCGTTACGCCTTTTCGTTTTTCGCACGACCGCTATAAATATATGGGGAGGGAAGGAGAAAAAAAACACGGAAAAACGAGGCAAAAGATCGATGCGAGTGTGTGCACGGTTTTTGCAAAGAAAAATCATCGTGACGTTCGAGTCTCGGATATCGTCGAAAGAAAGAAAGAAAAACGATGAATAAAAAAAGTTTTGAAAAAAAAATCATGATAATAAAGAAGAGTAAGAGAGAGAGGGAGAGAGAGAGAGAGGCGTGAAACTCGATCGTTCCTTGCCCCGTATCGTACCACATTTTTTATTCTCACCTTTTTTTCTCTCTGCGGACCCGCCCAACATATTTATTTTTTCCTTTCATTGTTTTTTTTTTTTGTTATTTCTATCCTTTTATTTCTTTTCCCTTGCCCTCTTCCCGTCCCCCTTGCTGCACTCCTGTTTTTTTCTATTCCTTTTACTCTCTCGTACGGTTCTGAAGCTGAAAGCCATAGGCTGCGAAAGTCATACTCGTCGAAGATTGAAATTCGTAGAGCGCACAAATTCTCTCTTCTCTCTTCTTCTGCCTCTCTCTCTCTCTCTCTCTCTCTCTCTCTCTCTCTCTCTCTTTTTCTCTTCGCCATTCCATTGTACGTGTTCTGTACAGCGTCACACCGTAAGGAATTTCATTAAAATTATTACTTAGATATTGGAGTGCCCTAGTACGTACGCGGAGGATCGCAGCCTCCAACCCGGGCCCCTCTTACCACTTCGTGCAGAACTCTGCTCTGTCTCTCTCAATATTTGATGTACTATATATTTTTTCAAGAACTTTGAGGCATCGGTTTTCGTGAAAAAAAAAATTAATGATAATAATAATGGCAACGACGAAAATTACATGTGCATAGAAAGCCAATTAAGTATTTAAATAAAAAAACAGAAGCAAAAAGCAGCCCTCGTTTTCGAGACAAGCTTCAACCGCACGGGCGACCCTCGGAAAAAACTCAGTTTCATCGTCTCTAATTCTTTCGCAAAAAAAGGGGAAAAAACTGTACTTGATATAAATAAAGTATGTTTAAAGCTGTTTTAACGAAGGAATATTTAAATAATATACAGCGTGGAAGCTTGTACGATGGAGAACATCCCATTTTCCCATAATATCTTCCAAAGCCTCGCTTATCATGAACCGTATAAAAAATTCACCAGGGATTTTGCTACCTCGTAAACCTGAAAAATTGAATTTTCCCCAAGCCGTAAGAGAAAACAGAAAAAACGCTCATCTCTAATTCGGATGATTCCTGAAAACGCGTAAAATTGCATCCCGCATCTCTGCAAAGTTGCAATAATTTTGGTAACGGAAAAAAAAACATGATACAAAAAACAACGTGCCCTAAAAGTGCTGCGTGGGCGTTAATAAGCATCATTTTCTTTTGGGGATGACGAGGCACAAAAGGAGAGAGGGAAACTAACGTATGCAGACAAAAAACAAATTGTGGAGATTGGAAAAAGTTCAGCTAAAAAAATAGCCTAAGGGATGAAGGATCCGAGGGTGGCGACCAGGAGGAAATCATGAGTCGGCAAGTAAGGATAGGACACAATGAGGGTTCGTGAAAAAACATCAATTCAAAAATCCACGGGGATTGTAGAAAAATAGTGGGGTTAGAAGAGGAAAAAGGGGGGAGGAGGGGGAGGAGGGAGGGGGGGACGACGAAAAATTATGAACGCTCGTTCGCACTTTTATTGCAGCATTTTTCCTTCATTTTTACCAGTGGCACCCGGGTATGATTTGTGCTGCAGAAAAAAGAGCTGCAGGAAGTACAACGTCAAAAAGAATATGAAGAAAAAAAATATGAAGAGCGGAGGACGAAAAAAAAATGAGAGCATAGCGTCGAGCTGATGTCGGTGAAAATAATGTAACGTCGAGCAAGCTTTTTTTTCCATTCTCCTCTTCAAACTCCCTCCCTTTTTTGTTCTCTCCATTTCTCTCTCTTTCTCTCTCTCTCTCTCTCTCTCTCTCTCGCTCTCTCTCGCTCTCTCTATCTCTCTCAATTGCTATTTCTCTCTTTGTTTCTCTCTCTGGTAGTCGACAGTGTAAATTTCACCTGCCACGCTGCACTCTCACCCTTTTTGCTTCCGTTACTCTCTCCAACCCCCAACTCTCGGTACTCCCTTCAACCCTCTTCTTTCCTCCTTCCGTCGAGCCATCCACGCCGCAATATTCCAACACTTTCCGCAATTAAGCACCTACCGAAAACTGGCATTCGCTCAAGTGCCACTGCGGCTGCTGTATCTTTCTCTCTTTCTCTATCGCTCTCTCTTTCTTTTTCTCTCCTTCTTCCTTTCTCTATTACCTCAGCCTCACACGCTCATATATACGAAATACATTAAGTAGTAAAGGCCCTCGGTATACGAACTCGCAGGCTTGAAGGTATAACGTACAACGAGAACAACTCCGGAGTAAGCCATAGTGTCAGTTACCACTACGTCCGACTAATGTTTGCCTGTACTACTGCGAAACCGAGCCCCGTTTCTCTCTCTTTCTCTCTCTCCGTAGTGAAGTGCTCAGAAACCCCGTGAAACATGTGCTTAAATTGATCGTCCAAATTTCTACATTACATTATTTCATGTTATTCCAACAAGGAGCCCAAATTATTCGTCAAATTATTTCACATTTTATTCTCAGGCGGCATAGAAACGTTCGTCTGACCCAAGCGGCAGTTTTCTACTTGGCCTAAAAGCAACGTTGAATTATTTATTGAACAGAAACAAGCCACAACTCACGAGCCACATGCCTAATCAACTATATGCAGCGAGCCAGGAACAAAGCTAAATAAATTTCTCGTTCAATTGCGAAGAGAAATTGGTCTGACCTCACAAGGAATTTTCTACTGCGGCTGACCAAATTCATCTTGTACTACTGAATTTCAACGAAATTCATTACTTTCGAGATTGAACGGTACGTTTTTTTTCTCTTTCCATTCCCTCCACTTCACCATCAGTGTTGACATAGTTTCGAATGAATTTATCGATTAATGAACATCAACCCAGTTTTACAATTATCCTTCTAAAGTATATTTACAATTGATCAAACATATACTCGCTCATTCAAGAGCCGTACTCACTATTTCACGACCGTGTTATTACGAGCTACGAATTACTCTTTTGATCAATGAGAGCAATGGATTATTCAAAATGTGGCGTTGCAGTTCCGATAATTGTTCATTTCATATGGGCTTTATTGAGAATACATATTGAAACGAGAATATGGAATAGCAGATATGGAGAAAAAATTCTATAAAAAAATGAAAAAAAAAAATACAAAAAACAAAACAAATAGCGTCTGTTTTACACTTGTCTAGCAAAGCTCGTGAATTTCAGTCTATCGGTCTCGTACAATCGGGACCGAGTGGCTGAGTGAAGCCAGGGGGGCAAAAGAGGTGGGGAAAAGAGGAGTGAGAGTTGGCTATCGGAATCGAGATTTCCAATGGCCAATGCTTTTCGCTATGGAAGCGAATACCCTCGAAACTGGCATCCGGTCAAGTGCAATTTCGACGAGGCCTGAGCGAGCTTCGACAGCGCGATGCATTAAGAGCATCGACATATATACATAAATATGCACACACAAGAGATTGTTTCAATGCTCTCGAATTATACTCCGAATAAAGTTTCGCTCGGTGTAATACTGGAGACAATTCATTCCGGTCTCCATTATCGGAATCGTTTTTTATTCGATATATTATCCAATTATTAATCCATTCATTAAAGAACTATGGAGAGAGAAAAAAAAACTATGCGTGTATATAATTCGAAAATAATCATCGAAAATACGATCAATAAAATACTCGGGAATTGAGGATGAAAAAGGATTTGGGTGATTGCGTGATAATTTTTCCAACTGGCTCACATGAAAAAAGAGAATACTCGGAAAATGGAACAACCCAGAGAGAGAGAATGTGAATAAAAATCGAATTAAAAGCGAGTTTAGAAAGAGACCAAAAAATGGAGGGCGTTATCCCGCGTTAATGCTCGCGAAAATAATGTATCGCTGCGAAGAGTGTCGAGGATATACACCCATTTGTGAGAGACTCGAATTATAACTGTATTCTTTTATATACATGTGTATATATTTAAGTGGGGGACGAACTCGGGGGGCGTTAAATTTCACCTGGTGCCGCAGGGTCGATACAGCGTAAATATGCGTTAAGGGTAGTTGAATGGCGCATAGAACGTGCCAAGCACCGAGCTGGGGGTTGCTATGCTTTTCTCTCTTTTTTTCCTCTTTGTCTCTCTCTCTCTCTCTCCCTCTCTCTCCCTCTCTCTCTCCCGGAATTTCTCGGCAAACCGAGAGACCTTTGAGAACGTGTTACATTGCTAAGTTTACGAATGTGTATGTGTGTCTATGTGTTTTTTCATGTTGGTCCAGAGACTTTAAGTCAGTGTATGCGCGGGGGGGAAAAAGAGTGTGTGGAGAAGCGGTGGTGTAATGGTTCGCTACCGAGGGTGCATTAAGGCGGTTTACGTATAATATAACGCGAAAGGGAAGGAGAGAGAGAGAGCGAGGAAGAGAAACGAGGTCTTTTAACTCGCCTCAAAGGCAGTTTGCTCATCCGAGCGTATAACACAGTAAAACAGACCGAGAGATTGTACGAAAAGTACCAAACGAGCTTAAGGCTTTACCGATATTTCAGCAATCCTACGAAATTTTTTGGAAAATCAATCCCAACCCCCTTCTCAAACGTTTTTTTGCAAATTAATGCTTGTGTTTCGCGAGAGAATTCGCACGTTCGAGTATAACAACTACTCCTTCATCTCTTTATTTTTATTTTTTCATTTCTCCTATAAACCTCCCCATTTCTTGAATGAAAACATTTGACTTTCATGCGAAACCTTCTTTCGTTTGAAATAAATTTACTCTCTCGTGTGTTAAACAGACTCTTATCTCGCCTCGTGAACTCCTGCAGTAATGGAAATCACGCTAAGTGCAGGTACACTTTATTTTTATCTTTCGCTTCATAAAACATTGGTAGGAACAATGAGATTTGTGCTGGGAAATTCTTATTTGCTCGATCGAAGAAATTCTATTTGAATAAATCGATAAATGTTTTTTCAAAATAAATAACAACAAAGAAGGGGATTGAAAAATCTTCGAAATTCGTGTGTGCAAGAACACAGACAAATAAATAAATAAATAAATTCACCGTATATCACCGAAGGACAAGTAAAAAGTGACAAACGTTCGTACTTCCGGTTTGGCGCAACAGTCCACGAGATAAAGAATGTGTTAGGAGCTCCTTCGGGGGCTCACATGGGAACCAAGTGATTTAGAGGGATTTGGGCGAGGGTCGGTTACGGAGTCTGGCTTGAATTGGACTCTTATTCCTAAGGGGTGAAAACGAGCAAGAGAGAGAGACGGGGGTGAAGCGAGGGGGTGCCTGTTTCTATTGCTAGTACGTGCTACCTGCTGGATCACAATAAACGTCTCTGACCGGCAATAAAAAAGGGACGCAACAGCATGACGGAAATGAAATACGAACGAAGCGAACATCGATATTTTTATCGGTGAATCCGATTTGTTTATTTCTTCATTTTAACTTCAGTTTAAGTGGTCGACTAAAAATTGGTACCAGAATACGTCAAATCATTCAAATAAACAAAAAAAATGTGATTTTCCCTTCGAATCTTTCCAACTAAACAAAAATAAACAAAGAAAATGATAGGATTTTGTGAAATGCTGTTCTTTTTACTGCGATGGCAATGGCAGAAAAAGTTACGAGTCCCGATAGGAAAATGTTACAATTTTATGGACAAAATCGACTGCACAAGAGAAATGGGCGAGAATTCCCTCAGTACGTGAAAATTACGAGCTTTAGTTTGATCACACTGCTCACTAACTTCATTCACATGCACAAATAATATACATATATTATATTATCCTATTTGTAGTCCTTTTTGTTTTTCCTCTACTTCCCTAACGTTTACACTTTGTTTTTCGTACTCATTTGTGTTAATCGAATGCAAATTAAATAACTGTAAGCAGCCTTGTAAAACGTGCTTGATTAATGTAACAAAGAATTAGCCACATGCAAAAAAAAAAACTATATGTACTTTCATTTATCTTTATTTGTTTTTATTTCTATAGTGAAATGCGCACTTCATCACAGTATAAATTTGAATAACAGTAAATACCGTTTGTTTTCACGTAGAAACGTCAAAGGAAAAACACTAATTACATTAGATGCGAACTCGAAGTAAACTCGGAATCGAATGAAGTTGAATTGAATAGCAAAGCTTCCAAGCAGCAAGTACTTTGAAAATACGGTATTCTCGAATATAAATTGTTCTGCAATGAATGATAACGAAAATTGATAACAATGAGTAGTAACAAACAACAAAATACTGGCGATTAAAACGTTCATTAGTCTATCCAGCAGTCAAGACAATCAGTACGAATTATTCTATTTTATTTTATTTTTTATTCTCGTTTTTTCATAACCCTGGGTCTATAAACAAGCAGCTTAATATTTAATGAGTTCTTTCATTTTGTTAGAGTATCAAAAACTCAGAAGGACTGTCTTTCGCACAGCGATAGAGGCGCGAGCCGATGATTGGCTAAGCGGTCACCGAACCATGTGTTGGCTTCAGCCAAAGCTGCTCAACGTGAGAGATCGTCGAAGCCACTCACCAGCTACGCACTTGTCATTTAATTACTATTCAATCAAATGATAAGATTATTCATTTTTGTTTCTTATTTTCGTGATATACTTTCCTTTGGAATATACTTTTTGTTTTCCCGTAGATACATCTAGAGAGCGATGAGAAATGAATTAAGCTCTGGACGATTAAGAAGAGAAAAATCGAGAAAAAAATGAGGACAGAAAGAATGCAAGGACGTGAACACAAAGTAGAAAAGAATTTTAGCAATTTTTATCTTTTGGACTCATCTCTCGATCTTCATAGATTCAAAATATATGTATAGGAAAGCAGACAACCCTTTTTCTTTTCAACCCCTAGTTTATTTCTCCCTTATTGCGCGATACCTATCGTGAGGGTCACGTGACTAGATATATAAATAGCCATAGGTGCACAAAACGCAGACTCGCACAATTCGCTTATACGCAAGAGGCGCAGGCAGCAGCAGCAGCAGCAGCAGCAGCAGCAGCCTCAATCTTCTCCAATTAAATTCTATTGGAATTTGCGAGAGCGAATGCCAATACCGGACGAGGTCGGCTCATTGTGTTGGGATAATGAGCGAGACGCGAACCAAGGGCTTATGTATGAAGCGGTGAAGCAGGACGAAGAGCGAGGAGGAAAAAAGCGTTCAACGTAACGGATCAAATGTTGTACACATTAATATATATCTATATATATAGTTTTTTTATTTTTTATTTATTTACTTATACAGCAGGGAATACGGCCTAAGGGTTTTTTTATAATCGAAAGTCCAGCACACATAGAAAATATATACTCAATTTTCTCCAGTATAAAACGAAACATCCCCGAGCTGTAACAGTCTACATATATATATATATATTTCCGTAATATTTTCTCTCGCGAATGAATGGAATCGACCACTCGCATTGTACATGTATCTCTTCCCTCTTTTAGCCAAACAAATGAGTTATTCTTTTGACGTTCGTCCCATTGTCTATGAATACATATAAATGTACAAATATATAGATGAATTTATATCGAACAATAAAGCTTTTGTGTTTTACGATTAATTAACAGAATGGGCAATTACAACAATAGCCTCATGGAAATCTTGACAATTGTTCTTATATATATGTTTTAAATACTTGGATTTATGAATAATCCATTTGTCGAGAATCTGGACAAAATAATTCTGTCGTTAATTAATGATGATCATTAGATTCAAATTATAGTCGAGTGCCCGAAAATTTCTAGTTTTTTTCATTTTTTCTAATCATAGGTTCAGATGAACTATTTTTTTTTTTATTGTACATTCGATTGATCGTAAGTAATTATAATTATAATGGAACTATTAACTGATATGGAATTATAAATGAAATTTATAATAAATGAAAAATCAGTTGGAATTTAGCATCTGGCCTGAATTCACCTCAACTCTTTTACGACGATTCACAATCACATGAGTGAGTGTATTTATATATATTCACGTACATGTGTGTGTGTGTGTGTGTGTGTATTAAACAAAAAGCAGTTGGTGCAGACACGAGGGGTGAGAAAACTCGCACGAAGAGGGTGGTTCGTGGCACAAGTGTATGCACCAGGAGCGAAGAGCAGCTTGTCAACGACGTACCTCATACACACACAAGCCTTTTGCTTTCTCTCTCTCTCTCTCTCTTCTTGGTCTCTCTTTCTCGAGCTCGACGTGCGTAATTTACGCGGAGCACTCGAGGCTCGGTTATGCACTCGTTTCACATTCTCTCTCCCTCTCAGCCTCTCCACGTTATTCCCCTCTGTTTCCAGTCTCTTTCTTCTCGGTTTCTGCCCACCGTGCACAACCCATCACCATTTTAGTTTATTGGTCCATCTTGGTCTTTAAGAGTTCTTGAGGAAAAAATGAAATACGAGAGATTCCAATGATCATCGAAATTTTTGTCAAGTCTTTCAACTTGGAACATTCATGCTGCTAAATACGATCAGCGATGGATCAAATGGTCAAAGGTCGTTTATAAATCTCAAAAATCCTATCAATTGTGACTGGATAAACCGGAACATATTGAAAGAAATTTCCACTTTAAATCGCGGTTTTTGTTTCGGGCCGGACAAGTACTCTGTGCGCATCGACTCAGTTTTTTATAAATTTTTTTTAGGAGGGTTATTTTGAGGTTTGTAGAGTGCTTATACTTCCAAATCTTGGAATATTTTGGCTTTATAAGCTTCAGTATATTTAAATTGATTTATTACATTTTTGAGAAGCCCGAATTTTTTTTTTTTTCACGAGGATTAAGCTACGATTTTTTGGATCGATTTGTCTCCTTTCATTAATTTCTTCAGATCGGTCTCTCTTTTCACTTTTTAGAGGTCTTCTTTGAGGTTAATTGTGACTCGATAATTTTTTTCTTTTTGGATAAAGACATCAGAGATATTCGATACATTATTTAGTTCAAATAATTAAACAATTTCCTATAATTGGATTGATATACAAACTCGTACAATAGCAAATCAATTCCACAAGCTATTGTACATCTCCAACTTGCGCGGTTGAGGTGTCAACATTATTCGTGGAATAATACCGCGTTTGATTGGTTGTCGATGCCAGTATTCTCGCACTCTACGTACTGCTAATGAATACACAAAGCAATAAAAACTAAGACTTTGGTATAATGTCCAATTGTTGACGTATACTTGAATGATTTAAATGTTAATTAATGTTTGTTCGACGTTAATGAAATTTGACCACCTGACAAACTGGAATCCTAGTACACTGTAGACAATATAGACGTGACCTAAATACGAAACGTACTGACAGCAATGGATGCGTGCGTGTGTGGCTTCAGCGATATCTCAAGTTAAACAGCCTCGGGCGAGGTCAGCATTTGGTTGGGTGATCGTTTAACTAAACACAGAAGCTCGCGCATTGACTACCCAGGAGGAAATGATTCTGCGGGGGCTAAACAGCAACTGATTGGGAAACTTAATTAGTAGAAGTTGAAAAGCCTCAGATCGGCGTGTCCGAGGTAGCGTTCAGGGCTTTGCCCAGAAAATGTACAAATCAATGAATTCGCTTCATCTAATTTGGAAAATTTGAGCATGTACGCGAGAGTTTTCGAGTCAGATGGACAAATCGTCGTAATTAAAATGTTCATTATATATTTTGCAGCAATATTTCGATAAACGCAGAATCATGATTTTTTTTCATTAGTCTTCCAATAAGTTATTAGCGTGTAATTTGCGAACAAAAATCACGTCGATTTCAACAATAATATGAATGAGAAAATGAAAATAATAATTTGCAAAAAAAAACCAGACACATTAGAAAATCTATTCACCGGTTGTAAATTTCTTGGAAATCTTTTATAAGCAATAATTGAGCTCGCAACTGCTCAATTACGTTGACACGTTTTAAAGCTGCGATATGCAAAAATTGGAGGGTGAAAACTTGAAATGCGGAGAGATTCTGGGGAACTGCTTTAATTTCATCTGTTTTTGAACTGTCTGTGTGTATATGAATATACATATGTATATATATATCTAAATCTGTATTATTCTCGCTTTTAGTTTCTCCGTTTTCTCCTGAGCGTTTCAGTAACCACACGCTCGTATATCTTCCTCTCTCTTCCCTCTGTCTTTCTCCGTCCTCCGTTTCACCGCACGTAGAACGGTCCCCTTGCATTATTTAGTCAATATCGCACCCCCAACCCTGGCAATGCCTCGACGTCTCTTGTTCCGACGACGAGAAAGCTCTAGCTGGGCTAAAGCTCGGTTAAGGGTTGGGCTAAGGTTCAACATAACCTTCTATACCGCGCTACGTGAATCTTCTTTCTCGGGTTTCACAACCACCTCCTTCTTTGCCCTCTCTCTTCATCCTTTACATTTATAAATATACATATATGTAAGAAAGCTTTGCAGACGACACTACGAGAGGTTGGACCTTCAGAAATTTCACTGACTCCAACAAGATTCTATGTACTCCTCTCTCTCTCTCTCTCTCTCTCTCTCTCTCTCTCTCTCTCTCTCTCTATTTCGCTATTTCTCTCTCACGCCGGATAACACAGCATGAAGCAGTGCCATCAAGAACATCCCGAAGCTTTCTAGAATCCCATCTCACCTCCTCATTGGAAGGAGACTCGCAAGTCTTACAGCCTTCCCTACTGGAAAATTCATTGCAGTCTTCTCTCATTCAACCTCCTCATTAATTGACCCCACTAATGTTGATTAAAACTTTCACGCTTTATAAAAGAATATAAAGAAAGACGATATGGGGTAGCAAAGGAATTAATCCAAAGACCGTGGTCGGTGAAATTTTGACAAAACAACGATTAACATGTTGCAGCGCTTGTAAATCTTTCTATTGCTGAAACCGTTTTTTTTTTTATGGATTTAAACTGGTTGAAGTCCATCAAAATAATTTCACGCGCGCTATTAGTCCAATAGGTCGAGAAAAAAATAGAAAAGAAGATGAGAAAGGTGGGGAAGAGGGATGAGAAAAAAAAATAAAAAGAATATGAATAAACCACCAAGAGAGAAACATGGTTGAGCAGCTAAAGAACGTGAAATCAGAATAAGCCGCTCAGCAAAGTCGCGGGTCTGCTTCTTGCCAGCGCAGCTTTTCCTCCGTCGTTCTTCTTCCTTTCTTTCTTTCTTTTCTTTTTCTCTTATTTTGCTCGAGCCAAGCTCGAGTGAGAAAGAGAGGGAGAAAAGGAGAAAAGGACTTCGACGGGATTGTTCCGTCTGTCGTGGGGGGTTGAAAAGTTTTATAAGTGTTCCTGCGGTGCGCCTCTTTCGTCTTCTCAGTGGAAAAAGAAAATTAAAAAAAGTAAAAAAATAAATAAAAATAGGAGCAAATAGGCAAAAAAAACGTAACCAAGTCCAGAGAACGTGAATGGGAAAAGGAGACAGGAAGGTTAATCAGTTTCGCGTGATTTATCCGTGGAATTGAATTCCCAGACGAGAATCTAAAAGTATAGCAACAATTCTCTTTCTCCGCAGCTATAAATCGCATTAAAACGTTTGAAGAGAGAGAAAAAAAATATACAAAAGTTCAAATAATAATGAAAAAAATGAAGAAAAATCATTGAAATTATTCCAGGAGTCTAGAAACGTCAACACAAAAAAAATATTCAAAGAATGCACGCGGATAATACCCAGGAATTATTGTTTCCTTGACGATAAAATTATTATTCTCATTATTATTATTTGCCTGAGAATTGTTCACTTTTGTCAGTGCTCGGTGGAGCTGCCAATTTTAAATTCAATTTGAATGCGTCTGGACTCAGGCGGCAAACGAGTTCTCTTATTTCATTTACACACGTCTGTTTGTTCAGGGCGATGCTTGGGGGAGAGAGTGATGAAGGAGTGGGCGAGGGGGAGGTCACAGAGAAAGCTGAAAGAACTGAAAGACGGGGTGCAACGAGAAATACATACCATGACACCCTTTCTTTGCGTATATGTCTATAAATGCGTTTGTGTATATAAATTTTTGCTTTTCGTGAGTCAATATGTATGTGTGTGCCTTGTTGAATTTTAGAATCGCGAAACGTCTCCGCGAAACGTCGTTTTCCGTATGTGCGAAACTAAAGGAAGTGAGAGGAATATAAAGAAAGCGAGAGATAAGAAGACGAGGAGGGGGTAAAATCAACAGCTCGAGTCGGAGGCTGTGTTCACGGTCCGTTTTTCAACGGGGAAAGCTCAAAGGGACAAAACTCCCTTTTCACAGGTCACCGACTGCTCTATTACCTCTCGACGATTTTCCATCTCCAGACTTTAACTCCCGCTTCTTTCTCCCTCGCTCACTCCTACACACAAATTTTCTCACCGAAACTCACTCGAGCGCAATCCAGTGTTCAAAATTCATATTAAACCCAACTAAACCCGACACAACGGTGTTTTCCTTTCGCCTTCATTCCCCGCTTTTTTCTTTTCCTCTTTTTTCTGTCTGCACCTTTTTTCGTACCAAGAAACACATTTTTTTAACGACAATGCCAATTCTTTATTTTTCTCGTTTACGGATTATTCCAAAGTACAATCGCAAATAAAAATTCATCAGCTACCGCGGTGAATAGAAGAAACGATAATTTTTAGCTATTTTTTCAAGCTTTTTCTTGACGTCTTTTATCATATGATTTTCCAGTCCTATTCATACATTGACCTGATGTATTGGGAGGGAAAACTCCCCGAAAAAGGTTAAGAATGATCGATGAATTTGAGTGGTCCAATGAAAAGGGTTGAAAATTTTGTAGGCGTAAATGAAAACGTACTAAATTGATGTGCAAAATTTTGATATTGTTCGCCATCTAGTTTGACAGTAATTAATTACCGAATCTCCAGTCTTTCTGCTCACACGTCAAAATTTTTAAAAATTTCTTCCAGTGGTTATTCCCAAGATTTCGTCATAAAAAACAGATCGGCATGTTCTTTGGACACCCAAGAATGTATACGTATTCTAATTTTTAGACCGTTTCATTAAAAATCAAGTGAAACGTTGAAAAATTAAAAAAATTAATTTAGTTGGTTTGTTGTGTTCTCTGAATTTCGAACTAATTAATCTTCATACGTTAATAGCAATAAATAATGACTTTTCTGTTCATTTTCTTCAAGTTTTCAAGGTTTGTTTACCAAACTGACAGCTATTGTAAACAATATTTATTTTCCAAATTGCCAAACGTTTCGTTTTACCATGTGCAACGCTAGTCAAAATTGACTTATTAAACATTTTTTAATCAATAAACCAAATTAAAATATCGATTCTTCACGGATTATATTTCTAAAATAATAAAATGACTATTATGAAGTCAGTTTTGTATGAGGAAGCCTCAGCTGAAAATAGTTCTTGTAAAGATCACGCAGCCGTCACCGATCATCCTTAAAGCCGCGAAAACTGTTTGAGTTTTTTGTCAATTTACAATTGAAAATTTTCACAATTTGAGAGACAGTAATGTACGACTATTTGGGGGTGAGATAAGCTTTCGAACATACCGTATAAACGATTGATATAATTTTCATAGGTTCGCGGATAAAACGGGGATCGTGACATCACGCGTGAAACGCGGAGCCCTCGGGGGCACGGGAGGTTGGGAAGGGAAGGGAAGGGAAGGGAAGGGAAGGGAAAGGGTGACTTTGGAGCCACGGTGCGGCTGGTTTGGCGACCGCGAGTGTGACGTGTGTGTCGGCCGGTGCCACTGACGGTGGTGGTCGCGTCACGTACCAGGATTGCTCCCTTTCTCTCATCTACATACTCTTATAGAAAATACACATACAAGAAAATGTGTGTACGTGTAATGGTTGCAAATTTTCCAACGGACCAGTGAACCGAATTAAATGAAAATCGGGTTTGAACAATAGGATTTTTGACAGCCGCACCTTTCTTTTCTTCGCCGCCATTTTTTTGGCACCATCAGGTCATGTTCACTTTTATTTTTTCGAAATTTTGAATATTTCGAAGAAAAAAATGTCATGGGAAGACTTTTTCTGCTGATAAAAGTGACGATGAAAATTAGTTGTTACGAGCGTAATAACAATTAGCCGAAACATCAGGTAATCGATAATTAGTCCGTTTCGTAACAAGCTGTGGATTATTTTAAATGAGAACGAAACGAACGGATTCGACGGAAAATGATTGATTTTGAAAAGCCAAACATATATAGATGTCCAAATTGCGTAATCAAAAAGGTCATTAAACAGAGAATTCAATGGACCAACGATGTTGATTATGTAAAGGAACTGATGCTTCGATCAATAGTAAAGATTGACCCTTCCTCGACACACCATCCGGCTCATTTTGACGCGGATTTATTTTTTCGCGTTAATTATCGCAACCCCAGAAATATTTTTGAGGTTGCTCTATTATTCAGAAAATATCGAAAATTTGAAAAAATTGCAATTATTTTAGTAAAATGCTCATTTTTTCAATAATCAAAGTTTTCAATAATTATTTAGAAACAACCGGATTTGTTGTTTTCTTTATTTTCACGACGGACACATATTCAGAAATGTCGAAAGTGTCCATCTGACTTTTTTCGACAAAAATCAACCGAAGAGCCGCTGAGGACAAGCGGACGAAGTAGACTTTGGGTCAAACTGACCCAGTGTATCAATACAATGGCCAAATCGGCGCGTATCAACGAAAAATTCAAAATGCAGAAAAGCTTGTTTTCCAAATTCTCAGTAAATTTTTGCAACATAAAATAATTCAGTCTTTCGTTACGTAGTGTTCAAAAATATACAGATAATATTTTCTTTTTTAAGTCTATGACAAAAATGTATAAATGATATAAATATATTTTGAAAAACCGGTGAAATTTCGTGCTGCTGCTCGCGTGAGCAAAGCGAACACCCGTTATTGTGGTATCTCTTTTCCTCTATTTTTATCTCTCGCTTTTCTCGTCATTCGTTGTAGCGCGATTAAAATCCATGGAGAAAAAAACTGGCGTGGATTCGCCTGGGGCGCGAGAGAGCATCGAATGTAAAAGAAGAAAAAAACGAAAAAAATGCTCAGGGAAAGAGAAGGAGAGAGCGAGAGAGAGAGAGAGAGAGAGAGAGAGTGAGATGAAAAAGATCAAAAACAGAGAAAAGTAATATTTAGGAGGCAGAGACAAGAATGAAAAGAACGAAATATAAAAAATAGAAATATGTGAGAGGGTGGCTTTCAATGAGAAAAAGAAAGAATCTCGAAAGATATGGAGCTTATGGCAGGGCAAGAATTTCAATAAAACCAATAAAAAATGATGAACAAGAAATAGTTGAAATGTGGATTTTATTCGGAGTCAAAAAAAATGTATAAACAAATTGTTAACTGAACCAGGATCCAATAAAACGAAAATCTGTGGACGAACAAAAAAAGCACACGACGTGAAAAAAGTTGATAATAGATCGAGCGAAATAATACAACAATTTTTTTGTTATATCGCGAGCTTGACTGGGAGAAAAATTTAATGAAAAAGTGACATTGAGTCCCGACTAGTTCATCGATATAAAATCGAAAAGCGCGAAATTGCTATCGCGTGATAAAGAAACGCGTGGTCGGGGTGAGAGGGAGGAGGAGGGAAGAGAGAAAAAAAACGTTGAATCGTGCCGGTGAAACGGAAGATATTAAAAATCTTGAATAATGCAATATTCGAGGCTCGTATAGCGGAACAGACCGGCAAAAAGAGCTGAGATATCACGCTTTTTTCCCGAGCAGCAGTTCACTCATTCTTTTATGTATATGCGCGCGAAAGCTTTGCAATAAAAACAGCTTAAATTTTCTTCTTTCCCTTCGAGATGTATTTTTATCGACTATGAATGAAGAGTTCAAACGTTCGTTTTAATTATGATCCTTAATCATTTTTCACGAGAATGAATATAAACGTATCCATGGCAGAAAAAAAAACAGAGAGAGAAAACAATTGTTCACAGAGTATTTCGAGAATTTGTATTAAAATAATGATAACGACGAAACGAGTTGAAAGTCAAAACGAGAAAAGCGATACATTTTTCCAGTCACTCTGAAAATTCACTGTCGCAAAATGTTCTTTATAATCGATGGATTAATTAATTAATCGAAAGAACGAAGAGTGAGGGATAAAAAAGGATAAAATAATGTAGAATTTTACGTACATGATTGTGTAGCCTGATTATTCCGAATCGCATGTTCACGGTCGATCGGCGATATCTTCGTCACGTGGAGCCAGTGTCTGTCGTCGATGAGTGTTTAGAGTATTTGAATCCCGATTGCTTCTGTTCCGATGATTCAATGATTGTTATTGTTGTATACACGAGATGAAAAATTCATAACGATGTCAATTAACATCAACGATAAACCATTTAACACGCCGAACTTATTGAGACGACGAATGAAACGAAAAAATTCAAAGTAAACATTCACAAGTCGTCGTAACGAAAAAAATTGGAGAGGAGAGAAGACAATGGATAAAATGAATCATTGATTTTTCATTTGATTCAAAACTGAAACGAAAAGTTATAAATTTAGACACTCGGCGATACAGAGTAGAACTTGAAGGTGCGATAATTTGGCACTTGTAAA
The DNA here is from genome assembly GCA_013761285.1 of Campoletis sonorensis. Classification (NCBI taxonomy): domain Eukaryota; kingdom Metazoa; phylum Arthropoda; class Insecta; order Hymenoptera; family Ichneumonidae; genus Campoletis; species Campoletis sonorensis. The sequence goes on from JACEOJ010000081.1 coordinate 630,834, forward strand.
CGCATTTCGGTCCCTTTTAAAATTCGTTGAGCGACATTTACCACCAAACTCAAAGTGTCTGTAAACTTTTATCTTCCTCTCTCTCTTTCTCGCCCTCGTTCGTACGTTTCCTCTTTCTCTCCCGTTCGTTCTCTCTCTCTCTCTCTCTCTCTCGCTCTCGCTCTCGCTCTCCCCCGTTATCTATTTCCTTTTGCACCCTTTCTCTGGTTCTCGTGTGACACCTGCTCCGTGGAAATCGCGCGGAGAACTAACACCTAAGAGAGGACGCGGTCCACAGCATCCCTCAGCATCCGTTGCTCGCACAGAGTGGAGCCGAGCACGCGCGAAATTCCACCCCCCACCCCTCGAGAGAAGCTGAACGAAGCGGGGGAGGATTTTCTCCTCCATCCATTCCATATTCTCTCACTCGCTCTCTTTACCCTTTTCAACCCCCTATTTCCTCAATTTCTCCATCTCTCTCTCTCTTTTCATCCCTCTCGATCTCGCGCACTCTCTCTCTCTCTTTTACGTTCGTACCCAAATTCACCCCCGCAGTAGCTGACGCACGTCACGTAGCATTGCCGAAGCGCGTACAGCGGCCCTTTTCACTCTTTCAACCCCCCCCCCGTCCCACCCCCTATTTCCACCCTTTCGAGCTCGCTTTTCATCCCCCACCATTCTTCTTGTATTCCTCGTGATGCCTCGCGTCTCTTCGTGTACAAGCCAGCAACGCAGCTTCGCGGCTCTCATTTTTTCTCCCTTCCTCTCATCCTTTCCTTTCTTCTTCCATCATAACGGGAATCTCTCTCGCGCGCGAAGTGAGCGAAAAAAGGGTGTCAAGGGGTGAAGCGCTCGCGCGTCACAGCACACCGCGACGAAACCTTTACTCTTTCTTTCTTTTTTTTCCTCTTTCGCTGTCTCTCGTCATCTCTCTCTCTCTCTCTTGTTCTAAATTCCTCGATTTTTAGGCTTCATTTTCAACAAAATGATCCGAAAAAAATGAACTACAACAATTCGCATTCAATTGCATTGTTATTTACAAATTATATATATGCAACGACAATTGGAAAACGATCGCAAACATTTGATTAACTTATCCAAAACACGTCAAGAGAGTGAGCGAGAGAGAGAGAGAGAGGGAGAGAAAAAATGAGGTGTATTTGGGGGAAAAAAGTATTTACTTTGGCACGCTCGATGCTAACTCAAACAAAACACAAACAAAATCTAAAGCTACAGAGATGCAGTTGTACGCTGGGTCTCGATAACTTGCAGTCCTCACAAAGTGGATGCAAATTAATTTCGCCTCGCGAAAATAGGAGAAGGAGGAGGAGGAGGTTGAAGGGTTCGACGTCGAGACGAAGTTTTGTCTCTATGTTTCTCCACTCATTCTCTCCTCTCTTTATCTCCTGCATTCTCGATTATCGATTTGTGCAATGCATAAAAATTCACAAGAGAGTCGCCCATCTTTTTCGTTGCTATTCGTGGACAAAGTCAACGCGACCAAGAGGGAAAAGGAGAAAAGATGTCTCGTCGGCAAGTATAACGACTGTACAATTACCGCGAGTCTGGCTTCTCCGAGGAAAAAGGAAGTCCGCAGAAGAAGAAAGGGGGGGGGGGGAGGAGATCAGAGAAAATGCCGTACCGATTGTCTGGAAAGGATGAAAACGAATGGGAAAAAAGAGAAAATATCCCCCGAGACGTGGAACGGTGACGGAGGGAATAAACGTGAAGAAAGGGAAAGAAGAAGCAGTAATCTACGAATCACAATACACATGCGGATGAGTTGAGAGACAGAATCACGGAATGGAAAAAGAAGGATTACGGTTTACATACATCGAAAGTACGTGGATGCTCGTAGATTAGACGAAAAAAACACACAAGTTCATAAATCAGCTATTTTTATCGATTTATTTCACTGCTTCCTGAACTGAAGTGAATTTGAAATGAATTTGGAAAAGAAAATGGAAAGAAAATTGAAACGATTTGAAAAATCGTTTGTATTAAGATAATCTAAAAGCATGAGAGGCTTAAAAATTAAATATAAATCGACCTCTCGAAACGACAAACAATTTTACGGCTGTCGTGCAGACTATTTTACTTTTTTAACTTATTCGATCCTGTGAGGGTGCATAGACCTGTTGACTCCTCAAGGAGAGCAGTATCCACGAGGTTCTGGGCCAAAGTATGTGTGAGAAAGAGAAGAAAGGATTGAAGAAAGGAAACGAGAGAAAAAGAGAGAGAGAGAGAGAGAGAGAGAGAGGGAGAGAGAGAGAGAGAGGGAGGGGATAATCGACTTGAGGAGGAGTTTTCTACACACAACATCAGGACCTTCTGCGGTACTTTCTCTCTCTATAGCTATTTCTTCGGCGAGAAAGACGCCACAAGTGAATCTCGAAAAATATAATTTTGCTCACGAGCGAAAATTGTGTAAATGCGAAAAATTCTTAACAGCCATTTGTTTTTCGTATCAAAAACTTGCAATTTTAAATTTTCGAACATTACGTGAAACAAAAATAAAAAAATAATCCAGTCTTAATGTCATTTGTTTATTTTATTGGACAACGTACTTTTGGGTTTGAAATTTGTTCCATTTTTTGTCTAATTTAATTTTTCTACATAAAGCTGTGCGCGGAAGCAATGAACTTTTGATAATTGCGTCTATACATGTATACATTGGTGGCAATGTTCTCCACTAGCTTTTCCAAGTGTCTGAGAAACTCGCGTCTTTGACGACTTGGCTCTTAGAAAGCGAGAATGAAGTTTCCAAGTGGGCTCGTAAGGCCGGAGATTAAACCGGGAGTAGCTTAACGAACCCGCAGCTATTTAGAGCCCATTCTATGATTATATTCATAACAATATATACCGATATACTATTTCATTGGTGATAAAGATCTGAAATTACTGAGCGGTGTCCAGTGGTCAATAATTTTTCATTCGTAGCATCCAACGTTAAACGTAATCCGGGTTGAAAGAAGTGGTTTAATTCGAAACTGCGTCAAACGTTGCAATTGGAATGTTCATTAAATCTCAATTAGTACAAATATTCCCAGAATTTGTGAAGTGCCAATAAAATTTTGTTTTATTTAAATGGAACGTTGTAACTCGATAAAACGGTTGAAATTTAGGCTAAATCGACGCTAACGAGGGTTTATTAAATAATAAATTATTTATATTTAAAATATATGTACTCGATGTGTTTATACACGCGTTTCCCGGCTGCGCTTATGTATATATGGAAATTTAAATACGAGACTGAGAGACCTAAGTAAATTCGTAATTAACAAGGTTATTAAGCTCGCCAAGAGTTGCCAAGGTGACAGAGGTGAGAGAATGAAAGTAAATGGGGATGCTGTTAAAGCAGAGAGAAAAAGAGAGAGAGAGAGAGAGAGAGAGAATGAAAGAGAGCGAGGCAAAGTGCGCAACGTGGTTTAATTGTTATTAACAGTCTGTATTAGGTATGTATATATAACGGACTGTGGACGCATAGGGCAAAAGCGAGAAAAGCACATTAAGGAGAGAACGAAGGAAGGAGAGAGTGAAGTCGAAAAGCTGAGCAAAGCTTAAAGCTGGGTCGAACTGAAAGCGGAGGGGCTCGGCGCCATTCGTTTAACACGAAAGTTTGCAGAAGGTTGAACTTCGGCAAGGGAAAACCTTCTTGTTATATTCTCGTCGTACGTGAGCTATGGCATTTACAAAATCTACTTTCGACACTGAAACATGTTTTGTAACAACGTGTGAGCTTTAATGAGTCAAAAATAAATAAAATCAAGTATTAAATTAAAAAAAGAATCAAATCCCATGCTTAATTGGAACATAGTAGAATTCTTTTTATTCTAAAATCTAGCCGACAAAACAATTTCGTTTGTTGAATTAGGACTCGATTTTAAAGACCTTATTTTTCAGCTCGAATAAAGGGTTTTTTTGAAGAGAAATTTTTTGGTGAGCTGCATAAAGTGCGCACATATTGCAATTAATTATAATTGGTACGATGTCCTGGGGAATTATTTGCCAACGAGGATCTCTCTCAATGGAAAGTTCCAGGTATGTTCTCGATGCAATAGAGGCAGAAAGAGGGAGAGAAAACCAGAGAAAGAGAGAGAGGGAGAGAGAGAGAGAAGAGAGTGAAGGAGAGTAGAATGAAGGAAGGCTTTGCTCGTTCGACATTCCATTCAGGTGAATTGTTCGAAGCAGAAATTGCCATACCTGAAAAATTCCGATTGCTCCTTAGGAGAGCTGGAATGTGGCATAACTATTTAATGCTTTACCAGTTCATAATGAGCCTTTGAAAGGGATAACGTTTAATACGAAAACAGAAAAGACATCCTGAGAATTTTCAAAAGAACTAAAAAAAGCTTCTGAAGCTATTTCGAAATGATTTCATCGTAATTCGAACACATGGTCGAAGGTGTCTCTTCACTGACACTCCATATTTTCAGTGGTTCTTGACTTTTTCCATTACGAATAATCGATAAATTATTGAATCAAACAAAAAATGTGATAAATAAGCTCGTTTATTTATCCGTCGAACGGTAAAAATTAAAAGTGCCTGGGAAATAAGAGAAAAGTGTAAATTGAGTAAAGAAAAAAAGCTTCTTGGCACATATACCAACAAGAGTGCTCTTTGCTCGCTATGATAATGACATATCACGCGTACTCATAGACGTTTCTAGCCCAGTCAGCGGAGGTTAATTGGATTGACCTCGACTCTCGATGTTGAACGTTAGGGAATAATGGTGGGTCTCATACGAGAGAGAAAGAGAGACAGAAAGAGAGAGAGAGAGAGGGGATTCTCTCTTCTTTTGCGCCATGAAAACCCAACCTTTTCCATCCTTTCAGTACATTTAACACTTTCCTACAAAGCCAGTTAGGAAAACTATCCATGGCACCATTTTCTTTGGGACTGAATGAGACTCCATGCGGTATCTCGTAAAACCAAAAAAAAAAAAAAAAACTGACCATCCCATGATCTATATATACGAATTAGAAGAGGTATTTTCAAAGATCGGAAATTGTCCCTCGATCACGTGGTAAGCGCAGGTTAAAAGGTTAAAGTGATCAAATTAGTTTGAATTGAACATCGCAATTGAATCAGTAGTTAGAGGAAGAGTGAGAGAGAGAGAGAGAGAGAGAGAGAAATGGTAATTGCAATAACGAGAAGCATACAAATTGACGATGCAAAACACGAGAACGAATATTGTCGATTGCAATTTGTCGAATTCGTGCAGGTGGGAAATTGAACGCTGCATAAAATCGAATAAATAGATTCAAATTGTGGATTACGTGATTGTAATTTCATGAAAAAAAAAGAAAACACATACGATAGAAAAATATGGTATAAATTGTGGAGTAATTCGCAAAGTTATTTGATCTGAAAACGTGCGTCCAGTGGGCATCGAAAGTTTGGTGTGTCTGTTGGAAATATTAGTGGAAAAGGGAGAAAAAAGCAGAGTCAAGAAATGGAAGATTAGGTCGCGAAGCGAGAGAAAGAGAATGACGAGGGGGCGTTAAGGGCCTGAAAAAGGGAAGAAAAAACAAAATCGAGAAGAGAAAAAGAGTCCCGTTGCGGCAGTGAAGGTAAACTCGTGGACGAGTTGGATTATACGATGACGGGGAAGAAAGAATCCCGCACGCGCGAGACTTTTCAACTCTCCCGGGAACACTTAGGCTTACTTTGTGAGTTTTTCCACGTCCCCCCTCTTCGTTCCTCAAGATTTCATAGAAATATATGTATAATATGAATATATAAAGACATAAATAAATATACGAATCCAGAGAGAGCCCAGGACTCATTTTTTGTTGCGGTACTAACGCGTGTCTTCGCCTCTTTTTATACCGATTCATCGTTCGTCCATTGGAGCAGTGATGACTTGAAAAAATCTTAACTGAACACCGATTTTGTATTCTTGACAAAAGTGAAAAGTTCAAAGTCGTAAATTCCGATCCGAAAGAAAAAGAAGAATAAAACGAAAAAGTTTTTAGACTCATAACCGCAATTTCTCCATCTCGAAAAACACGAATCGCGCCCACGACGGTGAAAACGAAATCCACACGAAAAGCATCGAGTAAACAATTATAACCTAATTTACTTTTATTTCAATAATCGCGAAGAAGAAGTAAGAGAGAAGAAAATAGAAAGTAGCATCTGTTTGAAAGTGCGTAAGATATAAGGAAGTTTAAAGTCTCATTATCTCGAGAGTCCCGAAGGGAATCGGCGATGACGATTGATGGAAAATAAAACTTTATCGATGGCAAGAAAAGAGGGGGTCAGGCAGGTCGAGGAAAATATTAGAGAGAAAAAAGAGACAACGTTCGATTTGTTTTTCACAGTCATCGACAAATGATGAATGGGAAAAAACGCAGATTGCTTTTTGTAGAGAATTAAAGGAACTAAATAAAACAAAAGAGAACGAAAAAAAAATGAAAATAAAAATAAAAATAAAAAAAATTGGCAATATTTTTCAAGCCCATGGGGAAACAATGGTGGTCGATATAACGAAGAGACGAGTATATACGAATGGATGGGACAACACGGAGAGAAGTTTATTTCGCACGAGAAGTCTCTTCTGGTGCTTGCATATAAACACGGCCAGCCACATGCAGTCTCTCGCTGTCGTGGACAGATCGTTCCACGATTTAGTGAGAAAGAGAGAGAATAAGAGAATAGGCAAATTCAGGTTCGGTGTGGGAGAATACGAGAATCAGAAACAGAGCATATACAGCTTCTCTATCTTTGTCTCTGGGTTGTCGTATACCCCGAAGTTGTTATCACTAATGGCCACCTGTTATCAGGGCCATTCGATTTTAACTTCTTCCCCGTCTCTCTCTCTCTCTCTCTCTCTTTCTCTCCTTCTTTCTCTTTTCTCCGTTTACATCCTGGCGTCAGTGCTCTCACCGGTCTCGTTCGATTTCAAACCTGCACACCCTCCTCTCCTGCCATTGCACCCTCTACCCTTCAACACAGTTTCACAACCAAATACATTGGCTTTCGTTTCAATAAACAAACACAGAGGCACGAAAACGTGAGTCTGCACATCAGAACCGAGAGCGTTTTACAATAGAACGGTCTGCACCAGCCATTTTCTCAACTTAAAATGAAGAATTGTTATAATTTCTATTCGTAAGATTCAACATTTGTTCATTTGCAGGGGAAAAAGAAGAAAACCAAGCGTACATGAGGGAAAACAAATCTCGTGAATGAGGAGAGCTTTTTTACAACGTCATCGAATGTTTTATTGATTAGACTGTCATTATCATTGTAAAATGATGATTATTTTGTTATTCTGGCGATAAGGAAAAGAGATTTGACCTTCGGCGAGCTTAGCCGACTATATTGAAAGCGAAGTAAACAGATCGCGAGAGAATAAGAAAAAAAGAGAAGAAGGAATGAAAGTTCTGGGCACAGAGGGACTGAAAATCCAAGTTTAGCTCAATTGCAAAGTGGCCTCGAGTTTATGAACTCCATTTTACGTGGAAAGAGAGTTGCGAAGGAGGTGGGGGGAGGGCACGGGAGTTATATGAAATAAGCGGCGGGCTTTCGGGCTCCGCGTGCTTTGTGCCACTTTGAGATAAACTTCAACTCATTCTCTCCCTCTTTTTTCACATCTCAACGGCCACAATGATAGAAAAGGCAAAGAGGTCACACACACACACGTGTATAAAAGTACGTGGATACATATACGCGCACGAAGAAAGGGCGGAAATTACTTCTCCAGGATTTTGAGTTTTCCTCCTCGGGTATTCGGGGATCTCAGTCCTCGGCTCTTTCCTTTTTTTTCTTCATCTTCTCGTCTTTGCGCCCACGTAAATATAGTTCACCTCTACGTGACTCGTTTCGTATGAAAAAGTTGAAAAAGAAGAAAACGAAAGAAAAATAACGAAGAGATAACTTTTATAACGACTGCGAAAGGAATGGGGAATCGCGTGCGAGACAGTGAGTTTTTCGCCTCATTTCAAGGTCACCTGGATCAAGGATTAACGATTCTAAGATCACATCATAATCCTTACGATTAACCTTCCCAATAACTAAGATTCATAAAAAAAATAAACATTTTTTCTCCCACCAATCGTTCGATTGAGTATTTCATGTACGAAATTGCTTTCGTTATTTCATCTTTGTTGAGAAAATTGAGCTTTGAGACCGGTCCCCGTCCCTTTCTTCTGTCCCTAGTATTAGTCTCTCGCTATCTCACGTTCTATCTTTATTCCAAAACTCCTTTTCTAGAACTGCCAGTGATGGTGTTCAATAACCCGTCCCGCAAAACCACACACCGCAGACCGAGCACCAGTGGAGCACAGGAACAGAAACGACAGAAACCTCCATTTTATCTGTATATCTATATATATATATATAGATAAAATGCACGCGTGTATACGTATATAGTGATTGGAGGAAGACTGCTGTCCGTTCCGTTCCGCCTGATCGTATACTGGTTCGACCGGTAGCCGGACACTTGATTGGATACTCGAGAGACTACGTTTTTGATGCGCTCCCACCACAGCCTGCTGCGATGGGCCCAGCGGTGGTTCACAGTTACATACAAACACGAATAAATACAGAGTGTATCAAAAGCCAGATGATTGGCTGGATCGTTACTCTTTAGATTATGGAATGGCGGAGAGAAAAGTTGTTGCTCATTTTTCAATACGATCAGCCGTTAATGAGATATTGAATAAATAAACCGAAGCCAATCTGCGGCTGCTGCAGTAGGAAAGATGAAAAAAAGAGCGAGAGAGGCCGCAGCCACGCCTCCGGCGTTTTAAATCTCTCACTATGTCGTCCCGACGCCTCAAGTTGCTTGTCAACTTTCTCTCGAATACTTCATGGTCGCCGCGGTACGTCAAAACAAAAAAAAACGTCAAAGAACCCCTCATCGTAGGATATTGCAACGTATTGATTAACTTATCTTAAGAACGACTTTTAAATCAACCTGTACACATCGATGTATATAAACATAAACGTTCAGGTTATACCCTGAACGATATGCCCCATTTATTCGTACATAATGCATTCGGCTATCCGTACATACAAGATACCCTATATTGCCAATGTGGCTAGCCCTAGGACATGCACACATAACTCCGATAATGGACATCGATTATCCGGAAATGAAAAAAAGCGACTACATGGATTTTCATTTATTTTTTCTTCGTTTTTTTTTATCGTTTCATTCGCTCTCCTTCTCTTTCCACTCGCAGCCGCGATCGCGAGCTGCTATTTTTTTCGCGATAAAATCACTCCGTCAAAGTGCGGAACGGCGAAAAAATAGCGAGAGACAAATGGACTCGGACGAAGGAAAGTACGGAAGAAATGGAGTCCATTGTTTTGGTGATCCTATGGTACGCCGAGTCATTAAAATAATCCAAGATGGACATGGGTTAACCAGGTAAACTCCACAGGATATTTAAAAGCTTTTATACAAATTGCAATTGAATTGCGCGAAACAGAAGCAATGATGATGAAGCATGGCATGGAACACCCGCGGAGTGCGAATGGCTTTACTACTGCTGTTGGGTTTTGTTCTTCGGTTGTGTTAAATGCACCGTGTAAGAATGAGAAAGAGGTTGACGAAGGAAGGAAGAGAATAAAAGAGAAGGAAAGTGAACTGCTCTCGACTCGTTTGCCATTCCACGAGTCTCATTATCGCAGACAGGATCATCGCTGGTCGTTCTAGCGTGTGTTTCGGCTGCCTCATCCACAACGACACCGTCGACAACTACGACGACAAGCGAGTCGACAAGCAGCGCGTCAACGAGGAGTGTTTCCTCGCGAACGGTAAACCCTCCCATGAATCTCCTCCTTTACCTTCTCTCCTTTTCTCCTCTCACTACCCCCCTCCCTGCTCATCATATAACCAACTACGAAGCTACCGACAGACTAAATCCTTGCTCCTCGTTCTTCAATCCCACACTCTCCCTCTTTCTCGTGTTCAACGCCTAGACGAACTCATACAGACGGAGGATTCCACTCAGGGCGAATATTGGAAATGGCAAACGGAGGCAGAACAGTCTGGCTGATCATCCGATTATCACAATTCATCCGGAATGTTTGCAATTTACCGGTTTTTTAATGTTTCTACCGGTAGGATTCTTCCGTTCTAATTTATCGCGGCTCAAGGTCACATATTGAGTAGCCAATCCAGTAAATAAAACCGTTTAGTAACATAGCAGAGTTTTCCGACCAATTAAAAACTGAATGAGGAAACTACTGCGGATTATGTTCCATTTTGCTTGGAATAAAAACTGCCACCATTCCTAGATTCTTGGTTTATTCAAACTCTATCAATTTTTCTACCCCAACCTGTCATTGACGACCCGACGACGTAACTGAGTTTGGAAAATCTGAGGAAATCTTTGAAACTCTCGATTACCACGTTCGGAGAATCCAGAATTTCATGATTCGCACGTTTTTCTTCGCCGTGAGACAGCGCGGAACCAGGAACCAACGGACTCTCATTGACAGACGCACGTCAAAAGTCTCATTCCTCCTTTTCTACCATATTCATTCCCCGTGCTGCAAATCCCTGACATCCATATATAGATTTTCATAAATATATATGTAATCCTCGAGGGGGATGTTCGTTCCTGTGCTCTCATGGGGATTCAGGTCACACCCACAGCCCTCTCTTTCTCTCTCTCTCTCTTCCTCTGTCTCGCTCGCTTTTACCCGCAAGCCTGATGTCACTCACCCCCAACTGACAGAAATATATTTTGCGCTGATGCTTCGAACACTAAACACATTGCTGTTTCGACGTCCTATTATCGATGACAGCTTCGCGTCGTGGAAGTATTTCGTAAATATTTTGCACCATTGATATGATCAATTGTGATTTAAAAATAATAATAATAATAATAATAAAAAGCATGTTATTGACGTAATTTGAAATTGAATGAGATTGTGAACGTCATTTTGAATTCTTTATTAAGGAGATGTTCTGAAAACCATATTTGTTTATATTTCTGACAGTTTGTCGCATTATTTTTCGATGTGTTCCACAGGGACAATGTGTTCTGAGACACATATTCGCGGCAAAGCCTCGAGGCGACTCACCCCTTTCTATCCCTCTCTCTATCTCTATACCCTGACGATTGTTAACCTTGCAACTTAGCACCGGTGCCTCGGTGATTATTCATCACCGCAACTGCAGAAGCCACAACGGAATAGCGGAGGGTGGGAGAAGGTGAAAGGGTGAGAAGGTCTGAAACCCTCTCGAGCATTTGCAACCCTTTTGGATGGGGGTGGAGAAAGGCCCTTCCCCGGTGTTCAACGTGCATGGTGTGACGCCCTGCGACATGAAACACAGGTCGTGTGTGTACTCTCCGTATTCTACACTTATTCACCCCCTCCCTCCCTCCCTCACTCCCTCTCTATCTCTCCCTTTCTCCTTCTCAACCCCTGACTCGTGTCACTGATTATTCCATTTGCAAAGCAACGTCGCGCATTACTCCCGACTACGTTTGTTCAGGGAATGGGAAGTCCATTGTTCTGCCATGTTTGTTTATTTCTCCGAAAATCAAGTTTTTTTCTCCCTCTCTCTCTCTCTCTCTCTCTTTCGCTCTCTGAGCCCGTAAAGATAATAATTCTTTTAACATCGGTTTTAGGGGTTGAAAAATGTCGGGAGGATGCGACTATCGCAAAATCTTTCATTACTTCATTAACCTCCTCATCGTGGAATTAGTGCGATCAGGGGATAATTTACAAGGTTCATCCTGACCCCAACCAAAATGGTGGACGTTTCTAGGGGATTGAACATTCAAATATATGCGGTAAACACGTTTCCGCTCTTTCGGAATTTCCACCCGCCGGAGCTGGGCAGCGACCAACATCCAGGGGTTATTCGCCATTGGCGGCTGCTGGTTATACGGCACATCAGTTATCGCAGCCATTACCCGTACGATAGTCAATTTCGTATACATCCCCCCCTCCCCTCCGCCCTCAGACTCGCCAACCCCCTGCTTCAACAACCGGGCTTTAACAACCCACCCCCTCCAATCCTCTATTGCCCTACGATATACAAAATTGGCCTGATAAAAGTTTACAGGGATCGCGTTCCAGCCAGCTTCGCACGATATATATCCTGTATTTTTACCGAATTTACGCCCGTCGACAGTTTTAAGGGGTGTGGGCACCGATTGTTCGATAATTCATTAACGTTAGGCCGATCAACATTTTTTTTTTTTCCCCCCCCCCCCCCCATGTTCGGAGTTCGGATTGAAGTTTAACGATCGATTCAGCGAATTTTATTGAAGAGTCCTTAAAATCTAATTATTATTTTTTCCCCTTTTTTTGGTTACCAATCAGGGAAAAGTGTCTGTTATATGATCTCTTTGCATCATCGAAATCAGTGCTACATGGAGAGAATTAAAATCGGAAAGAGATAAAAGTTGGAATCGATACTAAAAAATTTATTTCATTTCAATGAAAATTCTAATAAAAAAATAATTTATTATTATTATGACATAATAATAATAATAATTATAAATAATTATTATTAATAAATTATTATGAAATAATAATAATTTAATTATTGTCATTTCATAATATTAATAATTAATCATAATAATTTCATATAATTATTATTAATATTGCTAATAATGACATAATTATTATTGATAATAATTTAATAATAAAATAATGAATTACATTCCGCACCGTAAATATTACCCAAAATTCAAGGTCGTATCCCGAATCTATTCAGTTACGATAATTGTAGGTTTTTAATTCTTTTTATGTCGCCATTTGACCGTCTCTGTTGTTTTGCTTTGAAACATTTTTTATCTTTATTATCGAGCTCACTGGAATGTGACATTTGTCTTTAAGCACTTATTGTAAGTCTTTACTTAAAAAAAAAAACTTTTATGCAGAGTAAATAACAGCAACTTTTGTAAGATTGCCAAAAAGTGAAAAAAAAGATCTCAAGTGTCGTATTTCGATGTATTTTACCGCAGAATATACGGAAGTCATGACGTAATTTATATCATAAATTAAAATTTTGTGAGAAAACGTGAAAAGTAAAAGTAAATGTTTTTATAGGGGATAAAATAATGATTTTGAAGTTCAATTAAAAATTAGAAACCCTGAAACTTTATTTTAGATTGTAGAAAAACTCGAATAAAATTTCGATCAATTGTTCGTATGAGTTCGCCCCGATATTTCAATCGAAAGTAAACGAGTTTTTCCTGCGGGTAAAGTTACTCGAAATTTTGAAAAGACAGTAGAAACATAAGAATCTGAAAATTTTTGGTACTTGCTTGTGTAGTTCTTGTGACATGGCTGGAAAATCCGTCATTTGTGTCGCTCATCACACTCACACTTACCGAGTCCAATGCAACGATCTCGACGTTTTTTCCGTTTCCCTGTGAAAAACAGAGAAACGGAATAAAAGAGGGTGCTAACGAGGCGAAAGGTACTTTTTTCATGTGCGGCTTAAAAAATTGTTACATCGTGGTGCAATGAAAAGAGAACAAGAAAAAAACAACAGAAAGATGCCAGGCGTTCAGAGAGCGTCGTTTTGGCGTCAAAGCGTCTGTCAGTTCAATGGACGACTCGACACCAAAAACCGCCTCGATGTTTTTATATACAAAGGCACAAACGATGATGCAACGAATTCAAATATCTTCGAGCATATTTAAACGTTGTACAAAAGTCGATACGATCCCATTTTTCCTTTTTTTCAGTAACAATAATAAGAATTATTAGCATTATTACCACTTTTTTTCCAATTCCTCGAACTGCTGTGTTTAACCCTTCAACAGCAATCAGTCTACCGAAAGCTCCAAGAATACCAACAACAATGCCACGATCCATGTCCAAAACTATCCGAGTGATTCGCGCAAAGTATCGATAAAATTTGAGCACCAGTATTTCAATGAAAAAAACGAAGTAAATAAAAAAAACTTATGTCGCGAAAGCAAGAAAGGGGAGAAAGGACATAGATATTGAATTTCACAAAGTTTGTACAACTCTCGACGGTTCTAGCGGAGACGTTAGTTCTCGCAGCGTCCCTATAGAGGGCTACTGTTGCGGATGTTAAAAGAGGTGTGAGGATAAGAGCTGAAGTGAAAGTGTTCAAGATATAGTAGCGAAAAAGAAAGAGAGAGAAAGAGGAAGAGAGAGAAGGATTCTTGGCCACGGCAATCGTGCCTTGGGATATAATGGACCAGCTCACACGTAAGGCCACGTGACAGAGCTCCAGGGGGCCCTTTTGTAGGTGAGCGTTACTTTTAACGTATAACACTCGTGTCCCAGACCTCTCGTATTCAAACTCTCGAAAATATATCAACGATACATATATAGAGACTTTATAAACGTATACAGAGAGGGGAAAAGGGATGGAGAGGGTGATCGCCGCAGTGTTTTTGTGCACAGACCCCACCGCTCTCCCTTTCAACATCAACGAGTCTAACAAACACCCATTTTACAAGACAATGAATATTTTAGTGGCTGGACGAGTAGTGCAAGCAAAACACGAGACAAGGCGCCAACGCTAACGCCTCATCCACGCACCAAGGACACACACTTGCTCCCACTTTCTTTCAACCTTTTTTTGTTTTTCTTTCGCTCGTTGTTATATTTCGCCTCCATAAAGCACTCCCTTCTCCCATTCCTTCTCTGTGTTTACCGATCACAATGAAAAATTTAACCTCTTAAAACGACCGAAATAGCAGAACATTTTATCACTGAAGTAAACATTTCGTCTTCCAGCAGAACGAACATTGAATTGAGTTCGTCAAATCTCGCATTAATTGTGCGAGAGAAAAGTTTATATTGAAACAGTTTATTAGAGCTTGATTGTTCAGGTTAACAAAGTAAAGAACACCACTGTAGAAGATTGATGAAGTATAATATATTTGATATAAAACAGAAATATGTAACTATAGAAATATGAAAAATTTAGCCAGTACAGGTTACTAAGGATAGGAGATAGAATATCCGTCTTTCTTATTCGCTCCGTTCGAACAGACTGGAGTAACGCTCGTTTGCACCTATCGGTAATTCCTGTAATTAGGATATTCTCTCTCCCCCTTTCTTTTCTTACGCACGCGCAAAACTTATCTCCAACACTTCCACCGTTTCAGCGTGCTAATTCAACCACATTCATTAAATCGCACATTCTCTTGAATCGATCTCGCGGAAGAGCCTTAGTAAACACATCTGCCTTTTGTAATTCAGAAGGCACATATTTTACTTCAATTTCTCCATCAGCTTGTCTCTCCCTCACATAGTGATATCGAATGTCTATGTGCTTTGTCCTTTTGTGATACTCCGGATTCTTCACGAGTCTTATTGCGCTCTGATTATCTACAAAAATCTCGGTCGATCCTTCACACTGATATTCGATATCTTTTAACACACGCCTCAGCCACACACACTCTCTCGCTGCCGCAGCCACTGCTACATACTCAGCCTCAGTGGTACTCATTGTTACCATCTTTTGCCTTTGTGCTGCCCATGTAACCGGACCTCCCGCGATTTCGAACAAATACCCCGTTATTGACCGCCGGGTTTCAATATCGTTTGCGTAGTCAGAATCTGAGTAACCAGTCAGTTTTATCGAGCTTCCACCGGTACAATACTCAATTCCATGGCCTCGAGTGCCTGACAAGTATGATAGAATTCTTTTTACTGCTCTCCAATGCTCTTTATTGTGATTACTCAGAAATCTGCTCACAGAATTGACCGCAAACGCTATATCTGGTCGTGTAACTGTCGCGAGAAAAATCAACGACCCAACTACTTCTCGGTACGGTACATTTTCACTCGCACTCTCATCGCCCGCAACAGGATATAAAATAACATTCGGATCAGCTGGCACCACCACCGACTTCGCTTCTTTCATTCCAAATTTTTCAAGAACATTTTTTATATACGTAGTTTGGTGAATAAACACCGATTTTCTCGCTCGATCACGCTCAATCTGCATACCTACAAACATTGACGCATCTCCCAGAGTAATCTTGTACGATCTACTCAATTGTTCGATCACACACTCCACAGCTTCTTCAGACTTCGAAATCACCAGACCATCATCTACAAATAACGCTAGGTATACCAATTGTTGTTTCACTTTTCCTACAAAAATGCACTTGTCTGCCTCGGCTTCTTTAAACTTAAACGCTTTTAAAAAATTACTGAAACTTTCATTCCAACATCGCGGAGACTGTTTCAAACCATATAAAGATTTCTTTAACTTGCACACAATATCTTTTCGCGCACTTTCAGCTGCTTCGCCGTTGACCTCAAGTCCTTCAGGTACCTCCATATATATTTCTTCGGAAAGCTCACCGTACAGGAACGCCGTTTGTACATCAAATTGTACAACTTCCAGATCCTCGGCTGCGATCACCGACAGAAGTACTCTGAGTGAATCGTAACGAACCACTGGCGCAAATGTTTCTGTGAAGTCTACTCCATATTCTTGCATAAAACCTCTTGCGCATAACCGAGCTTTATATCGTCGTACTCTCCCGTCTGCGTCTCTCTGCATTTTGAACACCCATTTGGAATCTATTGTTTTTACGTCTGGAGGCCTTCTTACCAACTCCCATGTGCCATTCTCACTATGAGACGTTAGCTCGCTTTCGACTGCTCCGACCCAATCTTTAGCATGTTTCGACCTCATCGCTTCCTTGTATGACAATGGTTCAACATATTGTGACATATTTACCTCATATCTTAGTGGGCGTTTGATGTGATCGCGATTTCTCAAATTCGGACGCGTACTAACCGGAGTATTTTGCAGGCTCTTCTCTCGTGATCCCGACTCTACTTCCTCACCTTCTTCACTTGACTCATTATTGTCGCTAATCTCAACGACTTCTTCATCGTTCGGGAACACCAGTTCGCCTTCATCCTGTTCTTCCTTGTTCACATCGCTAACCCCTTTTTCATTGAATATCACGTCTCGCGAGATTGTTACCTTTTTCGTTCCCGGTTCATAAACTCGATAGTTAGTTGAATCTCCGTCATAACCAACAAATATCATCTTCTTCGCCCGTGGATCTAGCTTCTTCGTCAACTGCTTTGGCACATGCACGAATACATCAGAACCAAAAACTCTGACATGACTAAGATCAGGTTTTCGACCCGTCCATTGTTCGTACGAAGTTTTCTTCTCCCTCGCCAAACCAGTCCTGTTCATAAGATAGACCGCTGTACTTGCCGCTTCTGCCCACAATGTCATCGGTAATTTCTTGGCCAACAACATCGTTCTCGCACTCTCGATGATGGTTCGGTTGTCTCTTTCACTCCGTCCATTCTGTTCAGGAGTGTAAGGTGCCGTGTTCTCTTTTACAATACCCCGTGATTCAAGATACTCACTCATTGCTTTATTACAGTACTCTAATCCATTATCTGACCGAAGTACTTTTATTTTTCGATTAAAGTTGTTTTCAACCATCTTGTCAAACACTTTAAATGTTTCGTAAACATCACCTTTGTGTTTCAAGAAATACACATAACGGTAACTCGTAGCATCGTCCTTGAAAGTAACCATAAAGCGCGCACCTTTTAGTGTTTGTGTTGACATTGGCCCACACACGTCAGAGTGTATCACTTCACCTGGGGCTGTTGGCTCACGTACTCTTATTTTCCGAAACGGTAATCTGTGCGATTTCCCGATCTTGCACGCTTCGCAGAACACTTCATTCACATTTTTCAGATCAACCCCTTTTATAAGACCGTCTTTTACCAGTTCTCTTAAGTTTCGATTGTTTGTATGCCCTAATCGTTCGTGCCACACTTTTGCATCAACTGCTGACACATTTGCTTGACTAGTAAATTCGACACCACGTGGACGAAACAGCATCCGATATATTTCATTCTCGAGTTTCACTCCCGATGCTATCAATTTTCCGTTTGACTTTATTTGAACGCTATCACCTTTAAAAACTACTTCGCGCCCGCTCGTGGTTATCACGCCGACCGAAAACAAATTCTTTTTTATTCCAGGTACATACAAAACATTTTCAATATGCGCGTTAACCCATTTACCATCGATGAACTTTTCTACCGGTATCGTCCCACTGCCGATAACCTCGCACTCTGTGTCGTCTCCCAGCCTCACTTTTCCACCGTCGGTAATTGTGCGAAAACTCTCGTACCAATCGCGCCGGCAAGTTATGTGTTTTGACGCCCCACTGTCGGTAACCCAGACTTCTGACTGATCTGCATTGAGTATCGATTCTACTATCCCGACAGGCTCGTGCACATCTTTCAATTTGCCCCTCGAGTTTTCCCGCTTTGAGCTTTTCCCGGCGTAGAAAGCACAATCACGAGAGTCACTGGAGTCGTTGTTATTATTATCATTTTTCCTCGATTTTACCCATTTCTTGCTTTTGCACTCACGAATATAGTGCCCCTTTTTCTTGCACTTAAAACAATGACCGGCACGTTCTTGATTTTTATCACTTTTGTTTGACCATTTTTCACTTGAGTTTTCATCATTTCGAGTCTTTTTATTTTTCCGAAATGCTACAAACGCACTCGTTGACTCGTCACTTGACGTTAAACGCGACTCCTCACGGATCAACCGTTCTTGCAGATTATCTAACGTTTGACGAGTCGGTTCGACGCTGTCCCACGCTGTGAGAAATGGCGCGTATTTTTGAGACAAACTCGCAAGCACTTTCGCGACCACAGTAACACTCGAAACTTTCTCACCGATGTCGTTCAATTGCGCCGCCATGTTCCTGACCTTGGCAATATGTTGAACTACCGTATCCGTGGACGACATCTTATATTCGTGGAATTTTTGCGTCATGAGCAGTACATTTTGTACCGACTTTTGCTCATGAATCTTTAGCAAAACTTCCCACATTTCTTTAGCCGTTTCACACATTAACAATGGTTGCATGTGTTCCTCCTCAACGGTTGTTGAGATAACGACCATCGCCCGCGAATTCTCCTTCATCCACGCTCTGCTTAACGTTTCTTGACCTTCCCCAACCGGCTTTTCTTTTTCGCCAGTTACAATTTCCATCAAGCCGTAGGCATTTAATAACGTCTTTATCTGGAATTTCCATATTTGGAAATTCGTTCCATTAAACTTCGTTATATTTCGCGTTGTAACCTCTTCGGACATTACGGATTTTTACCGATCTTGTGATCGTACTTAATTTTTAACAGAGAAAAAAAAAAAACCGCGCAGACCAATATGGCTGCCTCCGATTCAAACCGCGTGTTACCGTTGGACACTAACGGACAAACTTCGGGCTTCGTTCTTTCACCGACCTGAACGTTTTATTCGTGATCTGGGCCCATAACCTATTAGAGCTTGATTGTTCAGGTTAACAAAGTAAAGAACACCACTGTAGAAGATTGATGAAGTATAATATATTTGATATAAAACAGAAATATGTAACTATAGAAATATGAAAAATTTAGCCAGTACAGGTTACTAAGGATAGGAGATAGAATATCCGTCTTTCTTATTCGCTCCGTTCGAACAGACTGGAGTAACGCTCGTTTGCACCTATCGGTAATTCCTGTAATTAGGATATTCTCTCTCCCCCTTTCTTTTCTTACGCACGCGCAAAACTTATCTCCAACACAGTTTCTTCATCGCCACACAGAACCGAAATTCGTCTAAAAATCACTATTGTACAAATGTCAACGTTAATATTCTCGAATAATAACAAAACCGAACTTTTGTCATTTAACCAAACTCTCGTCCTTTCAACAGAACAATCGGTATACTTACAAACAGTCAGCAAAATGTACTGTTGAAATTACAAATATTTCGTGATTATTGCAGAATATTTTGTCGCCTGTATTTAACTACGGAATCGTCCTTTTCACACAATTTTCAATTTTT
Organism: Campoletis sonorensis; assembly: GCA_013761285.1. NCBI lineage: Eukaryota > Metazoa > Arthropoda > Insecta > Hymenoptera > Ichneumonidae > Campoletis > Campoletis sonorensis. The sequence goes on from JACEOJ010000081.1 coordinate 650,624, forward strand.
TAATTTTCAACAGAATTTTTTTTCTCGCTGATGCTTCACTGTCGGCATATTCATTCGGTCGATAACTTTTTTTATCATGCAATCGTTCTCCAGATATTGAATTTTTCATGTTTGCGTAGAAAAATCGAAACGAAAAATAATAATTATGTTGAAAAAACAAGAGTTTCAATCATTTTCATCAAAATGGAAGTTTCATTTTTCAGTCCCATTAATACTTCGTTATTTGTACAGAAATTTTCTCATTTATGATTTTTGCATGTTTATGTCATTAGGAGAAAAAAAATCGCAGCCCATGCAATGATTTTTTTTCACTATCCCCGTTTATTCACTGAAGATCAAGTCGATTTCGCTTTTTTGTATTCTGTACTCAGTTTTATTCTTTTCAATTTTACTTAAATCGACGAACGATAACGCGAAGGGTTGAATTGATCGACCGATGCTCATGCCGTTTTCTCCTCGCTAGTTTTCAGTAGTTTAAACCGTGATTAAAAATTTTAATGTATCACTGCTTATTCTGTTGATACTCAAAAAGAACTCAAAGAATTCCCTACGTCGCTTATTTTCGTACTTGTTGCAAGGTTCTGAGTATTTTTGTAGAGATAGAATTTTGTCCATTTTCGATTTATTTTCTTTACTACAAAGACCAACTTTATTCCCTGTTTCTGAATATGAAAAATATTGTTTATTGTCACGAAACATTATTCAAGAATTACAACAGAGATTTTGTTACAATCGAATAAATAAATAAACTCATGAAAAATGTAGTAATTTTCTTAAAATTATATGAAATGCATTAAAACGATTTTTTGTCTCTCAAGACTTTCAGAGTTAAAAAATAACGAGTTCTGCACATGTGCATAGACAATGTAGCGTTTGTACATTTACGAATGAATAATGACGAAAAAATGTATGAATTTTGGAAAAAAATATGTAATCCTTCATCTTTAGGTCACTCGGAGCATCATTCGTAATTTTACGAATATTTGTTCGAACTGTAGAAGAGTTCTTTGACTCGTTTCTACCAAAATATTAACTTCCCATACATTTGTTTATTGCTTTATTCGCTCATCGATTGTTTGTACAAAAAAAAAGAAAAATTCTACACGCGCTGACATAACGCTAACGATAAACACTTTTTCGCATTTATTTCTTTTTTGCATATTGAAGATTGCATCGCTGGGAAAGGAAAAGAATTCTCGGCGTAATTCATGAACCACATAATTCTGGGTTAAATACATTTATTGAAATCACAAACTATTTGCACTGAGTTTTCAGCTACATTTTCATAGGATCGATAATTATTTCGAAAAAAGTATATGCCACTTATTCGTGGCAAAGGCTTCTTATTTTATTTTTTTTTCAAATATAGAATATATAGAAAAAGTAGAAAACAAAATACGTGTTTACAATGTGAATCCATTGTACGATTTTTTCAAAATTCAGATCTGTAATGTTTTTTTCAAATTCCAATGATTTTGGCTCTGGTTCATTTTCTGCCATTACAAAAAATAATGTTCTTTAATGTTGTATTCTTTTTTGATAAATACGATTTTTTTCATAAAGAACTCGAGAACAGATTGAGCTGTAAATTTCCCTTAAGCCTTTTCGGACTGGAAAAGGAAGTTCTGAAACGATGAATTTCAGCGAATACTTTTTATGATATACATGAAAAATATATGTATAAAAAAATATGATTTTAACGAAATAAATGGAAGTCTGTATTGTTTGATCACGGGGCGGATTATTTGTCGCTGTACGAACATTTGGTGAAACAATGGAGTAGTTATTCCAACGTGTATCCATCAAAAAATCGTTCCTACCAGAATATTCGCTTCACGGACATTTCTTCGTCGGTTTATTTGCTCATTGATTCTTTGTACCATTCTGGGACAGGGCAATTTTCCTCTGAAGGCTCCCACTCTTTGATTGTAAAATTTGTTTTCCCTCCCTTGGAGAATTCGTAGATCGTTTCGTCGCAATCGTTCACCACATTTCGTTCAAGTTCAGATAAGAGAGTTTCGTAAGAATAAATGCAGTCGTCTCGATTCCATAAACCCTGGAAAACCATAGAATTTTTAAAAGACAGACACGTGTGTGTTGAATTACGATAATAATCTGAAATTCTTCAGTCCGCGACCTACAAACACCAAGTCTGCGAAAAACGGTGTCAATTTCAATCAATTTTGTTTTGTTCTTTTGTAAAAAAATGTATATATCCATTTTGAAACAACTTAAGGTTTATTTGAACAGATATTTGTTGTCGATTGAGAATTCCATTAACAAAAAAAAAATTAGATCAGCTGTAATTGCAATTTTTTTATAACATTCTTTAGCAAAATAATATTTGCAGTTTTTTCTTCTCAATTTTTTGGAAATAAAATACACAGGGTGACATGGTTGAATAAAAATATTATGGAAAAATCGATTTTTTTTAGTCTCTCTGCCTCTATTTCGCCGTGAAGTGCGAGAAAAATATTTGAAAAGTGAATTCACGTTTTTCTCGAAGACGATTGACATTTGAAGAAAAACAAAAGAATCTTATTTTTCGATGAAAGGAGAACATAGAACTTCATTTTATTCGAATATAAGGTCTCTTCCAAAAAACGTGCAGCAGAATTTTCACTAATGACCAGAGAACTCTCAGATCACCTCAACTAAAAATGAACAAACTTGGTGCATACGTACCTCTGACATTTCAACCATTTCTTTAGTGGTGAAGATATTGAAATTCTGTACAAAACCATCATCGTCTCGGAAACCACAAAGAACTCGATCGGTAGTCGTAAGAAATGCGTTTGCCCACCACATCAAAAACTTGTATCTCTTCAAACTCTTTTCGTGTTTGCGAAGCCACATTATTTTGTACGTTCTCAAGTCGATGAACTTGAGTTCATCGAGCGGTAAGGGATCTCGAAGAGCTTTTTCAGAGACTACAGCTTTTATCACAGCTGAATATAACACCGAGTGATTTCCAAACTGGTGGGTATAGACGCAACGAAATTCTTCGTGTCCTATAACTGGCTTGGTGGTGTCCGGTGGTTTATCTGGAGACTCTGTGAAAAATTGAACACCATGATGTTCGATTATCAAACAATACAGATGAAAATTTTCAATAATTCACAAATAAATTCGGATTCGAAATTATTTATTCACTTGTTTGTTGACGGGCGTGCCTATTTACATGAAATTTGCTCGGGAATAATCAAAATAGCATAAAAATAATATGATTCTACAGAAAAATAAAAAATACGTTTGCGAGCTGTGATGCAAGTACAAAACGTCAACCACTCATCGGCCCATCCGCCAATTATGAAAAAAAAATAGTTACAACAAAATCTTACCTGATACCAAATGTTGCACGAACTTGCGTCCCCAAAATCCATACTTTTTATCAATTTCAAATCGTTCAGGGTCGTAACTGTTATCACTGCGCAGATATATTGTTCCCTTATACTTGGCAGCCCATACTTTCCATTGGTCCATGGGTGTGTACGGAGCCGTCAAGAAAGGTATCAGCGATCCGCTGGTACTTACAAAATTTTGCTTCAGGCTGTACCATATTAAAAGTAGCATTTATAGATGATGATTTCGTTGATAGCGAATTTAGTTTAACGAAGGAATGATCTAGTGACCGTCAGGAGAAACGAATATCGGAGAAACGTTGGAGAAATTATGAAATGGTTTAGTAATACTTACAGGCGATCAGTTCCATGGCGCGGCTTCACTTTTTCACGGTTCAATTCAATCCATTTTAATAATCCCGACAATCGTGTAGTAATCGCTTCGTTCGATGGATGAAACTTAGTTACTGAAACGTCTCTACGGTCGTCGAGGTTGAAAAGCAGTGAGTCACTCTGAGGCTCAATGAAGTACTTGAGTTTTGATGAATCGGGTACATAATTTTTGTGTTGATCGACACTATAGGAGCCGAGTATCCTAGGACGAAAAACAATAACCGGACTCTTTGAACGAGGATCCACACTTTTAGAGTTCTCTCGAGACTCCATACTTTCACGCGATAGAAGTTAGTCTTATGCGCGACAACCGACAAGTAGTGTTTTGCACGAGAAATAATTTTCTTTGCGATATGTCCTTGACGAGGACCTGCTTCGTTCTTCATTGTTCAATTTCTCCGTAGCTGCCTTTTATCTCTCATGGTTGGGCCAAGTTGATTGTTTACATCGTTTTCGACCAATCGCGTGCGTCCATAAACAAATGAAATGGAGGGATTCCCGCTAGCGGACAATATTTCCTTTCAACACTCCCGACCCGCCCGGCTGGCAACAAGGTTGCCGCGAGGCGAGAAACACGAAAGTTGCCCGCCCAGCTTCTAAATGGTTGATTAAAAATAATTGAAAAAGTATACAAAAGTGAAGATTTTTCAATCAAATTTTACAACCTTCGCCTATCGGCGAAGGTTGACGCCTATCGGCGAACAATTAAGCAGAAGTATGACAAACTGCAGTAAACATGAATAATTCGATTCAACTACGATTTTTAGTTTCAGTGAATGAGTGAATCGATTTATTTTTCTGTTTCTATTTCTCATCCATCTTTTTTCTCTCTTTCTTTTGTTGTTCTCCCCTTCGTCCTTTTTTCTTTCACATTCTTTTTTTCTTACGATTGCATCTCGTCGAATCGTTCCCTCACATTCAACCATAGCATATTTCTAGTAACACGCGTGTTATGAGGATTTGTCATGGATTCCGAAATTGAGGGGTATAAGTCTCGACTGAATGTTGGCCGTTGATGTAGCAGAAGGGAACGAAAGTTACACTCTTTATTAAGGAGGTTCAAGCGGTTCTTCGACGTCAAAAAAGAGGTCGAATAATAAAAATACTTTCAGGACATCATGATTTGTGTCGAATATTCACATTTTTCATATGACATGACACTTGGGTTGACATTTCGTATCACATGAATTTAGCTGCATTCAAGTGTGGGATCGAAATGGTAAAACAAAAAAGTAGTGAGCTGCAGAAGATATTTCCAGCACAAATCGAAAATCGCGCTTTTAGAGCCGATTTTGTTAAAATAAATTTTTGCCATTTCCACAGTTCGTTTTGCAGACAGCCTCTAAAAAACCAAATGACTTGTCGAAATGAATAATTATGTTAACATTTAATCATCTCCAATCGATCGTAGTGAAAAAAATAAATCGACTTTATTCAACAACGTTATGTTTTCGATGTACTATTTTCTGGTTCGCCATTTAGTTAAATTATTGAGGTGTAGTTATCGACGGAAGGTTGGGAGAGAGAAGGTTAAGAAAGAAAATAACGAAATCGAAAAAAAGACAACGTTATCCATCGAATAAATAAAATTATAAAATAAAGAAAAAGTATTACTACATTATTGATTTTATTATAATTATCTACTGATAAAAAACAAAGTCGTGTAAGTTACACCATTTAGGACTCAAAAACGTCTAGACCAATATTTATGAAATTTCATTTTTCTGACTTCGCTTGGTCCGGAATAGGATAATAAGTGTCAAAGTATAATGTTTATTAATAAAAAAAACAAAACAATAATCCAGCCGTTCATCAGTAACAGAACTCAACCGACAGCGCACGTCATGTTGTCCATGGTTTGTTTTGATTGAAAATAACGCACAACGTGGAAATTCAAGTTGACCGGTTGATGTGTTTGTCTACGAGTATTGTCATAACAAATCTTATTATTGTGTCGATATGATTATTAACAATCCCCCGACCAAGAAGATTTAATCTTTCCCGAAGAAGCAGTAATGCAATTTTAGGATTAGGCGGAACGAAGATCGCCGGGTCAGCTAGTAATATATAAAACGTGGTTGAATATTTCTCAAAGACATGTTTTGTTTCTCGAAGTTTATCAGGGCTTCGAAAGATATTTATCGAGTGTATATTGATTTGTTCAAAGTGCTTGTTCAGATGGGATATTCGATTTATATTTTTTTCAACGTCTTCATAGTTTGTTTTTCTTAATACATATTCTTTATCAATAAGTAACATTTGGTCATAAAAATGCATTCTGCTTAATTTTTAATTATACTCTTTGGAAGATTAAAACTTGTTTCTTATAATTACATGCAACACATTTGGAAACGTGATTCCCAAAATGAAAATATATATGAAGCGGTTGGTAACGTGTTTTGCACACGTGTATGGTCACTGTCGACAAATAGCATTAGGGAGTCGATACTATAAAGAAAACAATTCGTATACATTACAAAAATAGGATTTCTCGACGGTCAGACTATTCACCGTTTTGCAAACGTTTTCCAATTCAATAAATTGACTGGATGTGTTTTTACATATTTGTTCGTTCCATTCGTATTAGTTGATGTGCTTATTGGCTCATCGCATTCTTGTACCATTCTGGAGGGACCTGATTCTCCTGTGAGGGCTTTAGCTCTTTGATGTCAAATTCTTCATGCGACTTCCTGGTGAACTCGTAGATCGTTTCATCGGAATCGTCAACTACGATTTCAGCAAGTTTTGCAAGAAGAGTTTCACAGCACTTGATACATTCTTCTGGATTCCAAAACGACTGAAAAACCATAGAATATTGAATAAGCAGTTGCGTCCACTGAATAGTGCGAGCATTTCGAAAATGCTCGGTTTAAACGTAAATAAATGAAGTTGTGTGAGCGCACCCGTGACATTCTCACCAGTTGGTGAGTTTCGTACGTATTTAAAATGCTGACGACTCCATTGTCATCCCTGAAGCCACAGAAAATTTGATCGTCGTTGGTGAGGTACGCCCTGGCCCACCATTGCAGAAACTTGTGTTTTCGTAAAATTTTATCGTGTCCTGCGTGCTCTATTATCCTATTTGTTCTCAAGTCGATAAATTTGAGTTTATGGAGCGGTAGCGGTTCTGAAAGTTTTTCCTTTGAGAGAAGAGCTTTTCTCACAGCAGAAAATAACACGGAAAAGTTGGAAAATTGACGCTGATAGACGCAACGAAATTCCTGCGTCTCCACAGCTGGCTCGGCGGTGTCTGGAGCTCTGTCAGGAGATTCTGACACAAAAAGGCCCGATTAAATCGTCATTTTCAAACTCATTAACTTATCAACTGATCCAATAATTAATTACACATTTTGCTACTTTAATTCGTTCATCATTCATTCCTGACCTAAAAATTGCGATTATTCTCAAAGAAATGTCGATCGTTTACATACACTTATAAGTTATGACTGAAATTTTGTACCTGATGTTACATATTGTTGGAATTTGTGTCCCCAGTAGCCAAACTTTCGATCGTTTCTACTCGGCTCGCCTCGTGTGGTTTTGTCGGTTCTCAAATATATCGTTCCTTTCCATTTTCCAGCCCATATTCTCCAGCGTTCGTTGGGTGTATATGGAGCAGTCATAAAACGTGTCAAGAGTCCAAGATTGCATACAAAATTTGGCTCTAACCTGCATTATGATAAATTTAAAGCCTCTGTTAACTTCAATACATATTTTTTGCTGCGTCTTCAAATACTCTGGCAAACTTGTTTCGTTGTGTACCAACGATGGGAATTGCAGCGTTACAAAAATTCAGCCAAACAGGAAGCTTCAACATTGAAATAATTTTTGTTCGGCTGCAATTCGTAAATGTCAAAGGACTGATGAGAAAATGATGGAATACTTGTCATACTTACAAGCGATCACCTCTGCGAGACATTTTGACTTTTTCCTGATTAGTCGCAATCCATTGTATTGTTCGAGACATGCCTGGCCTTTGTAATAAGTTGTCTTTCTGTACCGCTACTTTTCTACCATCATCGAGGTCGAAGGTCACAAGGTCGCCATCGGGAGGATGGAAATATTTGAGTTTTGATGAACCAGGTGTGTAATTTTTGTCGGCGTCTACGCTGTAGTAACCGACGATCCTGGAACGCGGAAGGACTCTTCGATCCTGAGGACCATATTTCGTCCCCCTGAAATTTCTGCGATTCTCCATATCTTGTACTCCGAGTGCAAATTTTTTAGCAAAGATGGATCGATGATTTTATCGTTAGTTAAATAATCCTCGTAAATAAAATGTATTTCGTTCTGATAGCTAATCCATCATTTCCGACACTTTTTTATCCCGTGGCACTTCCGAAGGACTTTCTTTGACTTTTCTCTCATGCGATTCTTCACGTTGAGGTTTTTCTTTTTGCACGCCAAATGACTGACTATATGCTCACCGTAACAAATCAGGGATTCCCCAAATGAAAATCTACAAACTTCTTGTTCTTTCTAAAAATGTTGAGCTAAACGTTCGCATATATTTTTTTAATACCCTGATGGAACATTTGAAATATGCTTTGTCAAGATTGTTGAAATTATTTTCGTTTGACATACGAAGACTTGATTGAAGCAACGACTGTGGGAGGCACCGGCAACGGACATTTCAGAATTTGAGGTTAGGGTGACTGTGACTCCGGTGGCAGCCGTTGATTCAAAAACATGCGATAGTTCTCATGTCTTGTTATTGCCGCGAAACAGCGCACGAGTGCAACGTCAACGTGAAACAGTTATAAATCTCTGGTCGATTCGTTCATCCAATAGAAATTGACAATCGCAATGTGCCCAATCTTTTCACAAATCAGCAATCAGAGAGTCCGCGAAAATCACTCGACACTTCAAAAATCTCTCTGTTGCTCGTAATAAGGTTCTCATTGTAAAAGGTGCGATCTATCAGTTGCGTGAGTGCGAGAGAGATAACTGGAACGTAACTGACTATTGGATACACGTCGTCGCCGGACATTCTTGATATTTCCAAAAACATAGCCACATTTTTCTCTGACTATATAGGATTCCTTAGATTATCAAGGGTGTCCTAAAAACGTATATATCTACTTTTTCACCGACCGTGAGACCGCGAAGATTGCTTGGATTTGTTGGGTTAAAAAATTCCATAAGTATCGTACATTTATTTTATTATTTCGTCCATTTTTTGATTCTTTATCACTATATCAATAACAAACGATTTCGCGTTCCGTACATTTTTATGTGCATTATCGAGACGTCACATTGATAAATATATCAAAGAATATGTGTATAAAATCTAGGGAAATTTTTTTCAAAAATCGACTCATTTATTTTCGTGAGTTCTCGGTATATTATTCGCCGTTTCTAGAACATTTTTTGAAACACTGACTCCGTTTAACGTTTCTCTACAACGATTATCGTTTCATTCGTCGTTATTATTATTGGATATCGTTGTATTCCTATACAATTCTGGGATGGGAATGCAAATATCTTCGGAAGGCTTTAACTTTTTGATTGTAAACGGTTTCCACGGTTTTTTGGTCAGCTCGTAGATCGTTTTGTCACAATCGTCGACCACGCTTTTCACAAGTTTTGACAAGATCGTTTCGCAGGACTTGAAGCATTTTTGCGGGTGCCATAAATACTGAAAGTAAACAATAGAATATCGATAAAGTAGATATCGTTAAATGGATAATACGAAGAATTGAAAAATTCTTAGTGGGACATAAATGAACTAAAAAGTGAATTTGTACCTCGGACGTTTCAGGCAAATCTACCGTTTTGTAAGTTTTTATTTCACGGACAATCCCATCGTTATCCCAGTAACCACACAAGACTTCGTCAGCATTGATGAGAAATGCGTTGGCCCACCATTTCAAGAATCTGTATCTCTTCAAATGGTTTTCATTTCCTCCGGATTCGATTGATTTGCTTACTCTTAAATCAATCGATTTAAGCTTATCAAAAGGTATCGAATCTTCGAGCAGTTCCTTGGAAAGTATAGCCCTGCTTGCAGCTGAATACAACACGGAATAGTTGGAAAACTGATGCCGATAGACGCATCGAAATTCCTCTGTCTCCACCACTGGTTTCGTCGTATCTGGAGCTTTTTCAGGAGTTTCTGGCACAGATTTTACTAATTAATTAACTGTTTGTTAGAGAAACTTTGATTCTTCCACTACAAAAATTTACACACTGGGTCAACCGGACCCAGAGCGTACTTTATGCGCTTAAATTGTTATCAACAGGACCTCGGGCGGTTTTCATTGAAAAAAATTACAATGACAGTTCGAACGTTCCTTAACATGTGTGCATAATAAAAAATCAATAACATTCAATTTGATTGTTTGAAAAAATGATTGAACGCTTGAACTTTGATGAAAAAATTATTGAATATTCGTTATTTTTAAAAATTAATAATCAGGGATCCATTCATAAAAAATGCTATTTTTGAAAAAAAAAGGTATGACAAAATCTCGTAAAACAGTATCTATTTTTTGAACCAGTGAACGTGGCTCATTTTGAAAATGAAAGATCGTTGATAATTTACTGAAAATTAATACACTCGTGGTTCTGGAAAATATTTTATGGCCGAGGATAATTAACCCCGAAAAATGATTCCGGGTCAAAAAGACCCAAGATGTCAACAGAGGATCGACAAAACATTCGTTTTTCGAAACTATTCATTCAACGAATTATAAATGCTTGAAAAACGCTAATATTTCACAAGTAAAATAATGACAAATGATAAAAAATATGATCGTTGATGTAGATGAAATGTTTTACCTGAAACCATATATTGATCGAATTTGCGTCCATAAAACCAAAACTTGTCTTCGTCTTCATATTTTCTACGAGTAAAACCTTTAGCAGCACGTATGTATATCGTTCCTTTCCATTTTCCAGCCCACATGTTCCAGTCAGTGATTTGTATGTAAGGGTATGTCATGAAATATACCAACGATTGAGGGGTGCATACAAAATTTGGCTCAATCCTGTCAAGTTTTTCGAAATCGAAGCTCATTTATTAGTTTCTTGAAGATTTATTTCAGCAGCAGGCAAAGAAACTTTAAGTTTGTATGTAATTTGGAAAAACCTTTTGAACAATGTTTAAAGCACTTAAAATTGTTGAATCAGATTTATTATCAAACAATTATCATTTTCAATCGATAAACAATGTTGGAAAATCGAAAATTTGGTATTGAATCACAAAATTATAAGAATATTCCTCAAATATTGACTAATCTTTGTAATGGCCTGAAAAATAAAATTTTACAGTAATTCCTATTCTATTTTATACGATTTTAATACTTACGCTCGTCCAGTTTCAGGCGAAGCCTTGATTTTTTCACGATTCAATTCCATCCACTCCAATATTTGAGGCCTTCTTCGTCCTGACGATTCGCCGATCACAGTGTTTTTAAAACCTTTAGTTAGATCGAGATCCACTTGACCTTCTTTAGGTCGATTGAAATATTTTAGTTTTGATGAGTCAGGTAAATAATTTTTATTTCCATCTATACTAAAGTAGCCCAGAATCTTGGGGCGGCCAGGAACCTCGAGGGATCTTTCAAATTTTCGCGAAAGTCTTTCCATAGTTTGCAGACGTGAATTAAATTCAAATGCAAAGCTCGATCGACTGATTTATAGATAATTTATGAATATATTTATTTATTTATTTGTCGAAAATTTAGTTATTTTTGATATTTTATTATTTCTCACGTTCTCGCTGACTTTGTTTCGTACTTTGAAAATAACTTTTAATAAATGCTGTTGAACGACGTGCTTCTTGATAAGTTGAACGACGAAGACTGAAGCGAAATGCTCGAAAGTAGTCTGCGTTGCCAGTGTTGCTAGATCGGGGGATTTCCCCCTATTTTTGGGGCTATTTCGTCCGGCTCAGGGGAGAAATAGGGAGAAAAATTATTTAGGGGCTTTTTTAGGGGTTTTTTTTAGGGGTTTTTTTTTTAACGGCAAATTATCTTTGAGAACGTTGTTCTATTCGATGATTTGAAAGAATAAAGTCATTTGCGTGACGATCCGAACGAATGATCAGATAAAAAGAAATCTGGCGGTCGTGGGTTTTGGTCTTGGTCGAACCAATTGACGGTTGCGCCACCAAAGAATTCTGAATTCTTTGGCGCCACGGAGACATGTTGAAAAAATATTGGCAGGGGGTTCCCTCATTCGTTCCCTCATTTCGTCCAATCATCAACTTCGAACTAGTCTCGAGATCTTTGGACCATGAATGGGGGATCCCTCGAAATAGAAAACACTCTTTGTTTCTTCTTAGAGTATCTTGTTTATGTTTCCAGTAAGGGTTAAGTGATATGATTGTTTATTTCCCTACTATCGTGCGAGGGACTGCGAACAATAACAAATATGAGAACTGTAAAGAACTCTTCATGTATAATTTTAAGGGGGTTCGATCGTTTCTCATGCGTTCGATAAATTCCAAGTTTAATTGTTTCAAATTCGTATGGATCTTTTTAACAATCATAGTCAACTGTGGGTAAAATTTGAGGAAGTTTGACCGTTTAGAAATCGAGTTATGAGTTGTAAAATATTGTCTTTTTTCGTAACTTCTCATAAGACCTCATGACAAAGTTGCCATTGTAAACGCTGAACATCTCGATTAACAGACGGTGAAACCTTGTCAAATTTTTCACACATTATGATACGACGCTCAAGAAGATTCACGCAAAATTTCAAAAAATTATCTCGGACAAATTGTATTTAATCAATTTGCCGTTACTTTGTATATTATGACTATGGCGGTCGAACCTCGTTAAGTTAGTGTTTCTTCGTTGACATAAAATGATTATATGAAATGTTACTTTTACGGAAAATTCAAATCGTTCGATTCAAAACTTCTGAAATCGACATTTTTATTTTATCCTCCTCCTCCTCGTCCTCATCCTCCTCCCCATCAACTTTCGCGTTTCGATGGAAAAAATTCTCTTCGATGTACATGTTTTCCATTCATTATTGTCTTGAAACGTTAATTACAGATTTTGTAGAAGACTGTGTCTTTCATCCGAAACTCTAGACAAAACAGGGTTTCAGCATTTCCGTTTTAAAACAACACTCGATCATCAATTTCCATGGATTAAAAACCGCAGCAGTGTCGTTCCGTTTTATCTCAAAATCGTAGCAGCCGAAAGAAAGTAGGGAGAGGACGAACACGATAAGGAAGGTTCGTAGAAGTAACAAAGTAGTCGCAACGGTTAGCGCGCCAGCCAAGCGAGATTGTATGCCGAAACAATGTAATTCGACTAGTTCATTTTTAAATATATTATTTTTATCTATATGTAAACAAAGTATACGTGAATCGAGATTATCAATTTCGTCGCAACCCACTTTCATTCGATCGACGAAGGAGTCACCTGGTGGAATTCTTTCCGCTCCAACAGATCTCTCGACAAATATCAAAGACTGTTTTCTCAAAGGAACAACGAAAAACTGCGAAATTAATTCATGTTCATCTTCCCATGGAAACACGAATATCGAATGCTGAAATGGATCTAATAATTAATAACATTTGAAAAACGCAAATTACTTGAATTCATGTATATTTTCAACAATCATTTTTCACAGAGTTATTAAAACTTTCGAAATATACAACGAGTAGAAGTTTTGCTTCTACTCGCTGCGTGTACGCGTGCATTTATGAATCTATTGGCACATTGTATTGGCTTCGTTAGACGTTTTTTCGACAAATATATTTCCGTCATTCGAAATCATATGGATTTATTGGCTCATTGAAGTCGTGTACCATTCTGGAACGACGCAATTTTCTTCCGAAGGCTCCAACTTTGTGATCTGCACGTCCTCGTTAGTTTCTTTCGAGATCTTGTAGATCGTTTTGTCGCAATCGTCAACCACCGTTTCCGCGAGTTTCGAGAAGATCGTTTCACAGGACTTGATGCAAGTCTCTGGATTCCAGTGTTGCTAAAAGGACGATGGAATATCAATTAAGTTGACAGATTCAGTGAAAATAATGAAGAATTGTAAAATCCCATAGAAAATGTCAAATTGGCCGGGAGCGAGGAAAATGCTGAGCTGATAGCAAATTTTTTTCAGGACATACTCGTAGTGAAACATGAATGAAAAAAAAACGTCGATGCGAACCTCGGATATCATGGGAATATCGTCAATTTCGTATGTTTTCAATTCGCGGACAATTCCATTAGGATCCCAGGCACCGGTGCACAATTTATATGCATTGATGAGATAAGCATGAATCCACCAATTCAAAAATTTGAATTTCTTCAAAACTGTGTCCTGTTTTGGATGGGCAATAACTCTGTGTGTTCTCGTCTTAATACATTTGATTTTATCGAGCGGTAGTGGATCTGAGAGTTTTTCTGTGGAAACAACACCGTCGCTTCCGGTCGAAAATAAGACGGAAAAATTGGCAACTTGATGTTGGTAGACGCAACGAAATTCCTCGCTCTCCGCACCTGGTTTAGTAGCGCCTGGAGTTCCATTAGGAGATTCTGCCAAAGAATTTTCGGTAAAAATGATTATATTTATTATTATTCTATTTAGTCATTGAATTATTGAATTATGAGTTTCATGTGGTACTTTATTCGTTATTGAAAAAATCATTACTGTTCAACGATACTTATTCGATCTGTTATTGAACTCTTTGCTACTTTCCAAATTTCGCTAATGTACTTATTCCAATTATTCAAATTGACGAAAATGATAGTCAGGAAAAGAATGATTCAATAATGTACCTGAAGTAACGTATTGCTGGAATTTACGTCCAAAATACCAAAATTTCAGTTCATTTTCGTAATCGGGAGGAGCAGTGGATTCAGGTCGCAGATATATTGTTCCTTTCCATTTTCCAACAAATATTTTCCATGATGCCATCGGTATGTAAGCAAGACGCATGAAATCCAGCAATACTCCTCCGCCGCATACAAACATTGGCTCTATCCTGAAATGTTCTTTATTTTATACTTCAGGCCAATTGATTTAGTGCGAGAAAAACTGGGGCGAGAACTAAGAAATTGGGTACCCAGCGAACTCCTCCAAATAAAAATCCTATCCTGGAAAGTGTTTGTTCAACAAACTTCAACCAGAAAAAATTCTAGCAACACTTTCGGGGTCTTGCTCAACAATATTAGATTTTTGGAAACGCTATTGAGGTAGGAAAAAAATGAATAAAAACAGCCTGAATTTCTATTTGAATTACATGAAAAAATTCGCTGTCTCGGAGTCTACTTTGAATGGACAGGCTCAATGGGTCTCGTACTTTGAAAACAAAATGATTGCATTTTTTGCAAATAATTTTTTCGACGAGTGTCCCACTTTATCCCATTATGAGTGTCCCTTTCTGAGTGCGAAAAAGTGACGTCGTTATTAGATTCCACGACAAAATTATGGTAGCATTTAAATACTTCGTTTTCAATCACACAAATAACATAAATAACTTTCCTTGTCAAATTCGCGACATTTCATAATGGCAGGGGTAACGAATTGAAATCGAATAAATATGGCTATAATCCGTAACATTTCATAACTCACAAGCGGTCGGTTCCAGGCGACGCCTTCATCTGTTCACGATTATCTTCGATCCACTGTAATATTCGTTCCTTACTGTTTTTTGTTTTTTCGATTCTAACAACTTCGTTAAAGCCTTGATTAAGATCAAGGCTGACTGGGCCGTCTTTGGGTGGATTGAAGTACTTGAGGTTCGATGAATTGGCTAAATAATTTCTATCTTTGTCGACACTGTAGTAGCCGACGATCTTAGAGCTTGAAACGATCTTTGGATGACGTGAATAATATTGCAGTCTCGCTGTATTCGATATAGAATTTCTAATTCCGTGGGCACTAAAGTGACCAAGCATGTTGGGATGGCCAGAAGTTTTGCTCGGTTGTCGTCCCACATCATTCGTCCTTTCGACGTTTTCACGACGTCTTTCCATAGTTTGCACACCAGATTTCGATTTTTTGCGATAGAGGATCAATTTGGTGAGCTTTTCACGCTTTGTTAATGTTCCTAAAGTAATAGTATGTCTTTTTTCCCCTTCAAATTCAATAGTGCCGTGAATATTCACTCGAGGCTTCGAACTCAAAAAACTGAATCTCAATGTTCGGAGACACTGCAGTCGATATGTCAAGCAATTCGTAGAATCTGACTTAGCAGTATTGGGTGTGGGGCCGTTTATATAGTACAGATCTTTAGTGTTCCCCGTTCTCGACAAGCGCTGAGTAATACGTTTGGACCAACATGATAATCCCTCCTTTAACACCATCTGAATCACCCAACGAAGTAGAATAAGTATCGAATTGTATGTGTTTGCTCACTCCCGAAACACCGCTTATAATAAATACGTTTGCAAGCGCAGGACTGTTTTGCCTATCGGTTTGATTGGCATTCGATTATTTGCTAGGGATTGGATTAAGAAGTTTTTGATAGTGAGTAGCGATAATGGTCAATGACGTTTAGTGTAATTCGCACAGCCTTTTTTCTTTCAGCTCCAATTTTTTTCTGTCAAACGAAAATAGGTAATCACGTTTTTTTTTCTCGCACATTCTCCCTACAAAGTAGGGAACAGTTTTTTGGTTTTGCTTGAATTTCGAGTTTTTACGATGTGCTTAAATTGATACGTTGGTTTGTTGACCATCGTGGCAGGGATTACAAGCAATAATTTTTAAAAAAATGTTTAACAACTTTCTCCTCGGGTTCTTATCTATCACTTGGTCTTGAAGTGTTAAATACAGATTATGCAGAAGATAATGTCGTTCATCCGAAACTCCAGACAAAGCAGTGATTCCGCATGTCCTTTTTATCGACATCCATTATCAATTTAAAGATGGGCTAAAAAACCGCGATAGCGTATTACGTCATTATCGACATCGATATTTTAAGCCAATGTGTCACAGCAGCAGTATCTTTTCGCTTTGGCTCAAAATCGTAGTCTGATAAGAATATTTACAACCTGACAAAAGGCAGCAGAGAGAGGACGAGCTATAAGAACAACGAAATGAAAATAAGAGTTAGTTTTCGATCGACCTGTGAAGTCGTCGAAAGGCCCGTTGAGAAAAAAACGAAGCAGTTGCAAACGGTTACCGCGAAACCATGTAATTTGAATAATTCGAAACAAAATAGAGTTCTAGTTCGACCTTTATTTAAAAAAAAAAAAAGACATGAGCGAGACGAACAATTAACATCAACAGTTAACGTTCTACAGCGATGTAAATCAATCAAAAAAATATTTTTATGTCATTAATCTTGACCGACAAAAAATGTGACTATTGGCTCTTACCATTTTGATGATCCGAAGCGGGTATTATTTAAATGAACAAGAAATTCTTATAAAATTCTCCTAGTATTTTATTAAAAGTGTTTTTTGAGGTTTGAGGTGTGAACGCGTGCAAGGTTTTTGTCAATTCCTTTTTTTGTCAATTCAATTTTGGTCAATTAGGCCATTTTAAGGCCAGTCGTAAAATTATTTGTCGTTTTAAAAAAATTCGTTGGAAGTATACATTTGTTTGACGTTATTCTAAATAAAAATAAGTTTGATTCGTCTATAATTATATGATCGTCAACTCATCGCATCCTTGAACCATTGGGGCACAACACAATTTTCCTCCGAAGGCTCGAGCCCTTTGATCTCAAAGTCCTCGTACGGTTTCTTGGAAAACTCGTAGATCGTTTTGTCGCAATCATCGACAACGGCTTCGGCAAGTTTGGCAAAGAGTTCTTCACAGAAGTCGATGCATCCCTCTGGACTCCAGAACGGCTAAAAAACCATGAAAAAACGATGAAGTAAATAAAAAAACTGGACAATATCGAACAGGTTGGATTAATGACGTTTACGAAAATGAGTTTGAAAAATATAAAATCGTTCCCCAGACTCAGATTTTTTACTCAACCTGTTCCTGCGAGGGAGTGATTTTGAAACATTGTGACGTCACTAAAAAGCCGTAATGAAGAATATCAGAGTAAGGCAGGGTTCGTGCTGACTTCTTTTTTTTTAAACTTGGCGTCGAGCCGCTCCCGCGACTCTCGATATCATATTACCGTTTACGTCAAGATAAACTAGAGTAGTTAAGATAAAAAGTTGCAGAGGACAAAGAAGAAACAGAAGAAATGACTCAATACAAAAAGTCTTAGTGTTTCGAGACGTAGTGACCATTATTATTTTACTGGCAAGTGAGTCATGGATACGAACGTTTGTTATGAACAAAAATCGGGGAGAAAAAGATCGTGATAATTCGAAAAAATGTCGTAACTGATATATCAATTAAATGTGGGTCATATTAATGATGGGGAAACGGTATTAAAACTTCTTCAAATAAAAAATCCTCACTCTCAACGTGGTTAATTATTTAATCGATCGTTTAATTACAATGACTTGGTATATGATTAATAACTTAATAAAGTTATTAATTAATCGAATACAGTACAAAAGAAGTTAGAATTCAGAGTGCGTCAGAGTTCGTCTGTAGAAGTTAACAGTCTGAGAGTAGAGACCAAAAAATAATCGTTTCTAAACCTTTAAGTATCAAGAATAAATATCTATAGATATTCATTATTTGTTGATTATTTATCGATGATTTATTGATAATTTATTGATTTCTTATTGGTTATTTATTGTTTATTTATTGATTATTTATAGATTATTTATTGATTATCTATTAATTATTTATTGATTATTTATTAATTATTCATTAATTATTTATTAATTATTTATTGATTTTTTTGATTATTTATTGATTTTTTTGATTATTTATTGATTTTTTTTGTTTATTTAATGATTTTTTATTGATTATTCATTGATTATTTATTGATTTTTTTTGTTTATTTAATGATTTTTTATTGATTATTCATTGATTATTTATTGATTGTTTATTGATTATTTATTGATTATTCATTGATTTTTCATTGATTATTAATTGATCATTAATTGATAATAATTGATTATTTTTTGATTATTTATTGATTATTTATTGATTAAAGATTATTATTGAAACTATAATTCTGTGTATATTAAATAATTATAATCCCAAATCACACCATATCCAAATAAAACAAATGAAAAATACTGAGTAATTAAAAAAAATGAATGCACTCGTGTATACGTACCGTCGAAGATTTGACCAGTGTATCGGTGTCGTACGTTTTCAATTCATTGACCATTCCATTATCGTTCCAAAATCCACAAACCACTTCATTTACATTGGTAAGATACGCATTAGCCCACCAACTCAAAAATTTGTTTTTCCTTAAAGTTGTTCTCTGTCTTCCATGTTCAATGACTTTGCACGTTCTCGATTTAATAAATTTAAGATCATTCAGTGGTAACGGATCTGAGAGTGCTTCGTTGGAGACAACAGCGTCGTTCGCGACAGCGAATAACACCGAAAAGTTGGAAAATTGATGTTGATAGACGCAACGAAATTCCGCTCCGTTTGCTGCTGGCTTACTCGTGTCCGGAGCCTTGTCGGGAGATTCTACCACAAAATTTTCAGTCCATTCATCATTCATTTGTTGTATTATTTGTCTTGATTATTAATTTTTTAGTTTTATTGTTCGTTTAAATGATTTTCGAACGAATATATTTACTGTTTGACATATTTCAGTAGTTTACAGATTTTTATTATTTAAATAAATAGAAAAAATAGTCGCGAGAAAAATGTTTTACCTGAGACAATGTACTGCTGAAACTTTCGCCCCCAATACCAAAACTTCAGTTCATTATCGAATTCCAGAGGAGCACAGGTTTCGGGTCGTAAATATATTGTTCCTTTCCATTTTCCGACCAATATTTTCCACGATATGATCGGGGAGTATCGAGCGCACATAAAAAATCGCAACGATCCAATGCCGGCAACAAAATTTGGCTCTAACCTGTAACGTGTTTTCATTTAAACCTCGTAGTTCAAATATTTCAGACCAATCACAGCAAGAAGAGAAATTATTCGAATTTATATTTTGTAAAAATGAGGGAAAAACGAAAAAATTGGGAACCTGGAGAACCCTGGCAAATTGAATTAAATTAATTAATTTAATTAAAGTCTGTATCCGTCGAATGTTTATTTGATCCGATCGTCAGGAAAAATTCAACCAGAAAAATCTCGACACCACTACAATGTTGTCACTACCAAAGTCATACTCAACCAACGAAAATTTTCTAAATCTACCACTTTCAACTCAAAAATCATTAGATCGATTTTTATGAATTTTTTTACAGCCGGAATAAACCTTAAGAATAAAAAAAAGATGCAGGCTGTTTATCATTCAGGTAAATTGTTTATTTTTTGTTGAAGATGGCAAGAAGATCCAAAATATTCATCCCACGTCCAAATTAAAAAGTGCCCCGATTATTAAAAATTGTCGATGACTAGAGAATTCGAATGATCCATTAAAGAATAATTCTACAGAGAATTAGCGATAACTGCAGTTTAAGTTTTGAATAGAAAAAAAGTTAGTTATTATCGTCAATTAGTGAAAATTCGAATTTTATTGTTTCCCGGTTTTCTAAATATACAGACGTCCTTTGGGGATTAAATGCCTAAAGTTTCATTGAATAAAAATGTTTCATGGCC
This sequence comes from Campoletis sonorensis, assembly GCA_013761285.1. Lineage (NCBI taxonomy): Eukaryota > Metazoa > Arthropoda > Insecta > Hymenoptera > Ichneumonidae > Campoletis > Campoletis sonorensis. The sequence goes on from JACEOJ010000081.1 coordinate 670,924, forward strand.
CTATCAAGAGACTCGGTAGAAAGAGTCTCGAGACAAGTACGTTGACAGCTCTGTCTGTCGTCTGCTGGTCCGAGGCTCGTCGGAGCCAGCCGACGAATCTCCGAATAAAAGGATTCGTCGTGGTGGGGGTTTCGAAGCGTTCTGGCAGTTGTAAAGCTTAGGCAACGACCGTGCCTCGTGCATTTATAAGGCGCGGAGTAAGAGCCCTTCGTCCGTGTGTCCCTTTTATTGTTTCGGCAGATGTTTTCTCTAACGAGGATTATATGACGTTTTAGGTATACAGAGAAAAATTTAAATCCTACCCATTTCGAGAAATTGTGTCCTCGGCATTTTTAGCCAGAATTTGAAAACTTAAATTCGAGATAAAGTAAAAATGCGTAAACGTATAATTTAACTTATTCTCGAATTCTAACCACAAATCACTCTCTACACCTAACGATTACAAAAACAAAATTATGAAAACGGAAAACTATAGTTTCAAATGAACTTGACTAGACTATGGACTCGATTATGATAATGTTTCGAAGCGTTAGGCCCATTCGTTGACAGTTTTTCTTCCGATATTCAGGTAAACAAACCTACAGATACTCCTTTTTTGCAGAGTTCTCTAGGTGCCAATAGAAAGTGAGCTCATTGGTCAGTTCCCAGGTAGAAATGCGTCAAAAGTTTAGTACCGAATAGCGCAATGAAAGGAAATAATTTTACTGGAAAAGGGTGGCTACAGTTAGCGATGATGAGAAATTCCAAGAAGCTTAGAATTTCATGGAATTTGGTGAGCATGTTCTTTAGCTTTAAATATAAAAGTACATTTTTTTTCTACATATTTCTCGAGTAATTAAACACTAAAATTCTCGTGTATAAGCATAGCAAATTTTATTAACTTTTTATCATCTCGATGTTTGTAGCCACCGTCTTTCCCTGGCAAAAAAAAATTCGAAATATTTCCTACATATTATAAGAACTGAAAAATGAAAATAGAAAAAAAATCCGGCTGATTCATACCATGGAATAACTTACAAACGGTCAGTCCCGGGCAAAGGCTTGATCTTGTCACGATTCTCTTCGATCCACTGTAATATCCGCACTTTCTTCTTTCCCGATGTTTCGTTTTTAACAATTTCATTAAGACCTTGATTAAGATCGAAGTTGATAGGGTCATTATTTTTCGGTGGTTTGAAATACTTAAGTTTCGATGAATTCGATAAATAATTTCTATCTTCGTCAATACTAAAATATCCGACGATTTTTGAAGTTGAAACGATTTTTCTGTACGTTGTATAATGTTTTTTATGTCGGTTTGTGGGTTTGTTGTTCATAGTGAACGTTTTTTCACGTATCCCACGTGCGCTGTTGTTTTCAGGCCCCATTGACGATTCCGGACTTCAGCAACTTTTTTTCACGTCAAAAAATAAATAAAAAAAGATTTTGCGATAAGAGATCGGGAAGTCATTCAGTCAAAATTCTCATGAGTCCGTTGATTGATTTTCATATCGAGTTGCAATAAAAGTTCTAACACACGAAATTGGAGTCACGACATATGTGTTTGTTTGTTAGTAAATAAAACCGACAGCTTTGACAAGTGATCCCTTTTTTTTTCTCACAATTACTATAAACACAACACAAACACCAAAAACACAGAACTCGAGTCGCGTCAAACTCTATCACGTCGTTCTCTATTCACAAGCGTTTACAAACTACTCATTCGCCCACGCTGCTCTACGCATTCCTTTTTCGCGCATGCGCACTTCCCTTGATCCCTTAGAGCTTGGACGCAAGGAAGGCAATGTAAATAGGGGCGCAGTGGGATCTGTGTAAAGTTGACGCATTTTTTGATTTATGTCGATTTTTCTAATCGACATCAAATCAAATAACTATGACATTTGAAACCGACAAACGATTGTGCTTCGATTAGCCTGTGAAAACATTTCAATATCTCGTAATTTGAAAAAAATGGTTCAACTTCACACACCGATTTTCGTTTCTTATTTTTCTAATAAACAAATATCCGACAAACATCGATTTTTATCCAACAATATCCGTCAAACGGCCGACAAACGATTCATAAGAGAAAGAATTTAGAAATCTTGAACTTTTTGCCTGAATTCCTTGAAGCTGAGTGGAAAGCATGGACCACGATCCTGCTCTTCTTGGTCGTTCCATAAAGACCCGTGCTCACAGGTTCATAGGATACACACACAGGTTCAACCACGAGAGAAAAGCATGGGGGTGGTTGGCTAAGAAAAGTTAATCATTCGGACAATGGCCGCTAGGTGCGCGACTGGTAAAGTTGCCTGCACGCACTTGTACGACCACCTACACGCCACTTGTACCAATTGCAGTCGTGTGAATCGTGTTTTGACACGCATAGTGATAACGGAAGAGAGAGAGAGAGTACAAATATTGATAAATAAAGCGATAAAGTGTAAAGAATCGCGAAACGTTGTTTGTAAAACACGTGAAAGATACGTAACAATTGAATAACAAGTTGATAAAGCGTTGTGAATTATTTTGATGCGTGGAATGTGGGCGTTAGAAATTGGGCCGTGTTGCGTATAGTGCGTGAGTGTATATGTGTATAAGAAGAAAAGAGTGATCTCGCTCATCTCGGAGCGTATAGCGCTGTCTCTCTTCCACTTCGTGGGATCATCAAAAATGTTCCCACGCTCTTGGATCGGCTCATTGAATTGCCGCCGCGACCGCAGCCCGTGAACCTAATTCTCGATGCTGCTGCTTTTCGTAACGTCAGTTTGACGATTATGATGACAACAACGACGACGACTACTGGAACAACGACCACGGAACCGACGTCAATGTCAACGTTAACCGCGACAGCACCTACGACTACTACCACGATGACGACTATGACGATGATGACGCTGACTACTAACGCTCACGGACAAGAACACGGACACGCGGTCGTTGTTTGGGAATGGGAAAATCGTCAGGGTCGATGGAGACCCTACAGTCCTGCTGTATCGCAGCATCTCGAGAGAGCTCATTGCAAAAAACTCACTCGGGTTTTTTTAAACGACGCTGATCCAAATTTGGACAGGTGAGTCATCCAGAAGAGTTGAATAATAAAGTAATTGAAAAAATAAACAGTTCGAAAGATTGTTTTTTTTTTTCTTTCAAAATAAAAACCTTGGAAACGTTTCTTATTGTGATAATTCTTGAAGATTAAAAATTATTAAGGGCTTGCAAACATTCAGAGATTCCAAAAAACGTCTTAACTGCAACATTTCTGGAAATCCTGATTTAATATTTCTACAGCAACAACTTTTTATTTATTTCAATGACATACTGTTTTAGATGAAACTGGAAAATTTCCTGACAAGACAACTTGCATTTGTGCAAAACCTTATTCGCTGCAGCCTCCATTTTCTTTGTACAGTTGAATAAAAATTAAAAAGAATTTTTGTTTTTCAAGGTTGGCTGGAAAAACTGGTTCTTGTTTTATGTCATTGTTTTTTCATATTCATGAAGCAGCAGAGATCTGTATGAAAAAATCAGAATCATGCTCGAGACGTTTTTTAAAATCTATTTTACAAAAACTATACGAATTTTCGAAAAGTTCGATTTTTTGCCAAATTCGAATAAAAAAATCATGTCACATCTACATTTTATAATTCCTGGAAAATTCTGAGTAAAGATGTTAATGAAAAATAAATTTTTATGGCTTCAAAACTTTTTCTTCAACATTTTTTTTCCCTTGATGTTATTTTGAGTTTTCACATTGCCAGGTACTACATAAATCTGAAGACAAAAACACAATGCAGTGACGATGGGGAAGAGATTCATGGAGTGAGAAGAAAATTTTATTTGCCTGGTTCGCCGGCGGGCAAAGGTGCCAAGTGGGAATGGGCGGGAGACACGGAAGACTGGCACACGTATGACATGGAGGTCCAGTGTCTCATCGAAGAAGCCTGGGCCATGGTTATTGCCGATTGACTATTTGCTTGAAAAAAAAATTGCATATCATTAAATAAACAAATAATTTATTTATTTTTCGTGAAAAATTACCAAAAATATTGTGTTTTTTTGCAGGGAGACAAAACCATAGACGTTTCAAAGACTCATCTGGGTTTCCCTTACATTATAAACTTTTGCAATTTGACTCAAGTGCGTTGTTGCACCGGTTACGTCAGACCAATTCGCAGAGTTCAACAAGCGCCTTATCCTCTAGTCAAAGTTGCTTTGGAGGAGCTCCGTTCGACAGCGGCTGCAGCGACCCGCAACTACAATTCTCCCAAGGGATTTAGTTACATGCCACCGATATTTAAAAATCCGAGCGTCAAGCAATCTCACAAGAAAACAGGTGGAGCTAGTAACGCCAAGAAAGCGAACGGGAATGGAAAGAAACAGAGCAAACAAGGCGAAAACGGAACTTCCAACATTGCTCGAGTTATACTGAACAATATTTTCGGTGGTAAACACGTTAACATCGGCAGCAGCAATAACAACAACAATAACAATGCTGTTGCTCCGGGCGAAGGTGGACAAACGAGAAAAGCGAATTGGGAGAGTGTCCTTGATGCGGATTCGAGCAGCACGAAAAGCGGTAGGAGACCGAGCGTCGATACCGTCTCGACGTATCTCAGTCATGAAAACCCCGTCGATCTTTTGGACAGCAGCGTTGGGAGCGATGAGGCATTCAAAGACAACAGTGTCATTGGTTCGTTTTCATTGACGTTGATTTTATTTTTCAATTCAATCCTAAAGCCTTGAAATCGATTTTTCGGGACGTAGACCCCACGATGGGATCGCAATCGACACTAATTCTTCTTTTTAGTAAAATCTTTAATAAAATGTTTGTCGTATGCCATAAAAAGATTTGCGTTACCACCATTCCGTTCATTTCATGATGAAAACTCTAAAACACGAAAAAACGTTTTGAAAAGATGTAATTTTATTTTTTTTATTTTCAAATGATGGAAGACTGGGAAGATTTTGAAATTAAAATTTAACAAAACGTTCTTTTTTTCTTACGCTTCCTTGCGGAATAAATTTTTTTATTTAGAGCTGATAAAAATCGTTGAATTTGCAGGCGTGGATGTGGCATCGGACGTAATATCGCAATACGTCAAAGTAGTGGAGAGCGACGGAACGGATTCCTGTCCCGTTTGTTTGGGGACACCGGAGCCTCTGACCGTGGAATTAACTCGTTGCCATCACAGGTTGCATCTCGCTTGTTTGAACGCGATGCTCAGTTCCCAGCGACAACCGATGTACATACAATGTCCTGTTTGTCGTTTGATTTACGGTGAAAAACGGGGAAATCAACCACCCGGGACCATGAATTGGACACGCATACCGAGAGCTCTGCCAGGTTTTCCGCACACCAACACCATACAAATTACCTACGAGTATGTTTTCCTCTTCTTATTTTTCGAAATCGTAATTCATACAAAAATCTAAATATCGGTGTCTTCATTTCACAGCATTCCATCAGGAATTCAAGGACCGGAACATCCTAATCCTGGACAGACTTACTACGCGGTTGGATTTCCTCGCGTTTGTTATTTACCCGACAACGATCAAGGTCGTAGAGTTCTAAGACTGTTGCAAATTGCATTCGAACGTCGTCTTACGTTCACGATAGGGCGCTCAGTTACCACAGGACGAGAGGATGTTGTCACATGGAACGAAATTCATCATAAAACCGAATTGGGACCATCGACATCCGGACACGGTTATCCCGACAAAAGTTATCTCGAAAGAACCCTCAGCGAGCTCGCTGCTCAAGGTGTCAGTGACCTTGTACAATCTCCACCATGCAATGCTCTTTATCAAGAGTTGCCTTAAGGTGACCTATCGGTTTCGTGAGCACGGGAGCGATCAGTAAAAAGCGGATACACGTTTTTTTCGGACGTTCTTGACATTTTGATAAAATGAAAGTTACACATTGTTCTCTAACGACACGAGAACAACTTGCAACTTATATTTTTCATTAAATATCGAGTCTCTCCGAATAAAATGTGCAGCAAGATTTTTACGGACTGAAGGACTGATAAATCACCACAAAGATCAGTTACATTCTTGCCAATTCTTTTATTCCAACAAAATTTCAGTAAAAATCTCATCCACCTTCAAGACGTAACGAACATTCGATATGCAATAACAAAATTATCGAAAACTTATTAACTTATTGTTTTCTAGAAAATTGTTCAACAATTATCAGATTAATTATTTGATTTTCGAGAATATTTTTGCAATTTCTCTTGATTTTCGTTCGTTCAACGCCTTCGGAATTCTGTATTTTGAATGTTGAATATTTTTACTGAAACTTCGCATAATGACAGTTCTTATAATGTGAGTCTGATCATTTGTTTTTTTCAACAACATGTTGGTGAGTTTTTTGAAATATGATCACTCAGAATTCATATTTGCGGTTACAAGGCGCACTGAATATTTTCTCATTTTAGTATAATTTCAACGTTTCAGGATTTTTGATGAAATCAAATTTTTGGCGGAGAAAATGTGTGATTCGTCTTTAAGATTTAATTCTATTGAAATTTCCATACTCGAAGATTCGCTGAATTATTTAAGATTTTCGAATGAATCTCTAGTGAAAATTTAATCGAATAAAATGTTTGGCTAGGAACGAATGTGTATGTGCATTCCTAAATTTATTCATGTTATAATTTTGAGACACGAGAGTCGACGATCGAGCTTTAATCCATATTACCCCTAACGGATATATATACGAAACATACATGACGTAAAGTTTGCGGGGATTAGTAAACACAATCGATTCATGAAGACTAAACATTAATATGCAAATTTATTGGTCCAACAACGAAGCAATCTGCGTCAATAATTTGCAGTAATTTCAAATTTATATTATTCATCGTTAAAAGTTCTTCCATTAGTCTAATAAATAAGAACAAATCGGGCAAATAAACATTTATATTATTATACGTTTCGCTCATATTTTAAATCTATATTTACATATATTGTAGTTACAACTGTCAGGATGTATTTTTTTATATGAATGTAAACGAAGCATATATAAATGAATGAATCGAGAGAAACTACGAAATATAGTTATGCATTTTGAAAATTCCTGTGTTATTCATTTCTTGAAAATCCGACTTAGTTACTTCAAACTTCAAAGTACCTGTCACTTTTTTTCTCAACAATGATTGGCCAGTTCGATCGACAGATTAAATTCCATTTATCGGCACAGATGGCGCAACTGGGATTTTCGAAAACACTGAAAAGCAAGATGGCGGAAGGTCATTGTCATATGGCGAGCGCTGTCTCGGCGATTTTGTGATCTTTTTTGTTTTGTTTATAAACGGAAACCAGCGACAAAGGACGTTATCGTAAACAATTGTTGTTGATTAAAGTTTCAGACGATCTGGAAACTCGGAAAATAAAGAACTTTGGGAAAACGACAGGGTGGAAAGCGAAACAGTTTAATTTCAGGTTTTGCTTTGAATTTTCACAACAGACAACATTTCCGTTGTCGTCGGTAGAATGATTACTGCGAATAGAAGACAACTTGTCATTCTGCCGTGAAATATGTCGGGGAAGCAGAAACACAAGTGTGTGCTTTGTGATGCGGAGCTCGAGAGCAAAGAGGCTCTTCAGGAACATTTCAGGTAATTTCTTCACCTTCTCTGAACTCCTTTAATTTAGCCATAAAAACCACAATTATTCCATTTGCTTTGTTTTCGTTTTCACGACGATCGTGCAGAAGACATGCAAACAATGAAATCGACAAATCTGGACGTGTTGAGCCAATCGTCGCATCTGCGGATTGCATTTGTGACATGTGTGGCAAAATATTTGAATCTTCCACCGACACAATAAAGCACAGATTTAAAGCCCATCCGGAATCATCAAAATTCTACTGTGGCTACTGCGGCAAACAATTCCCCTTAAAGGCAAGTTTGTCAGCATAACAAAAGTCTCCAAAATAATTTCAATGACCGTTTCAGGAAGCTACCCACTTCTTCGTTTTTAGTAGGTTTTCATTGTTTTAATTTCTTTTTTTTTACAGATACACAGAGACAAGCATCTCATTTCACACGAAAACGAGAAAAATGACGAGGCCGAGCACATAAAATGCGGAGAGTGCCGTTTTGTTTTTTATAACTTGGCTGCTCTCAACTTTCACAAGGGTTCTGCTCACTTGGAGAGGTACAACAATGTCGCTGATATTTAAATTGCTACCTGTCAAAAGAAGACCATTTTTTATCACTCAAATATTTGAGACGTATATTCAGGGATTACAAATTTCCAGAAATTTCTAGAAAGGGATAGACTGTGGTTAAAAATTCGAGAATGTGGGTTATGAATTACTGAAAAAGAAAGAATTCTAACAAGAGTTCAGATTATTTGTTGACATATTTCGAAATTTTAAGGAATTTCACTGGTATTTTCGAAAACAAAATATTTTGGAACCTTTTGAAAAGATTGTGTCAAGGAGTTACTAAAAAAACAAAAAAGTAAAGAATGCCAAGCAAATTACCATTTCGTTAGAGAATTTTCCTAGATTTTCACTGAAGATTAGACAATTTCGTGAAAAATTCGAATAGCATTTAAGTTTTTATCGTTCAGATTAAAAAGTAGGCGAAACGGTTCATCTCTTCAACTAAATTAACTGCTATAAGGCAGGTGAATTCACTATTTGGCCCAGACGTGCACAAAAATAATTAACACAACAAATTCTAGCAATATGTTGATTTAAAAGGAAATGCAGTGTCAGGCTTACTAAATGAATTGATTTTCACAGCAAAGCATTGAGGAAGTTTGACCGCCGCAAAGTCATTCCTCCCGCCAAAAGAGAACACAAGTGTGTTCTGTGCGAGGCCAAACTTGACACTAAAGAAGCTTTGCGTGAACATTTCAGGCAAGTTCTTCAACTCTGAATACATGAAAACAGTTTCTCTTTGCTATCGTTAAGTTTTTTTTTTCTCAACCACAGGAAACATGCCAATAATGAAATAGACAATAATGGAAAGGCCAAGAAGGTCGTGCCGAAGCCCAAAGCCGAGTTCGAGTGTGATGTTTGCGACAAATTGTTTAGGTCAATAACCGAAACAATCAGGCACAGGTTTAAGGAGCATCCGGACTCTCCGAAATTTTACTGCTGCTTCTGTGGCAAACAGTTTCCTTTGAAGGTATGTTAATAAAATAATCGACGTATCAGCAGATTTCAAACGAAATTTCCATCCAAAGGAAAAAAACTGCAAAATTCTGAAAAGCACAAAAGAATAATTACATTGACTGGTTCTCGTTTCAGATTCACCGAGACAAACACATGTTGACTCACGATCCTCACGAAGCGAACATAGAACCACATAAAAAGTGCCAAGAATGCGACGGTCTTTTCTACAACTCGAAAGCCTTCGATTTTCACCATCGGTCTGTTCACAAGAGGTACGAATACGATTTAAAACATTTTTTTTGACATTTTCAATAATTTTGGACTTCATACAAACATTCCATTATTTAGGATCGTACAAATGTTGCAACCAATTCCAACGCCACCGCCAAGTAATAAAATCAAAGTGAATTCGATGAACGACGCACTGAGCGTTTACTATTGTCACTTGTGCGGAGTCGAGTACGTCATAAAATTCAATTTGCAGCAGCATCTCGAGCGAGTGCACACTCAGGTATCAATTTTCGTTGACATTTAACGAGGTTCTATCGCCATAATCATAAAAGTATATTCAAAGTAACGGCAGAATGATTAAATACAATTTTTCCAAGATACTTTTTTGAAATTTTGTGTGAATCTTCTTGAGCGACGTATTATAGTGTGTAAAAAATTTGAGAAGGTTTCACCGTCTGGTAATCGAGATATTCAGTGTTTAAAATCGCAACTTTAACATGAGGTCTTATGGGAAGTTACGAAAAAATCCGATATTTTACAACTAATGACTCGATTTCTAAACGGTCAAACTTCCGCAAATTCGACTCACAGTTGACTGTGATTGTTAAAAAGATCCATACGAATTTTAAACAATTAAACTTGGAATTTATCGAACGCATGAGAAACGATCGAACCTTCTTAAAGCATTTTTTTTTGTCGTTCAACATACAAGAGATAAAGAAAGGAAAATTCTGTTTCGCAGGCGGAAAGGGACGCGGTGCCGGAAGATTTGATTAAGTGCACCATGTGTTCGGCCCTTTTCTGCAGCAAACGAGCTTACGATACTCATAACAGTTATCACAGACCGAACGATTTGTACGTCACGTCGGAGCAGCAAAGGCTTCAGACGATAACTAAAGTCGATCAAGATTTTGATATACGAAGAGTAAGCCCTGAAAAATTATCACCACGTAGTAACGATTCGAAAAAACGATCGTCGGACGAGGGTGGTCAAAGCGTAAGATCAACTTTCTCATCATTTTGTTATTTGTTTTTGCCCTCGATATTATTGATTCTATTTTTTGATTTTTTCTGCTCCAGCCGGCGAAACGACCGAGAGAATCAGTTCAAGTTAAGGTTGAAGTTGATTTTCCATTTTCTGATCAGGAAGCGTACGACTATGCGACACGTTCGAGCGACAGCGAGAGCGATATTCCCTTGAATCGACGAATGCCTTCGAGCTGACGAAAATCTTCTTCCATATCCGGCGACGACAAACGGACGCCAAACAAAAGTTGTCAGATGTGAAATTTTTATATCGTTTGGTGAATCTCTTGCCGTCATTGACTTTTCTTCTTCGAATGTTGACAATGTATAAAAATTTTCGTGTCATTAGAAAAAGTAAATGAGAAAAAAGAGAGGAAAGAAACGCAGGATTCTTCGGAAACATGACAGGTTGTTGACTCTGTGTTTGCTCATTGTTTATACTAATTTGAAAGACATTAAAACAAACAAGTATTTGAACGAGTAATTAAAAAAGATTTTGTTGTCATTATTTATAAATTTGACTGAAAGTCCTTCCGAATAACCCTCCCCAGGATGCACGGCCGAAAACACGTCAACAATTCGTATTATTCTAGTTTATACGATCAAAAGAATTGAGTGTCGGAATTTGCTTTCAAGACTGAAATGAGGAATTAATCTTCCAAAATTTACGCATAGACTTTCGTGACAGTGTCATCGAAATTTGATGGAAAAAACATGAACTTTCGAGTAAAGATGCTTTGACATTCGAAAAAAATGGAAAAGCTTATCAATAGTGACACTTTTTTCAGTATAAAAATAGGAGAAATGTATGAGCTTGAGATAAAAATTAACAATTTTTGGCAAAAGTTCCTTTCGATCTACACTGAAACACTGTTCTTAAAAATTAAGATTCGAAACTACCGCCTGCAGGGGCTGCACCGGGAGAAAACTGGTTCAAAAAAATGCCCGGCTGAGAGCAGCACCAGTTGGGTTTGGTCGGGTGTCTCCGCACCGGAAGTGAATCGTTGGCCATTTTGTAGTATCGGTTTTTTACGTGTGTACTCGCGCGCGCGGTGCACCTAGTGTTGGTGGTGATACTAGAGAGACAGACGCCAAGTTTTGTACAGATTTTAAAAAATTCAATTATTTAATACGCAATAGAATAATCATTTTATTCAATTAGGACAAATCGTTGATTACACGAATTAGTTGATCGAAAATGGGACGTAAGAAAAAGAAGCAGTCCAAGCCCTGGTGCTGGTATCCTTTTTATTATTTCTACTGCTGAATTTGACCCGAAGAAAATTCTGTCCTAACGTTTAATCACGATGTTCGTCAGCCTCACGAGATCTAACCTGTTTTTTTCTACCATCTTATTTTTAGATCGCAACAACGAAATTTTGCAAGCTCGAACGGAGCGCGCGTTACCTCATTCTGAATCGTTTTTTTTCCTATAGACAAATATTCCTCACACACACACACACACACACACACACACACATACACCTTACATCTATATCCGTATAAATATGCGGAATATTCCCGTTACGTCATGATGTTTACAAGTTAAAAGTACCAAGGCGATGAGCCAAAAATGTTTCACCATCATTAGCCAACGGGATTCAATCTTTAGTAATTTACAATATTAACTAAACAAGTGATTTTCCTTAACACAACCATCCTCAGGTATTGTAACCGTGAATTTGACGACGAAAAGATTTTGATACAACATCAGAAGGCCAAGCATTTCAAATGTCACATTTGTCACAAAAAGCTTTACACAGGCCCAGGATTGAGTATACACTGCATGCAGGTAAGTGATATTTGAGAAATTCATATTAACCCTTTATACCGATCAGCGTCGCACCAATCCAACCACAATCGTAGAACCGAACTTATTTTAATTTTCTTTCATCAATCTACCATTCACGTTGGAGTTGCATTTTTTCATCGGTTCAATCGTACAATAATGCTTTGAAAAATCCATAATTTGTCTGAATACATGGATGAATATTTTTCAATCAACAAACTGTGTTTTGCGTGCGATAATAATTTATTTTGTACACACTATTTTCTTCATTTTCTTATAATGTAGGGAACAACGTACGATCGAGTTTCTTTTGGTAAACATTTTATTATGCAAACTGTTCAAAAGTAAAATAATGATGATGAAAAACACAGAGAAAGTTTAAAATATTTGCCGGTCAATTAATTTTCTGGGTGAGAGGTCCAATTAGCAATACAAATTCGAAAATGATTAACGAATATTTTCAAAGATTAATTTCAACTGTTTTGAACTTAGGAACAGTTTGACAATCGCAAGTTAGTTGAACCCCTGCAGCTTTTTATGTTGTACAGAAAAATGTATAAGTTAAGGATTTTTTTTTTAAATGTCTTGTGAACGTTAGTTTGTTCAAAATTTTTGGATACTCGATTGATCACGTAATATCCAGCACATAGAATTTAGTTGATCCGAAAAAACAATATTGTTCGAAAGTCTAAGTGCTCCTGGGTACTGTTATAACGAATCTCTCGACCGTTGAAAACAGGTGCACAAGGAGGCGATAGACAAAGTACCAAATTCGTTACCCAACAGAAGCAATATAGAGATAGAAATCTATGGAATGGAAGGAATACCGCCGAACGATGCAAAAGAACATGAGAAACAAAGAAACGGAGGTAGAGCAGGTTCGCCAAGTTCAGGAGAAGATGAACCGGCGCAGAAAAAATCCAAACCTGAGGGTCTTCTGGGTTCTGCGCCTGGAGCAATGCCGACGAATTCGAGCATGATGCCCGCTGGAGCTGTTATGCAACCTCATCATCCGGGTATGCCCCAAATGGGACAATACGGTCCACCTATGCATTCCATGATGGGACATCTCGGCCATGTTGGACCTCCTTATATGGGACCTGGGTAAGAAACTCTTCTTTGTCGTTTAATTGTCATTTTTTTGAAATTGTCTGGACCAAAGATTAAACCTGCTTTACCAAAGTTCTATTATCAAATTTTTGCTCAATTTTTCATTGAAAATAATGAGAATTCTTTATAATTGGCCCACATACCTGAACATTATTTCACGGTTTAAAAAAATGCGGGAAATTTTCTCTAAATTGTCTAGTTTTCTCGAAAAAACTGAATCTTAAGTATGCACTCGTTTTTAAGAGATTTCTGGAATTCATCATCAACACAAATGTAAGAAAATTCCTTAAATTTATGCAATGTGTCCTCGAACCAACGTAATTTCCACTTCATTCGATTTTACTTTTCCAACGAATCTCCGCTAGCAGCATAAATTCCGAGCATGCATTCTAAATAAGACTGAGTAAAACTTTCAAACGAATATAATTTAAAGGTCACAATTCCGTCATCACGGTATGATGCAAGGAATGCCAGGCATGCCACCGGGTATGCAACCGCCTGTATCGATGCCGCCTTCGCGGCCTCTGTTCCCGAGTGCGGGTGTAGCGGTATCAACGGCGGCCTCGTCCGCAGGGAACGTTGCCGCGCTCGGTGCAGACTTTAAGCCAATAACTTCGATGGCCGGGGGTTCGATCGGACCGGTAAAGCCAACATTCCCCGCGTACGGTGGTTCGAACGAAGCGAATACAACGACGAGTACGAACAACGCCGGTAACGAGGCTAAAGTAAATCTAATCGCGACTACTGGAGCCGCGAGTAAAATTGTTCATCCGCCCGAAGATCTCAGTCTCGTAAGTTACCACCAGTCGCTATCGCACTATTTTATGCTCAAGTATTCTCATCAATGTGCACTTAATTTCCGGTTGAGAATTGAATTTCGAAAAATTCAATGAAAAATTGTTCGCAACGATATTTTAATTCCAGGAAGAGATACGAGCGAGACTGCCGAAATATCAGCGTCGTTCGAACGAAGAAGCGGCTCGTAACGCTCACGTGGAAGCGTTGTCGCAGCAAGCGGCTGCAGCGGCAGCGCTTCAACACCAACAGCAACAGTCGCACCAGGCGCAATCTCAGCAGCAACAACAACAACAACAGCAGCAACAACAACAGCAACAACAACAACAACAGCAGCAGCAACAGCAGCAACAACAACAACATCAACAACAGCAACACCAACAACATCAACAGCAGCTGCATCAGCAGCATCAAGCGCAGCAGCAAGCGCATCACCAACAACAACAGCAGCATCATCATCACCAACAGCAGCAACAACAACAGCAAGCGGCGGCGAACGCAGCCGCGGCTTTCCAGGATCAACAGCAACGGCAGCAGGCAGCGTTGAGCGCGTTGCAACAACAACAACAAAGATTTCAGAGGCCACCGCAAACAGTAATGGTACCGGCATCAGCCGCGATGCCGGTTAGCTCCGTTGCTCTTATGGCGCCTCTAATGAGACCCACGATGACCCTCGCCGCGCCTGCTCTCATCCACGGAGGTAACATGATGCGACCGCCCCCCATGGGCCTGCCACCAGGTAAGTCCACCGCTTTTTTTATTATTTCTCTCATCCTCCAATTCAGAGAATACTTTTACGGAACGAACCAACGGAGAACGTACCATTTTTTTATCTTACTTTTTTATTTTATATTCTTATCGAGACTCCGTGTTAAAAATCACTACTCCTTACTTGTTCCTCGATCTATTACTTCCGTCGGATTCCTCAATATTTGTTCTTTACTATCATGGAACTAGCTTCCTTCGTTGGTAAAGAAAACAGCTTTTTTTTTTTTTTGCTAAATGGAAAAGAACTAAAGGATTAATTAACCCACCAAACCCGTCCTCGCGGATTTCGAAACAAGAACGAAAGTTGTGCGAGTGAAGCGAATCTATGAGAGCGTGCGCTGAAATGATCTTTTTTTTTTCTTTTTTGTTTTTCGTACCCTTCTCTCTATCGATCGAGATATAAAAAAAGTTATTACTATCATCAACAGTGCAAATGCGTTTGCATCAATATCAATGGTATTTCTCTTGTATTGGACGTCATTGGTACTCACGTATGATATACAGGCCCGCAGTCTTCCAGGCAGCCGTTTGCTCCAACGTCTCCCACTAATTGTACAGTAATTGTTAATTCTCTACATACTTTATTCTCAAATTCCATTGCTGTTATTGTTTTCATGCATTTTTCATTTTTGAACGTTTGTTGAACGAGATGCGCGTTTGCAGGGCGCGATCCCGATCTCTCCTCATTGAGTGTTCCAAATCGACCGTCTTACTAGGCCCGCACACACTCTGGTTTACCATATTAATACGTGTTTTATTCGCAAGTACGAAAAAAAAAGCAAAAAAAAAAAAGAAAGAAAAACAAAAAACAAAACGAAACAAAAGGTTGGTCCTTAGCAAATAGCATGCGGTGACATGGCCTCAATTATCTTTAATTATTATAATACTCGTGCTGTCTATTATTTCTATTTTTTTCATTGAAATTCAATTAATTCCAATTATTTTATAAACATTTCAATCAATCAGTCATATTACGATTAATCGTAAATATTTTTATTCGCATTATCGTAATTAGATATTCGTTGTTTCTCAACGTTTTCACAAATACCACATTATTTCGGACTAATTATATAATCAGCACTCATCTCGTCGAAAGCACTCGTTTCCATCATTCATCATCACTAAATTACATCAAAGGGGGAAAGTCAAGAAAATAATATCAATCAGAGCCAATATCAAAATGCTAGCAAACACCTTTTCTCCACTCTACTTTATTTCATTGCCTCGAAACCTTTCCTCCATTCGCTGTCATTCTCCCCCTACGTATGCCTAAATACTTCCTCGCACATTTGCATACTATATTGTAGTTTTCGACCAAATCTCTTTTTGCCCAATTGGACTGAAGTCACACTCGTCTTCGAGAGACACTTTTTTTATTGAACGAGTATTATTATTACTATTATTATCATCATCATTATTATATATACCCCATAGCCGTTATAGCATTCTGTATACGCAAAAGATAACAAATATTCAATCAAGTCGAGCCAAACGACAGTAAGTAAAAGCAATTTCACGTACCAAGTATATATTATATACACTACTACTGTGCTACTACTATTATTATTACTACTACTGCTACTACTACTACTACCACTACTACTACTACTCTTACTGCTATTTTATTATTATTGTTATTATTATTATTATATTTATTTATTTATTTATTTATTTATTTATTTTACTATATTATTATAACGTACGTGGTAAAAATAATGAGAAAATAATGGGAGGTGGTACGTCAAATGAACACTTTACGGGATGCTTGATATTCTCTCGTTCCAAAGGGTCTAGAGAAATCGCGTGTAGAGCTGCTTTTTTGATGTCGCGTCGTCAATGCCAATTTCATTTTTCTTTGGACTGAAATAATTGACAATAAATATCGATCGTTACAGAATATAAACGGGGACGATGTTGAATTTTGGGGAATTTTGTTATGTAGATTTTTCATGGAAAGGGAATTATATTTTCTTTTAATGAAACTTTTGTATTTTGCATTGTAAAAATGAACGGAAATTCAGCTTTCGACTCCTGGGGATATTCTGTGACGGCCATTTTTCAATCTCGAGTCTGTACGTTTGGTTTTTTTTTCTTTTTGCTTCTCTCAATTTTGACACTTATAAATCGACCGGGTTATTCGTTTTTCTGTTTTTTGTTACGTCGAAGATAAAGATTGAAGCATTCCTTTGGCATTTGTGACGTGATTTATATCTAACATTTTATTATGCAGACACGATTAACAAAGAAGAAAAATAATTGTTACGATCGGCTTTGGGGTGACAGCCGAATATATGACGGGATCGTTACTTATTTTTATAATATTTATATAGCG
Source organism: Campoletis sonorensis (assembly GCA_013761285.1). Classification (NCBI taxonomy): domain Eukaryota; kingdom Metazoa; phylum Arthropoda; class Insecta; order Hymenoptera; family Ichneumonidae; genus Campoletis; species Campoletis sonorensis. The sequence continues at coordinate 688,090 of JACEOJ010000081.1, forward strand.
TTATTATGATTAATTAATTACATATATATTTGTTTTCATTTTAATTTATAATTTTGTGTGTGGTAGCACCAGATATATATATATTTTTTTCAACTTTTTGTTATTCTTTGTTTCTCATATGGGTTTGCTGTGAGATTATTGTAATATCGATGTGTTATATATCTTTATTCTACTATAAAAACTGTCGTACGAATTTTGCACAAAAGCCGAAAGAGCAATTTTGCATGACCTGAACGTCCTCGTAACGTAACGCTTTTGTTCGAGTGCCGTAGCAGCACGAGACGTAGGTGGGTGGGTGGGATTACTTGTGGGAGGATGAGTGTATTTTCCTACGAAAAAAAATCAAATAAAGTTGGTAGAAATTCGCGCAGAGGGACCAGAAATGAAAAAAATGTGAAAAAAAAGGTTTAAAACAAAATAAAGCCCCTCGTCATAGTCGTGGCTACCAACTAACGCATCTTCGATCTCCGCACAATAATCCGCGGTGCTTTTATCACGGCTGTCACCCGTCATCGATACCGGGACGAGCTAGGAATCCTTGGCACAACTATTTTTATAAAAAGGATACTCCGCTAAAGAAAAAACGAGCGATTTTAAAACGTACATGAATGGAGTATAAAATTAAGATGAAAATACGAATGAATGTGGGAATGTGTGTGTTTGTCATATCGAGAGAGCGAAAGAGAGGGAGAGAGAGAGAGAAAGAAAGAAAGAAAGAGAGAGAGAGAGAAAGAAAGAAAGAAAAAAAAGGGTTGCGTACGTACTCGAGCGCGTGACGTAAGTATCTCTAAGAAAAATCTTTAAACGAATGGTGAATGGTATTGAAATAAACATTAAAAACAAAAGGAAAGCGCACAATAATTGCTATAGGACTGCGAACGACTATTGCAAATGAGATATAATAAAAATGAACAAACAAACAAAGAAAAAAGTGCAAATATAGATGCAAATACGAGTGCGCGCACACGCTCGTGTATGCATGTATATAAGCATAAATATATATAAATATATATTTATTAGATATTTGAAATGTTTGTTAAAAGATTATTTGGAAGTTATAATGACACGTGTGTTATAAATTTGCAGGAATGATAGGTGCCCTGCCACCGGGTGCGATGCATCCTGCCTTTGCGGCACCAATGGGATTTCCCGGTGCACCTATGCTAGCTCCGATGATGCATCCGCGCTTCAGATGATCGCCCCCGTCGGACGGGCCTAATCCACCGCTGCACTTTGTGCTATGGGCTCGTCCCTGATAAACGAAAGCCGCCTCTCGTCGCCGTCAACGCCGCCATCCCAAACGCATCGGTCGTGTATAAAACTGATGATGATTCTTCAGCAGTTCAGAATAACGAAAACGAATAAACAAGGCAAGCGAATCAATGGCCACGGAAAGAAGGAAGGAAAGAAAACCGAGACGAAAAGATACTAAAGCAGAGAAATAAAAGTCGCCTCGAATCAGGAAAATTCGTATGATTTTATCGCCAATTTAACCAAAGCGAATACATCGAAGTCATCGTTGCAAATATATTAAAGAAATGATAATACAAGACCGAGAGAAAATCATAGAAAGAGAAGAGGAAAAAAAAGGAATGAGACGGAAAAACCGGGCCCTCTTGTGCAGCAGCATCTTCGTTCCAACAAGTTAACACAAAGTTAGCAAATTTTTATGTTTTTTCTTATTACTATCGTATGTAATATACATATATATATATATATTATATATATGTGTGGGTGTGTGTGTGTGCGTGTGTGTGTCTGAATATGTGGATATATATATGCGTATATCGTACCGGAGAAGATTACGGAATGGCCATAGAGCAACGTCCGTGAAGCTCGTGCTTTTATTCTCTCATCGTTCAACGTTTCCTCCCCCCGCGACCCCATTCCTATTGCTTCTCTTCCATCGGCGCATAATCAAAGTCCGAGCTACATCATGTTTTTCTAGCAGTTTTTATTTTTCTTTTGTTTTTTTTTCTCTCTCTTTTCAATCGTTTATCCTAACGAGTATTTATTGTTGACGTTTCGTTAGGTTTTGAGTTTCACGGACGTTGCCGCGCCGCGATGGAAGGAAATAGCCGCGAATACGATAAAAACCGCGAGCCGCTAGACGCTGAATGACTAAACCTCGGATCTCTGTTATCCCGTTGAAGTGAAAACAAATAATTATTAAATGAAAACGATGATGCACGCGTCAGATCAAATTTCCGCGCTTATTATTTCTCGGTTCTCTCATACGTCTTGCGAATTAACGCGTGAAATTCGTTTCATCATTTCCGGGTAGCCCCCTGATCGGTTAAACAAGAAGGCATGTTTTTTAATTTTTTGTTCGAACCGTGACATTTGTTTCTCGACGCGATAAAATAATTTAAAGTGAAGACTTATTTGTTCCCTGGCGGCGGTAAGTACGAAGAATCGTTGCACCTCGAAACAGACTCGAAGTTAAATTTCCGGCCGCATCATTGTTTAAAACGTTTCAAAATTCCCGGATCGTCACACTTCAGGGGACGGTTGTTTCTTTTTGCAAAGGGGAGGGGGGTTTATTGAATTTCTTTATTCCTGTCATTATTTTCCGATAAAGAGATCCGGTCGTGTATCACCCACTCGAAAAATGATAAACTGGTTAATACTTATTCAATCGTCGAATAAATCGACATTGTCGAATTTTATTCTCGCCTCCTGTAGCCGCAATATTTAATAGACTTCACTTTAATCCGCTGTTTTTTCATCATTATACTCTCTCTCGTCCCTATTCTCGAGATAAATTTGAAGGAAAAGACAGGGGGAAAGATAATAATCGCAATAATAACGCTCTACGTTTTGAGAATAATGTTGTCTCTGCCCGAATCCCATTATTCGTTACGTCGATTCACAATTTACAGTCTCCGAGTAACCTTTCGAAGATTTAGCGAGTGAGAAAAAGCCGCGAAAAAGGGAGAAATGAAAATAGGAATGCGCGCGACTCAGTAGTGTACGTTTAGGAGGAAAAAATCGGTTACGGAAATTCGATTATTTCGGAAAAAGAAAAGAGCAGGAGAAAATGGTTGTTATTCGTTGAGTGTGTGCCGGTAAATGATGGACTATATTTTTTTCTCAAATTTTTCTTAAATCTCCTCTTCTTTCATCCTTTTCTCTTGTTTACGGTCGTGCGCGCGCGCGTGAATAGCTCTCGTCAGGAGACACACTCGTTCGTGGGGTGTAGCGGGGGCGTAGCTCGCTGTTCCGGGAACCGTTCGATGTCGCAAGCTCTTTATTCTCTTTGTCCTTTTTGTTTTCCTTCACTCTGGTTAAACACTTGATTTATTAGTGAATATTGTTGAAGTGGATATTTAAAAAGAGAAATCGGATTACGAGGCAAGCAAAGTCGTATGATCCCTGGAATGCGCGGGTTACGAGCCACATATTGTTTCAACCAATCACAGCTCTGTAACGCTGTTGGACCCTGATCGGTCCCTTGCCCTCTGGCAGGCGATTGTTTGGACCTACCGTCACGGCCATCGAGCACTCGCTCCCATTGTCCAGTTAATATTAACTCCCCCTTTATATTTATTCCGAACTATAATTGTTAATTTATTCGGCTCGTGTGCAAAACAGCAAGGACGAAGAAGACTGGACGGTGCACGGTGCTCGGGGGCCGGTGAGCGCGTGGCTGGACCGAGAAACAATATTAAATTTAGTCATTAGGCAAGAGAAAAGAAAAAAAAAAAAAAAGCAACAACAGTAAAGTAAATAATCGATATTAAAGGGGCTCGCAAAAAATTGGTATTAACCAATCGGAGCGTCGTGCTGTGAAAGCCAACGATTTGTTCTCTTATCAATACATACAAGAAAAATTGTCAATTTATTACAAGATTTAAAATCCTCTTTATAGATAAAAAGAAAGATTCTTGCGTAAGTGGCGATGGGGGAAGGATTCAAATCATCGACGAGTTTTTGGCTCAATCGGCACGATGGTCAACGAATGCTTAGTTGGTTCTGTGTGTAACGAAATATCACCTTTTATTATCTTGCCACTTTTCGGCAAGAAAAAAAAAAACAAAACAAAAAAAAAACAACCATAATAAAACAAAAACACTGAAAAAAAGAACAATGTGACAAATCGAACGAGCAACTCCCTCATCTTTGTGCCTGATTAGTATCTAATCACGTTGATGGTGTCGTAGGGGAATTTACGTACGAAATTTTCTGGGTATTTAACGCTTTTAAAGATGATACACATTATTGAGTGTATCAATCGATGTCTCGTTTCTCTCACGTTTCTCTTATACATCGCGTGTGTTCCTCGATGAGCTACCTCCATTCTCTACACTTTTTATTCACTGTTTCAACAGTGTAGAAGAGAAGCCTGGTCGCCCTACGATCGCGCCTGTTATAATCTCGAAACGAGAGGGAATACACGAGACAAAAGTTTTTAAACATACATACAGACGAAACAAAAGAGGGTAGAGTATTAATTAGGTGCAGTTGTATCTCATTATCACACGGAATTCTGCAGCGCTGCGTTGTTTCCAGCGGTAAACGCGGACACTCGCTCTCAACGGATACGTAAACGAACAATGTATCGGATAGTTGCTCGAGAATAATAAAGAAAGTGATTAAAATTTATGCTTATTTCTTCATTTGTTACCTTATCCCAATCCACGATTTTTCAACGAAACGTTTTCTTCGACATTCGACATTGAAGCGGAAATGATCAAAATACATCGTAGATAACCTAAAGGACGGAAAGAGGACAAATAATCGATTTAAGGGAAACATTTTCAAATTATAATGTCGCCCTGTATCTTTTATGTAAAATTTTCCAAGAATCGGTGGGCAAGAGAAAATTTTATTCCGACTCGAACGTTGTCTCCAATGGGTTTTTGTCAATATGATTTTTTTGGCAACGGTGACCAACATGTAAAAAACTGAACTATCGCGAGTTCGTTACAATAATTTGTTGGAAAGAATCTTATGACAATTCCCTAGTTTTTGTAATGTGGGTTTTTTTTTTACGCATCATAGTACGAAACAAAAATTGTATCAATGCAACTTGTTTTTCGGTATAAATGATACTGTCTATTTTTGGCACGTCTGCGTTCAATAATTTTTTTTTTTCCTTCGTGCTCGTTTTCGCGGTTCTTATCGCGATAGTTCTCGAATACACCATCGACGGCGCTATTGTCAGTGCATAAAAATCTGTGTGCATAAAACAAAACAATATTGCTTCTCGGGAAAAAAAAAGAAGAAACGCGAAAATAGCAACGGCCGTTAGACTACCATTGTAGCATTTCTTTTGTAAGATTGTTCGATAGCGAATTCTCGGAAGCTCAGCACAGATAATGTCGAGCACAGAAAGTAGTACATCAACAAAACAAGCAAACAAGGTAAAATAAAAGTATCGAAGAAGCGTGGCAAAGAGAAATAAATCGCTGAAGGGAGCTCTATAACCTCAAAAGTATAACACAGGCTGTGACGCTAATTATTGTGACTTAGTAGTAAAAAAACATAAGAAAAAGGAGAAAGAATGTCGGGAAACGGTGAGACGTACAAATTCCAGCCGTTGGTGCTGCGCGAGCACAAAGCACGCAGCCGAGAACGACCTAAGGGTCGTTCTGGTCACAGAATCGTTTGTGACGAAAAATACTTGTACTCGTTTGGTGGGTTCAACCCATGCATTCCCGACGACGACCCAGAGCTAGGAACAGACGAGAACTGGCTCGACAACAAACCACTGTTTCGGGAACTATGGAAATTTAATTATTTGACAGAACGTTGGAAGCGTTTACCGACCAATAACAATATGCCAAAGACAGTTGCATCGAGCGCAATGCTCCTGAAAAATCAGATGCTCGTAGTTTACGGCGGTACTGGCGTACCTTTCGGAGCAAGCTGCAGCAACAAGCTTTACGTATGGAACCTTCGCAATGGTAACAGTCGACTCTTGCCTTGCGGAGGTGCTCAGCCTCAAGCTCAATACGGCCAGGCTATGATCACCGAAGGCCCTTATCTGTACACAGTCGGCGGCACAACCGGCTACGAATATACGTGTGATATCCATAGATACGATTTACGTACCAACGAGTGGGAAGTTGTATATATATGCAGAGGCGACGCCAGTGAGCCCAAAGGTCGATACAGGCACGAGTTGGCTTTCGACGGAAGCGTCATTTACGTTCTTGGCGGCGGCACCGCTTACGAAGCTTTTGATTTTAAGGTTTGTCTTTATTCTGCTGTTTCGTTATTTTGAATCAACCAAAATCATGTTTACAAGAAAATAGCAACGCATGAAATTCATTTTGAGAATATGTAAAAAAGGAGACAATGGAAATTAAAAAAAAAATACAGTTTTTATTCTATAAAATCTCAAAAAGTTTTCTAAATTATTGAACAACTCGGCAGAAAAAAAATATTATTGAAAAATACCAGATGAATTTCATAATCTAAAGACATTTCGTCAGTTTGTTTCTAAAGAGAGGAATTATTTTGAGCGTTTCGAAGTTGTTGAAATTTTGGATTGTTTTGGATCGAAAAGTAGGGAAAAATGACTAATAACGAGTTAACCGATCATACTTAATTGACGTCGAATGTTTATGCAGGATATTCCAGCGTTCGATTTAGCGAGCAACCGCTGGATGACTCTTGCTGCACTGAAAGATCCGAACCATGGATATCCTGAAGCTCGTCGGTGTCACGGTTCGGTACAGTACACAGATGAGAAAACCGGCGTCATATCGGTCGTGATATCGGGTGGTTACTCGGGAAGCTACGAATTTCGGGATCTCTGGCGACTGGATCTCGGCCAACTTCAGTGGACTTGTCTCGCCAGGTGCTTTTTTCAAAGCCCTTTATACTTCCATTCAGTCGCACTTACCCCGCAGGGTAAAATGTATACTTTTGGCGGAATCAAAACGGTACCGAATGGAGTGAGTCGTCCATTTCTTATCGCTTTCTTTCTCATGAAACATTGCTACCGTATCCATAAAATCCCAAATATTCGTTTCTACTCTAATTTTTCCAGATAACGAGAACGGACGCAGTTCACTCGACGTGGCTAATCGTACCAAAACTTCAAGAGATATGCTGGGAAGCCCTCAATCATTACGTAAAAGATTTGAGTAACAGGCCCCTGCATCAATTGGCAATTCTCGGTATACCTTCCGAGTTTTTGCAGAGGCTCAAAAACGACTACGACGAAGACGACTACAATTGTTAAGAACCGTATCCGCCATCCTCAAACTTTACACGCGAGACTCGTGCGCGCTTTGAACATTCACACGGTTATCTTCCATCGTTTTGTTGGGGAACGTCTTAAGGACTTGAAAAAAGCTAAACGAGAGACACGTTTTCCCAACGTGTTGATTGCTGTATTTTCTGACAGAGGAAGCACGAGGGTCGGGTTTCGTGCTAAAAAAAAATATTACATAAATATATATATATATATAAATATATATATATTCGCCGATATGACGTAACCATCGCACATTCTCGATGCGATGTTAATAATTTGTCGGTGCGCTTATAAATAGGAGAATTACGTTGGCTGTTGAAAAATCTCGTTGTTTTAAGAGATTACGCAAGAATGTTACATTTTCATGATCCTCCCCTCATTCACATCCCATATAGAGGTAATGTATATGTTGAAAAAAGATATTAATAATAATAATAAACAAGTTGGAGCTTTGCTCGCCTTCCGATCATCTAAAGTAGCTTTAAACTCCTCGTGTTATTCCTCGAAAACGATAACGTAACAAAATTGATTGAGTGCCCAAAAGTAATCAGTCCGAGAGAGGTTTGGAAAAGAAAAAAAAAAAAAACTATAAACACGCGACCCTCGATAATGTATTTTGCTTTCCGTACAGCTCTGCGTAATACACTGTTGAAGATAGAAAACTGCAGTTTGGGACTTTTTGAAGGTAAATTTATGCTGTATGAAAATGGTTCCACGCATTATTACTTTATCTCTAAGTGTTTCGGCGGCCTGTGAGATAAAAGAACCCATGACGTGTTAGGCGTGTCATTTCGAAATTAGTTTGGGCTTTAAACGTCTCTCGCGACCGAACCATTGGAAATAGAGAAATTTCGACGAGAACTTTTTTTCAGATAATAATACGTTCTACAAAATTGGTCCTTTGCATTTTTGCTCTATCTTCAACCGTTTCGGCGATATGTGCGATAGAAAGCACGAAACGACTTCAAAAGTAAATTCATTTTCGGAAAGCTCTGGAGCCTGAGTCACTCGGAATAGAAATATTCTCTTTCAAACTTTTACTCAGATCATCAAATATTCTACAAGAATGGTCCTATGCAATTTTGCTCTATCTCCAACAGTTGCAGAAGTATGCGCGATACAAGAACTCTAATTTGTCGACGTCAGTAATTAAAAAAAGATCAAGACGAAGTCCGATGGGAAAAAAACACTATTGCACTTAATGAGTTGCGACTCTGTATGAAATGTAAAACTGATACAGTTCAAATTGCATTCTCATAAAACATTCAAATTTCGTCGTGGGAAAAGTCGGCGCTGCTGTCATTTCCACCGGGCGGTGCGCACTCGCGACGTGCGTTCCGGAAAAGGGGGGGGAAGTGGAATCGCCGCGCGCGTCTGCTCCGTTCGTATCTTCGTCGCGCAGTCGAGCTTCGAACTTCTCTCAAGGAGGATTCGATTGAACGAGAAACGTAGCGCGTTGCGAGCTGTGAAGGAGGAAAAAAAAATATTTCAAACGCGCAAGTTGGTCGGAAACGATTTCCAATGCATCCGACGTGTACGATAATATCGATATCCCGTTTAAATATGTACGATGAGGTGTTTATGTAGTAAACAGCGTATTATTTCCTCGTGAATCGCGAGCGCGTTCGAGGAGGGAGTGTGAAAAATCGAACGAGCACACCTGGGAGGAACGGAGAATTTTTTCCTGTAGTACACGAGCCACATCGCAAGAAAGCGAAAATAATATCATCTGATTCGACACTACACTCGAGACGCTTTGTGGGGACCGAAAAAGGACGTGTGACGCACAGAAGGACTACGAAAAAAAAAACATGGAACAAAAACGTCTTTACAAACTCGTGCTTACCGGAGGTGAGTCGTAAATATATTAATCGTACGAAAGCAGGTGCTCCATCGATTTCCCACCACAAATTTTGATTATATTCTCCCTATGAACTAAAATCTCAACCCTCTTTTTTTTCTTCGTATTTTTCTTACCCTTTGGCATCTTTTTGCGCGTCGAGCCGCCTCTCAAAACGTATATATTGAACTCGCAAAGACCACGTGTTTCAGACCCCTCCAGCCATTTATAAACCGTTCGAGCCTCTCACTGCCACCAGTTCAATTTGCATTTTCTCTTGTTCTTTTCTTTGTGCAACTATTTCAAAAGAAACTTTTACGATTTAAAATTGTTCGTGCTCCGTGTACTTTCATAAATCACCTACAATCGCAACGTGATTGATCCATACCTATCATTGTAATTGTTGGCATCCCGAACGCGTTTATCGATTATTTACGTAATGTATACATGTCGCTCTGCTGTGCTGACAATCTTGTCCCTCCTCCAAGACGGATTCGTTGATGTTTTCTGTCCTCGGGAATGCACACGAGGATGATTCATAACCGCGTGTATCTCTCCCTATCGCGAGACAATCACGCGCTGTTCCTTTTTTTCTTTTTCTTTTCCGGGAGTAGATGAATTTTATCTAATACGAAAAATTTACATACAATAAAAATAAAATATATCTAACCGAGGTTGTACGTGTCCCACCGGTCGAAAGAAATCTTCCAAAGAGTTTCTATATTTAGTCGAGCTTCCTGCTGTGAAAAACGTTCCGTCGAACGTTGGTTTTACCCGCGCCGCGATGATATGCTTGGCTCGAGCCCCTCGAACACAATTTTCGGACCGAGAATCATCTCGAAAAATTCAAAAGCACGAGGCTGCGCGCGGTTTCGCGCGATAACGAGAACACGAGGCCAAGGTCGCGTCAATCGCTGTTTTTATGACACCCGCACCTACGCTTTTTTTTCTTTTTCACCATTATTTTTCTTTTGTATCCTCGAACAATTGAAAAATATTTCCATATCTTTTTTCTAGGACCTTGCGGCGGCAAAACAACTGGGCAAACACGGCTCTGCACCTTCTTCGAAAACATGGGATGGAAGGTGGGTAACGACGCGTTTTACTAATTCCGCCCCTCGACATTTATCAATCTCTTTTTTCTTTTTTCGCCTTAACGAACATGCGAACAAAACAAAATTATTTCAAATCGCGTCTCGATCACCATGGGTTTCATTTTTTATTTAAATATCCAGTCGAAAATATTTAAATATCAATAATATTTTGTAAAATATCCAACGATGTTATATACAGGAGCAAAAAAAATGTATTTAAATATTTTTCATCAACGCAGTGGTCTCGTCCAATCATTTTTCTACAGAATTTTTCAAAATTTTAGCAGCCAAACTACATGCAAAATTTCAAAACATTGACGGTCCTGTATTCGAGATATTGAAAAACAAAGATTGCACAGTTTTGCATACGCTTAGAAAAATTCATATTTCATGAAATAACTTTGAAAATTTTCTACAAACTTTTTCTATTTTTTTTCCCGACCACAGAGAAACACATGACAAAGTTTTGCTTTAAAATTCAAGAGTTTTGACTATTCAGTTTCAGAGAAACAGTGACGTTTAAACTTCACATTAGACATTTTTCCCGGAGCTTCATATTTTTTTATGTTCCTATAAAATAAAACAACTAACCTCCTGAAATTATTCTGCAAGTAATATTCAAACTTTTGAAAATAAATTAGAGAGCCAACGTTTGAACGTGACTGTGGCGAGACCACTATTTCAAGCCTCGATTTTCAATACAAGAAAATCATTGAAAAGTAGAAAAAAAATCGTATTCATTATCAATCACATTGTTTGTTTAGTTTACGACTCGTAAAAATTGAAATATAGTATGAATTTTTTTTATCGTGACGCGTTAATCAGGTGGACAGCAATTTTTATTGTCACTGTCAATAAAAATTATGTGACGTTTGAGTAAAAAATTGGTATCTATAAATTTTTTTTGACAAAACGATTTTTTTGTGTAAATATCAAATAATGAAGTGCGTTATAAATTATTCTCGTACCAGACACTTTTTTTATTCTTTCGGAATATATCACGAGACATTGAACTTTATTTGCCTGTTCAGGAAATGTTGTTTTTATGAATTATTGCTACTATTGTTTACAAACGTCAACACTTTCTAAATCAAATTGAAAAAAATGATTATTATACCGTACAGAATAGTATATTACAAAATAATCGAATTATCAAATATTATTTTACACGATAAACCAAATATTATATTTATTCATCACTAATAATTTTACCTGCTCAAAGGCTGTTCTGTTTTCGAAATACTATCAAACTTTGTGGCCACTTTTCGTTCTAAAGAGATTTGAAAAATTCAGAATTTCAGAAACATTTCGAATAATTCTCCGAAGTTTGACATAATTTCATGAGATTATGAAAAACTTTCGAACAAACTAGGATTTTGTTAAGTGTTTTTAACGTGTTTTAAAATCTCTAGAATCAGTAAATCTCGAAGTTTTCACAATTTTTCAGAAAATTCATTTGTTTATGAAAAAATATCAAGTTATGGGACATTTTCAAACAATTGGAGATCTTTCGACAAATATTTTTGTTTTTTTTTTAGAAATCCTGTAAGAATTGAGAAAATTTCTCGATATTTTTCAATACGATTTCGAACGTTTTTGAATTGTCCATGGCATTCGTCTTTTTCTTTACGAACTTTGAGTTTTTTATTTACAAACTTAAATCTCAAATTACTTCGGGTAAAATAATTTTTTTGAAATCCTGATTATTTCATTATTCGATATTTTGTTACAACATATTTTAGTCTGGATATTGTGGTCAGAAATATTGAAAAATTTAAACGAATTTGGTGAGGGTATAAAGAGGGGTGAAAAAAAAAGGGGCGAGGGTCGGGGCATTGGTGATTTGTTTGGGTCTGTTTGTTGGGATGCGATGCGGGTGATTCGTTCCTTGTGGATTCGATCGAGCGGTGGTTGTCTTGTTTTTCAGGTGTTCCGTGTTCCCGAGACAGCGACCGTGCTGCTCAGGTATGCCATCAAACCGTCAACGAAATAATCGTTTGACCTTGAGGAAAAGTTTATCGCACTCTATTTTTACTTTTTTTTTCAAACTCAATTTCTCACCGTTAGCTTAATTAGAAAAAAAAAAAAATAGAAAAAAAAACTATATGATTCGTAAAATGAAAAAGAGTAAGAAAATTTAAAAAAAAAGCTAAAACAATCTGGAAGTGATAATTGGAGGCTCAAGCTTATCTGATATTTCCTTCGATTTCTTTAAATTTCAGTGGCGGTATCAAGTTCTCGGATCTGACGGCTGAAGAGGGTGAGTTTTCTTTTTTCGCTTTGTTTTTAATGGACTCTCTTCCACGAAAATGCAACGAAATATTTTCTTCATTTTTCAACGTCCCCCAAATTTTTGTGCAGACACACGTGACAAAAATTTGGCAAATTTTCGTCTGCTTTTTTTTTTGTTAAGATAAAAATGGAACAAAACAATTTTGATGAAATAATGGGCTACATTATTTGGAATGATATAAATAGTTCCTTCATTTTTTTTACTATTTTTATTTATTTATAGAAACAGTTCCTTTTAATTACAAAATAAATAAGTGAATTTTTGAGTTGATAATTCAAAGTGTGTACAATTAAATTCTGAAGGATTGATATTTGAACAATTTGCCGTACAAAAGCGTGACCCTGTGAAGGCCAGTCGTTGAAAGTGGTTTAGCGATAACGATCTTAGCTCCAACGAAAAACAAAACAAGAAAACTTTTAAGAGTGAACAAAAAAAGGAACTTTTGTCACAGACGAATTATGGAAAGTGGGGCTGGTAGAATGTAAAAATGACTGTTCGGAACGTAACAAATCGACTTGTTTGATCGATAAAACGAGAATTGAGTTGTGAAGAAAAAAAATCGATGTCTCCAACTTCCTTTTTTTCATGTACTTAATTATTCCCATAAAAAAAAACGATTAAGCAACAGTTTTCTCTGCTTTTACCGTTCCAAGTACATGTAGCCCGTTAAATATTGTTGAACTTGAACAATAAACTTTGAAACAGTAAACATTGTGAAATAAAATTGTTAAATGCAATTCGAAGTATGATGGAGAGAATTTTCGTTGCATCGGAACGATGTAAACTTTAATACCATTTAACGCTCATATATATAGCGAGGAGATTGCGCAAGAGAAAAGAGGATGGCCCGATGCCGAGGGTACCGAGCCAACCTCATTGTGTCACCCGTATACTTAACTATGCGCTTCAACTTTTTTCTCTGTTTTTTTTTTTTTTTTTTCATTTTTTTTTCATTTTTTTTATTCCTGTTGTTTTTTTTTGCATGAAAATGCGGAGAACCGTCAGATATCGATCATTATTACCGAAGCAAGAATTATGGTCTAGTTGATTGTGTGAAGGAAGGTCGCGGTCACGTTGGCTACTCCGCCCTCGGACCTTGAGCGAAGCGTTGAACGGGCTTCCGTCCCCACCGCCGATACGTCTGTTCCGTTTTGGCTTCGTCATCGTCATATTTCTTTTTTTCTTCTTTTTCTTTTTGCTCCTTTCTCCCCTCTGAAGATCAACGGTGACGAGGATTATGGCTACGATCGACGTCGTCGTCGTCGTCGTCGTCGTTGCCGTGCGAGGTTTAAATCATTCGACAGGGAATTTCCTCGCGGTTGGCCGCGAGACTCTTTTGGAAAGTTTCCAAATTGAACGGGAGATTAAGCAGACTCGCGGTGTTTCTAATATCGAGCAAGCACACCTGTTGAATTCAATTGTCCTCGAAATTTCCTCGAGATATATACGAGAATGAAATTTATTAATCGCGACGAGACACTCCAGACAAACTATTCTTGTTTTGAGTTTTTCTTCATGTTTTTTTTTTTACAATTGGGAGCAGAATAAAAGAAAAAGGAAACGAATTACTCAGGCTGTCAGGCTTCTGTAAAAAAAAAATCACGAAACTCAATCTCGAAAACCCTCAATTAGAAAAATTTGATTAAAAAAAATTATTGAAACTTAGCAAAGTTTGAATTTAGACATTTTCAATTATCCAAACACAGCAGAGTGTCAATGCTGATGTAAGACTGACTCCGAATGTCGCCCTAAAAATAAATGAAAAAATAAACAGTCGTTCAGTAGCTCAGAAGCAAAGGAGGGGGGTCGGTGGGGAGAAGGGAATAATATTCTACGGGGAAAAGCGTCGTACGGGAAATCGATAACCCACTGGCCGAGCTCCCACTCCGCCTAGACCTCCTCGCGAGTCCCAGGTCACTCTCTCGAACTAGGGCTGATCTGTTTCAAGGTCATTTCCCCTCGAACCTCTCTCCCCCCGAGCGCTCATCACTCCGACGTAAATATGCGAGTAAATAAATGAGAAAAAAAAAACGAAGAAAAACAAGTACAAGTGGAAAAAAAACCTCCGGTCGACGGTTGTTTTTAGCGAAACGGGGATGCTCACGTTGTTGTCAGAGTAGAGGGGAGGACGACGCTCGACTTATTAAACAAAACGTGTCCGCTGATGAGGACGATGCCAAGTGGCCGGAGATTATCAGACTCGAGTCTGACGGTGGTGAGTCCCACCCCCGCCTTTCCTCACACTCATCCTCGTAGGAAATCAACAATGTACACCAAAAGAACGATATTTTCTAAAATTAGCGTCAAAACTTATTCGATCGGAGGAGGAATGACACTAAATACGTAAAACGAACATTTTACTCGTTTTTTTTTCCATTAATTCGAACGTGAGTGAAACGTTTATTTTTTAGTTTGAAAATTTTCTTTTCTTACTTTCTACTGAAGTTCTTTACTCGGAAAATATTTCGAACATGACTCAGAAAATTTGACGAGCAACCACTTGAAGTTACCGTGCTGTTTATTATTTTGGTTACGATCTGAAATTCTTTTCGTGTACACATGAGGAAACAAAAATCCAAAAAACGAAAAGGATCACATAATTTTGTTGTCCTGGTAAAATTGACGGAGCTTGCAGGCAGTGTGGTATATTTCGAATGAGAAAGTAATGAATAACGCTCGTTGGTAGAATAGCAGCGTTGGATCATTTCTCATAATGGATTCATTCTTCGTTCCTTGGATATTATTACATTTATAAATAACTCATTGGTGCGCACTCGCTCGCGCTTATTAATTAATTAGACAATCGACGGTTGATTGAATAAATATATATATTTAAAAATAATAAAAAAAAGTAGTTTCGGCTGACGCAACTTTATTCATGATTGAATGATTAACGGAGCAGCATTTGTAGCACATACGACTCGTTTCATCCGATTTTCTCGTTTCGTCTCTCACCCCGTCTCCCTCACTCGGGTGGATTATTGGGAGCGAGTGACGTTAGCGAGGAGACTGTCGACTGAACCAATTGACCTTAGCAGCTGTACGCAACGACGACGACGAAGACGAGGACGACAACGACGACTGAGCGAAGCCATTACGATGTTCGTAGAATAGCGTATGTAAATCTCGCTCGTCCATCCAACGATTCGCGATCGTCGACGAAGGCTGATGCGACGAGATCGAGATTTAAAAAAATCATAATGATCAAAACAACGAATGTAGATGATATCATTGAAAATTTTCCCACGTAAATGAATAATTTGCTTGACGCACATATCGTTTTTGTGCTTGAGAAATAAGAAACTGGATCAATCCCGAACTCATATGTCTGTTACAGGCTTCAAGTTTCAAGAAAATCTTCTACGTACCATGATACAGATCGAGAATACGTTCTTCCAGTTGGGCGAGAGTTGCACAAGAAATTGTTTAATCATCTGTGATCGGGGTGCCATGGACGCCTCTGCATGTAAGTTTATTTTGTACTTAAGCTTCAACAATAAAACTCCTTAAGATAAATGTTAACACAAAAAACAATCAATATCTTTTTGAAAATAATATTCAATGAATTATTGGCAAAGATGGCACGCGTACTTTCTTCAATTTTTTCTTCCACCTTCTCAAAGGTCTGATTAAATTTTGGCAGGTACGCGTGGCAAACGTCGATAAATACTAGTGTAAACTAATTGTTTGTGGATTTTATAATGCAAAAAAAAAGAGAACAGAAAAAAAAATGTAATGTCGATGGGGCAGTTATTTCGAAGAAACAGTGGGAACTGATGATGGCCTCGAACGGATGGAACAACGTGGAGCTACGGGACAATCGTTACAATCAGATAATACACATGGTATCGGCAGCGAACGGGGCCGAGGAGTTTTATTCGACCGAGGATCACGCCTGTCGTTCCGAAGGTGTCGACATGGCTCGGGAACTCGATTACAACGCTGCCGCCGCATGGGTTGGACATCCCTATTTCGACGTGATCGACAATCGACAGGACTTTGATTCGAAAATACGTCGAATGATTGAATGCGTGTGCCAAAAATTGGGTATCGATACGGGCGATCGTTTGCGGGCAAGCAGTCGCAAGGTCAAATTCCTCGTCAAAGGTCCTCTCCCTCAGGACACCGAGTTTCCACCTTTCCAGGACTTTGACGTTGTTCACAATTACTTGCAGAGTAAAACTCCTAACATGCAAGCCAGACTTCGTAAACGTGGCCAAAAAGGTTATTTTTTATATTTATTCTCGTTTCATTACACAATTTATCATAAATTCAAACTCTTTTTTCGGATCTGGATGTATTTTATTCGATTTTCTCAAGACAGGCCACTGGTCCTACATTCACACCATCAGACGTCCCAAAATGTGTGGACAGGTTGTCGAGGTCAAGACCCAACTTACTCACCGAGATTACCTCAATATGCTGGCACAGCGCGACGACTCTCATTTTACGATATTTAAGCGAAGGCGCTGTTTTCTCATAAACAATCAATACTTTCAGCTCGACATTTATCGAGAACCCGGACATCCACGGTAATTTTTCATCATTAAGTGTTTCTATAATGTTTATACGTTTTATCGCCATTTTTGTTATGTTTAGTTCGATAATTATTAATCAAGCAATCAATCCGTCGTATACATGCTTATTTGAACTGTCAATAGATGTCGAGGATTGATGCTGTTGGAAACATACACAGCACTGACGGGCCAAGATCTCATTAATATCCTGCCCAATTTCCTGACGATCGAGAAAGAGGTCACCGGCAATCCGGATTACAGCATGTTCAATCTCAGTCTCAGAGAAGAATGGAACTCAACCAACAAGTATTGTCACAATTTGCAAAGTATGCCTAAATCGTTTTGTATCGTCCTTTTGCTTTGTTCTATTTTTCTCGAACAAATAGTAGAAATGAGTTTTCAACGATATTTACAGACTCAATAGCGGAGGATAAAATGGACAATGGTATAGGATTCGGGAAGGTATCATTGAAGACTACGACAACAGATCAGCTTGAGGCACAGTCTCGAGAATCACCAAAGAGACAAACAAATGGAATACATTGCGGCAAGAAAATAGTAAATGGTACTTCAAGCGTGACAGGTTACATCGCAAATGGCTCGTCGTCGAAAAATGGCGATCCACCGAACGGTGACGGTGGCTCACACCGGCTCGATCTCAATCGCATTAATATATAACAGCGGGTTTAATAATTGTGCAAATATACCAAACAAAGAAGAAACGCGGCGATAGAGTCGACCGTGTCCCCACCGTCCCCTACTTCATACCCGCCGATCGACGTCCTTTTGATTTCCAATCAACGTCGTTATTTTTAATGATTTTAATTTAAATAGTCCGCCGTAGACGTAAAGTTACTTAATTTCTTTATTTTATTTGGCAACACGCGTACATAATAATGCGGCGAGTCTTGATTATTGACTTTGAACTTTTTGTTGTTGTTTAACTCTGGGCAACAAGACTCGGCCGCGACTCTAAGGTATATCTCCATAATGACGAATGAAACCTGAGGGGCGGGGATTGACGGAGTAAAATGATCGCGCTATTGTACTCGAGATCGGGATATACGAGGGATGAATTTATTCGTAGAGTCGAAAGTTGTACAAAAGATTTATATTCGTCCCACCTCGAAAACAAGGCTCGATTATTATTGTGTATAGTTTTAAATCATAATAACGAATAATATCTTACCGGAAGTATTGACGTCGTTTAAGACGCAATTTGCAGCGAAAATGAATGGCCAGAGGAGATCGAGATCGAGAGATACTACACGCACTATTGTGATAGAAACCAACAAAATCATCTTCAAAATATTACACAACATTTGTATTCCATTATAACTAAACGAATGAGAGATACGAGATCTGTTTGAAAAATTGAAGAACAAAAAAAAACATAACCCGAAAAGACCTTGAAGGCCGATAACGAGTTTTACGACCGTGTTGCAAACATTTTAATAACAACTCGCTCATTACTTAATTACTATACATACATATATATATACATTACTTAAACTTAACTATTTTGTGAGCAAAGTGTGAGCAAGCAATCACCGAGCCCATTCTCGGCTCCTTTTTTCCTTGGCTAGAAATACGCCACGAGACAGATGTCAAAAAATCTCCTTTTTTTACACGCAGTTCAGTCTTTCGCGACCTTATTGAGGTGGTCTAACGGTCGCGTGAGTGCGAGAGAAATAGCTAAAAAGCAGATTCCCCACTTTTCTCGGAGACGCTTCAAATTTCGTGACGAAAAAAAGTTACAACTTATTCTTTTGTAAAAAAACAATAGCGGGCAACTTTTTCTACAAAATTTCAAGTGTGTCGGAGAAAAATGGGCAGCAGGATTTTTACCGTCTGAACGACTGATAGAGCGCCTTGAACCGCGCGAAAACTTGAAAAAAATATGTAATAATGATTATAAAAGAGAAATAAGAGAGAAGCCTTGATGAGAAAAAGCGGAGTGTGGATTTCATGTGAATTATTTAAAAAAACGTTAAGGTGTGTGCGTGGGCGCGCAAATATCCTCTGAAAACTCGAGCGTTTCCTCTCTCTCTCTTTTTCATTCTTCGATTAATGATCGAAGGTGAGAGCGAGAGAGGAAATGGCTTTTGAAACATGTACAAATTTTATTTTTGCTACCAACGACGACGCGTTACTTACGTTGTACGCGCCAACAAAATTTTAGATAAACACATAATATCACGCGTGTTTTGTCATTTGGAACGGAACGTAACGTGAGTTCAACACTCTTACTCTGTGTGTCTTCGATTCAATGGCTCCTCTCGTGAAAAACAAAACAAAAAACATGAGAAATCTAATCCATTAATTGCGCCGATAAACTTTTCAAAGAAAGCATCACACGGACCATACTGTTTAATTAAATATCTCATCGATACACAAACACACGTGGTGTGTGTACAATTATATTATTTATCACAATAAATTAAAGACTCTTGGCGTCCTCGATTTGTATTTCAGGCTTTTGCCTATAACGCGTACGTCTTAGAGAAAACATAAAACAATTAAACGTACCTCGGGGGCTACTCGATAAAGAAATAAAAATATAACATTGTAACTACTTGATATAAGATTTCGAGAAACGAGGATGAAACAATTATTGTGTAAATAAGATATTATTGAAAAATTCACGTGACCTCGACGACTATGAGATTCATCATGTTTTGTAGAGGTGCGATGCAATTTGAGAAGAAAAAAAATACTTTTTCAACCAGACTACAAACATTGGACTGTGATCATTGAGTTTATCCGTTTTTTCTTTCTTTTTTATCCCAAAACGTGACTAATGGTTTGGCCCACATTGATTGCCCTCAATTAAAGACAAAGTGCCTGCGAGATATTCATGTCGGTTTTGAAAATAAGACAGGAATGAATAACAAAAACACTATATATTTTGAATGAACAGAGAAATGCAATAATAAATTTGAGATGCACTCAAGCACCTGCCCCCTCCCCCCGTAAACCATGTGTATGTCCAATGGATCCGACTCGATATGGTGTACCTTTTAGGATATCATTTAATAAAAATGTCCTCGTCTACCAAAATTAAATTCATGTACCTTAACGATATATTTCAGGTGTTCGCGGGAATAAATCGTTCAACAGACTTTTTCTGTTATTCATTTTTATTCGTTTTATCGTAGCTCGAATAAAAGTACACTTTTTTTTGTATATAAATTTCAAGATAAATACTTCACGGGGCTATTATTTTACGAGTTTAAGGAACAAAAGTGTATATCGCTCGTTTTACAAATTTTTTTTTATAAATATACAACTGATAAAAGCTTGAACGGTGGAAGGCGATCGTGGAAAAACGAAATAAGTCAACAAGGAATACAAATTAAGGGAAGTATTTGTCGCACATTGGACAAATATCGGTATAGAATCTTGATTCGTTTGCTCATCTTTACAGGCAATACGTGTGTAATATGATTGGCGAGATATCACAAGCTAGGGAAGAAATTGTTTACAAGAGACAGTGGTTGGGTCCGTCATTCATGGAAGTTTCGTAAACGGCGATTATCACCGAGAAACAAAAGATATTCAGAATCAACGACGATGAGGAAGAAATTTGTACAAATTGGTATCTTAATGTCTAGTACGTCGAATATGGCGTTTAAAATTTATACACGCCTATAAATGGTGGATATATAAACTCGGAAGGAGGCGGTGGAAGCATCGAGCGTCGTCGATCAGTGTGTTTATGGTGAATATATATCGTAAAACTCGATATAATAGAGTCGTTGTTTGATTATTAATTGGAACGATTTGAATGTATATATTAGGGAAGGAGGAAGGACCGGCGGCGCCCGTTTTATATAAAAAGTTAGAGAAGCTCATCTACCGAGCGTTTTACCCTGCTGGGCTTTATAGAGTTTCAATACTTTTTTTCCAGGCACTAAATTCTGCGCAAGGCCTGGTCGTTTCTTGCGCTTTTGCCTCAACTCGTTATTCTCTTGGTCAATCTCTTGTTCCTCGTCGTTGCTTACAGGCGTTTGACCCGCGTAACGAGTCTGACAAATCAACGTTTCTTCAGGACTTCTGGATGCTTCCAATTCAGCAACAGAACGATGAAGATCAGAGTCATGCGCAAACGTACAATTGTGACCGAAACGACAGCGGCCTTTGCGATAGTTCCAGCATATCTTGCGACCGTTGATCATTTTAGTGTCGTCTAACGTCGGTGTCATTTTAACGTGTTTCTCCAGAATTGCACTTTTGGCCTTTTCAGCTTCTACAAAAGGATTCGTGAACACCGACGTTTTCAGGGTCGGGGCAGCTGCAAAATTGGGCGTCGGTAATGGAAGTTTTGAATTGTCCGCTTTCCCATTTGTGCGACTTATCCGTGGCTCGGCTTTTTCCAACTCTTCCACTTCCTCGTCCTCCACAACCTCATCTTCCTCGTCGTCGCATTCGTCGCTGTCCTCCTCCTCCTCCTCGTCCAACTCTTCACGACCCTTTAAACTGGCAGTCAGGCAATATCAGATTACAAAGAACAAGTACCATCTTTTGGTTTTTCAAGTACGATCTACTCAAATAATATTCTGGCTCTATTTTAAATCGTGAAGAATTCAGACGCTCAACGTAATTATATGAAAGTACTCAAGAGTTTGGGTTCTTATCGACGAGAGGAATTTGTAAATAATCGTAGTGAAATTGTGAACGGTTAGAATTTTGTTATTCTGATATGGAAAAATACACTTACATGTCCTGTTCGCTCTCCGAACCCGAGGAAGTACCGTAATCTGCTACCAAGGAAGTCGTCATCTTCGAGACTTAGAATTTATTTAACAAAATACACACACTCACTTACACACATTTAACAAAATCCAATTGTGCCTGACTAATTAAAGATCGCACGAACGCACCACCATTTAATTGTATTGTTATTGTTGTTTCAGACTGCGTTGCGTTGCGCACGCCCAGTCGGAGCTACGACGAATTTTCACCGAATGACTTAATATCAATTTTATTCCACTACGCGTCGCTGCGTTCCAGTTTTTTTTTTTTGCTACAGCCTACTTGCTTCACAAAAGATTTGGAGATACGGAAATTTGGCTCTCCAACTTCCACTTTTTCAATTTTTTTGAACGCCCATCGTTTGTCAGTCGTTCGACGAAGTTATTTAGGTTTATTAAAACGTTTGGTGGATATTATTGACGTTAAAAAATTAACATTGAGAACGCTCTTCGTGTGAGAAAGATAACGGAAGAGCAGATATATATTTTTCCCTTGAAATATCATGGATGTCCGAGAACATTGTGCATCTACTTCTTTACCGACCGCGAGACCTCAGGCACTATAGAGATCTCCCTCCCACTCCGTACTCCTTCGGCTATCTTCAGATTGTCCAGAATTCGTCAACGCGCAGCAATTTGATAGCTTTTGGCGCCAGTTCACTGTTTACAGTTTACAGTTGTGTGTTTACAACGTCCTAATCATAATAATGGCGGCCATAAACTTGCACATAAAAAAAGAACACTTGCAAAACGAAAAAGAAGCTATTATTCATTCTATTCCTTGCAAAATTCATGGCGACGAAGCTGCAAATGTTTCCACATACTTTGAACCTTACATCCGAAGGAACAATGACAAACGTGAGTTTTTTTAAGGTTACAAGTTTAACCGCCATATTTTCAAATACTTTTGATTTTCAAAACTTCCGAAAACAAATTCGAAAAATAAATACAGTTTACAATTACTTATTAAATATCAAAATCATAAAGATTAGTCAAGAGAAAATAACGTTACTTTTCCTACAAATTGTGTAACATAAAGATTAAAGGAATTTTTAATTTTATAATGTAATTTTCATGTTTAAGCGATTTGACAGCAGTTGTGTCTCGAATCTTTTGTCTACCGTCCAGTTAAAAAAATGATATTTGAAAAAATTCTCTGATATTTTGAAGAATTTTTATATGCAATAATGGAACATTCATGAGTAAATTTAGATTAAACTGCAAATTATTTACTTAAGAAAAATACTTGAAGTATTCAATCCGGAATGTTTCAAAAAGTCATCAATAAATTCATTTTTCTTTTTTTAATTTATGTAAATTCCTTTCAATCTATGAAGCATATTTACGAATTATTCACTGAATATTGGCTCTTTTTCACAAACATGGAATAATCAAGAATTTTTTGTATAAAAAAATTCTTTCTCCACCACTCAACTCGAATTAGGATAAATATGATATTTTGTGATCCTTAGATTTGGAAATGTCATTTCGTGGCTATCCACTCAAAGGTGTAACGTGTGAAGTTCCCGAAGGTTACAAGGGTGTAACATTTTTTGAATACAAGAAACCAAATGCCAAAGACACAGAACGCAATTTGCATTCAACAGGGATATTCAGCAAGTTTACATACTGGAATTATGACAAAATCCCATCAAAAAATGATGCGCTAATCTCTGCTTTAGACTGGATCGATATTGCTGAAGCGGTAACAAAATTTTTGAATCTTTTACAAAAATGCAAGACTACAAAAATGTTTATTTCAATATTAAACGCGAGGGTTTTGATATTTCAGCTCCATTCGCCCGTTACAGAAGACAAAGTTAGTTAGCGATAAATCAACTCAACATTAACAATGTATTTGAAAGCAATAGTAATATTTTTGATACGCTTTGTACACAAACGCACGAGAGTGCTGTTCTTTAAACTCCAAAAAAAAGATCTTATTAATTATTAAAGAAGGTTTTAAATAAAATTCTGTTGAAGCATTTTGGTCATAAAGATAGTGGTATTTATTTTATTGATCATCATCTTCCCACCTTATGCGCTAGTTATACAGTTTATTACGTGTTTTAATCATAGTCGGTCACAGCTGCCAAAAAATTCGGTCTTTTGAATACTGTCTCTAACGTGAATCGTTAATACTTGTTTGCTTCATCATTTTTTTTTAATTGTATTTTTTATTTATTTTGTTTTTTAAATATACTTGTAAGATAAACTTACACTATATTTACACTGTAAGTCGATTTTTCTGAGTGCGCTACAATGTATTCCCAACTAAATAACTGACGGCTCAGAAAATGGCAGTGATTACGGATACATCAAATACACCATCCGTAAATTGCTCTTATCAATAATTCTCGTGTAGGACTGTTCAGACAGATTCAGGCAAATGCTGGGGTTTCATTTATTACCGGATATAGATCTATCAACCCTTTCATCTGCGTTCAAACTAAATCTGTATTGGAGTAACGAAAAAAAAGGGGAATTGGGCGATTGATAAATACTGGAAGACCAAAGACCTGAAATCAAATGATCCAATCATTTCGGTAAAATGAAGCAACTGCGAGTGTTACTTATAACAGAGAACAACGATTATTAATGGGAAATCGTCAATGAAGTTTTTGAGATGATAGTAACAAAAATCTTGAACCTGGTGCAAAAAAAGCTGAGGATTTTTGTCTTTTGACAGTTCAAATCCTTCGGTCGAAAAATGCAACACTTTGTGTTAAATGAAAAAAGAACAATTCTTTATTGTAGTGAAAGAAAAAATGACGTTTTGGCCTGCATTATTTTGTTCTTGTAAATTTTATGTAAAGGTTTTATAAAATTTGTACAAAAGTAGCGTACGTCGCAGATGTTTAGTGCGATAGGGATATTTTGGGACGATTATTATGTTCCCTGTTTTTGTGTGGCATACAACATTGTGTTATAATCTTAGCGGGTCAGTAACGCGAACGCGAAACGGCAAAGCTCGAAATAATTTGTTGTCGTACAGACTTGAATGTATCGTGATATCTACATCGTACATCGGTTCTCGATACGCTCACAAAACTTTAAGTCTCTAGGAGTATAATTCAATTACGTATATAAAACACATCAAGAAAAAGAAACAGACATTTATATTCTCTCGCAAAAATTCTTTGTTTTTTTTTCATCGTTTTCTAAAAAATGAATTCATCTATGCAAATTATTTATCACAATGGATGGCGACGTACTCCGCTTACTATTACTAAATCGATCACTTTTTCGATTCATCGAATCGTTGGTCTTAACTCTGTATTTTTTGTCCTCAATAAATCGCGTTACAAATATTGATAATAATAGTATAATGAATCAAGAAGAAAAAATGCTTTACTCAATTGTTACTGACCACGATATGTCTCTCAGACAACTATCAGCTTTCAATCAATATAAAATAATTTAAAAAACATTGTTCGTGAAATACAACAGTCTTTGTTTTGGTCAAAGAAACTCACTCGCTCGAAGCGAGCGATTATAAATAAATTTCTCGTACATATTTTCATGGTGTATCACCAGATAATATTTTTGGTACCATTCAAAAATAACAGGAGCGTCTTAGGCGTTGAATAACATGCCATTTTTGCACACAAATGTATATGTAACAAAACATGACGAATAAATAAATAATTCATCAAATAAACTAATGACTAGTAGGTTAAAAAAAATACGTTGGCGACGAAAATAAAAAAGCATTTGCGAATTTATGTAAAAGTGCCTAAATCCATCGATTGTTCTTGATGATACTTGGATTGATCCTGTTGTTGTTTTATAAAAGCACTGAGTCGATTGAGCAAAAATTGTTTGTCGTGACCCTCGAGTACCAATTGATTTTTCAATACGGTAACCATATGTTTGTTGGCTATCGAAACAGCGTAATAATAATACAAAAGTAATGCGAGAATAACGAAAGCAGGAATGCCAAAGCCGGCAGTACCAAGGAAAAATAATACGTTTTGTATCCAATCTGGAAATCGTTCAAAGGTGTTAGTAACGAGTTTCCAAACGGTGGGAAAGTCGCGAAAAGGACCACACGATTTGGACGGTTCAATCTCAGCGATTGAATAACCAACCGGTATGATGGCCAATATGAAAGAGACAAGGAGAACAAACATGAAGAGAGAATTAGAGCGACTGGCGCGATAAACTTGACTGGATGGTGTGCAGTTAACGAGACATGCAAATTTCTTAACGTAAAACAGAAGAAAGGATCCAAAAACAGCCATTAAAGGCAAGAGAGGAACGAAAAAAGCTCCCAACCAGCAAATGGTTTGAGAATAAATGATATCAAGAACGTGATTCGGCAGATCGAATTCTTGAGCGCCGATAAATCTTAATATTTTGTTTTCCGTGTGTCGGGCTAAAAGGGATCGAGGAAAATTAACGAAAAAGGTGACGAAAAATTGTGTAAAAATGTCAGTTAGATAGAGCTTGAAAAATTGTTGTCCGACGAAAGTTTCCCAACAGTATGTTTCGCGGACGGGATTTCTACTCGATTTTCTTGCACAACCGTTCTCGGTCAATTCACCGACAACTATGGCGTTAAAAGTCGTGAGTAACACGATCAGCGAGGCAAGACGTAAAAATACAATTCTGAAGAGAGTCAAACGTATGACAAACAGCGGACTGTAATGCTCGAGGGCGACGAGATAACGAAAAAAAAATGGTATTATTAGATTGAGAGCAACGATACAGATGTAGGGTAGAAATTCGAAAAACAATTGCGTTATCTTGTGAAGGGAAAAGTCGGCTATCACGGAGCTGCGAGTAACAGAGACCGCTGCTGGAGTAACGTGATTGAAGGATATGTGAATAATGTAATAAATGAAAGCGGCGCAACCAGCGAGTACGATTATTACGAGAAGATTAACGAAAAATCTAATGAGAAATAATTTCATTTTCTCTTCTCTCGTCCGATTCTGTCGTTCCTCCTCCAGTCTCTCAGCTTCCAAAAAGGCTTTTATCTCGTTGTAAAGCGCTTTGTGCTTGATCGTTGCCGATTTTTCATTTTGTATGCAATAATCCCAACCGCCGAATACCAAGTTGCAATACTGATAAAATTGTCCCTCTCCCTCGACCACGCGTTCCTTAAAACCCTTTGCTGCTGATCTCACGATCGCAAATAAGCTGACGAGAAAAAATGCTATTGTCGCACCGATATAAGCCAGTGGCAAATCGTAATAAAGACCCTCATCGTTCAGTCCATACGGCTTGTGGGTGTAAACACCGTAAAATAAAAGTGTACGCTCCAATAAACCACTACCCTGCACGATATCCACAATACTGCTCGATTGCATCGAATCGTTCCAGTAATAACTGGAACAACGGGACACAACGTCCGTCGAATTATCGCCGTACGATACTGTCTCGTCCTCCAGAACTATCGTCGGTAGTACCACGAATAAAAATATTATTCCAAACAAAATCACGTTGAGAAACATTAGCCACTTGATGAATAGGAAATAAGCTACTATTCCCATTCCAAAGTTACCACCGATCTTCTTCAAACTGCTGTTCCATAATTCCATCTTTGCATACGCCTCTTTCATTCTGTTGCGAAATTCTTGCCAAGCTTTTCTGCGTTGCCATTTCAGTTGCTCAAAACCCTGAAGACGTAATTTCGTTGCACTCTGTAAAGATATTACAATTTCATCAATATTATGATAAATCAATAAAAACCCTAAAATACACTTGGGATCCGCAAAACCCTAAGCAATTTTTTTCATAACGATTTCTTCATATTACACACAGTTTTTAGCCGGAAATTCATTTTAAGTTACAACATTACCACGATTAGGGACTATAATGGTTTACAATTTATCATTTTCTACTGACTGAAGAATATGTTTTTATGCACTACCTGTAGTTGATTTTTCAATTGTATTTTCTGTGCCATGCAAACAGGCATAGCTTTTATTTGCATTATTTCCTCCCAGGTGCGTTCCTCGTTGGACAAATTTTCTGAGAGGTCAGGCAACATGGCAACCGTAGAATCAGGAATATTTGTAGACATTCTTCTAGCTGTGCTTGCGCCTCTAGAACGAGTACTAGTTCTCCTCCTCAGTGTGGTACGTGGCTCGCTGCGGATTCTCTTTGCAGTAGCTAAAAAAATCATTGATCTTCAGAACGGACACAAGGAAAAGCTGTGTGGTTAAGCAATCTTTAGTCATCATTATTGAGTCATTGGCCTGATACAGCAACAATAGTAAAGATAACGATTCTTATCACCATCGGTATAGATAATCTCGATATCGTATGATCCATTCAACTTAAGCACTCGATATGTATTGATTCAGGAAAAGAAAATTTCTATCTACTTCCTATACATCCAAATTAATTTTCCGATAAGTTCTTCTATCAATCTATCGTCCTTGGACAAAATTTAATGTAAGAATGACCAAATCCATTAGACAATTTGTAATGTTTGCTCATGATTCAACTTCTTTAAAAAAATGGACAAGTCGATTTTTCAATTAACTCGAAAAATAGACTTTTGATCTTTAGTAGTTTTCTATTTGAATTAATGGATTTAAAAAAAATACTTTGCTCACCGACACGAGATTTTTTGCTGGGCAACAGAGTAGCAATATGAGAGGGATCTCTTTGCAAAGCTTGCTGCAAATCTGCTTCGATAGCTGCAGGATAACTTTCCTGATAGAATTCTGCTCCAGCTTCTTCCCATCCTTGACCTCTGTCACCCCCACGTTTTTTCCTTTCACCCCCCGACATTGTGAATGAAGGTTTTTTTTTCAATTGTTATTTATTATCAAGCTTACGAATCGATAAGTTTTGGAGTTAATTTCGAGACTGGTAGGAAAAAATGTGCGTAAACTGATCCTATTTTTCAGACAATATCATCCCCCGAAAGGTTTTTCACTCTTTTTTAATTATGGCTGTATTTACGAAGTTCAATGTCAGTCGTATATTATAGGTAAATTGGCACAAAACTACATTATAAATTTTCATAAATCGCGCGACTTCGGCTGGAAAGAATACATCTCGGGGTTCGGGTTGAAAAATGTTTTTTCGTATCTGACAGAGTCGGGCATCATAGATATACGGTTTGTTTTTTGTTAGAGTCTATTTAGAAAAAAGATCACACGAAATGATAGTATTTATTGTGAATGGAACCGAACACTGTTCTACCATTGTTCGAAACGTCACGTTGACAGGGAAATTGTTGATTCGCGACGAAGTTCACACAAGAATACACTTTTTTTTTTATTGCACTGTCCTCTTGATCACTCTTTCACCGCCTGACGACAATTGTTAAATCGATCACTGCGAAACTTTGACAGTTATGAACTCACGAGCAGACGATCCACGATAGGTGACGCTAACATTTTTTATTTATAATTTATCTGAACGAAAAAGAACCAACCCGAAAAAACAGACGCCAGTTTTTTCGCAATTGCAGACTGTTTCTAGCGCAGCTGATGACAGGGCGCTTGGGGGGACCATAGGTGGTTTCGAGGGAGGATACGGGCAAGTGCATATATTCCTGTTGAAACCCCGCTTGCATTATGAATCATCGGAATCATCTCGCTCACGTAGATAAGACAGAAATTCAAGACAGGTTACGATAGTACCAACAGGTGAAATCTTATATGTTTTTGCACTCGACGCTTACGACCCTCCCGTTACTCGTAACGCCTCTCGTGGCCGTCGTTACAATGACGGATTATATTACTGTCCAGGTAAGTCAGGTCGAGAAAAATCTGACAGTTTCGCTCCAACCATAACCAGTGTTTGTAATACCGTGACACTGTGACGTTAAATTCATTCCTAACCTACAAAAGCTAAAATAACTTTCTAAGCTTTTCTATTCACAATTATCGTAGCGTTCGTGAAAGTTTGTCGGAATCGTTGAAATGGAATTCAGCACTTGACAAATCATCGCCCTGAAAACCGCAACTAGACAGCTGTTAAATGGGAATATCAGTTCACAGATAATCAACAGCTAGAAAAATTCCAATGCACTAAAGGCATTTTCCGTACAATGAAATTGTAACATTCCCGTAGATCGAATAACGATAACAAGAAATAAAACAAATCGAGCATCACGATGAGGCGTTCGCATTCGGGTGAGCGGGGTGAGGTTTGCTAGAAAAAATTCAAATGTCCGAGTGTCAAGTTTGACAAGAGCAAGAATTTGTTTTTTTTTTTTCAGCTGGTTACAGCTACGAGCCACTGCCCAGTACTTCGGGCGATGCCTTGGAAGAGGAAAATGAAAGAATGGCAGAAGAGCTTCAGGGCAAAATTCATGCTCTCAAGTCTCTCTCCATTGACATTGGCACGGAAGTCAAATATCAGCATAAAATGTTGAACGACATGGTACATTTTTTTCTATACTAATTTTCGATAATCTTTTTGTCGCATTTTTATTGACAGAATTAAAAAAATTTATTCACTTTCCAGGATGACGATTTCGAAAAAACAAGTGGATCCCTTTCGTCATCTGTAGCAAGAGTTCTTCGAATGGCAAAAGCCGGTCACAATTATTACATTCTTTATCTCTTTTTATTTTCCATAGGTGTTTTCTTTGTTTTATGGATTATTCTAAAATTCAAGTGACCAGTGTACAAGCTACTATTGTAATTTCGATGTTTTGGGGAATATCGTGAAAAAAACGATAAATATGTATATATAAATTATTTTTACCTCTGAAAAAAAATTAAGTGTCTCATTTTTTTTTGCACCTCAAACGTGGCACTTTACACGTATTCGTGACGTTTCCCTACTGCCCCACATACACTGGGTGTAAAAGTGGTCGATCAGCTGATCGAACATATTGTTTGTTTTTCATACATAGTTTGATAGGAAAATTCATTTTTAAGAATGACGGACGATCAACAATCCGAGCTTCGAAAGCTCTTCGACGTGACGAGATCCGACAATAATATTGTTACAATTGGAACGACAGTCGATACCGGTAATAAACAATTGAAATCGTCAGACTATATTTTCGTGTCGAATCATAACCTCTTTCTTGTTCGTGCATGCAGGATTAGAATGGCAGGCTGTCGATGAATGTAGACAAAAGTTCCATTCTGGGATTCGCGTTGTCAAGGAACGTGGCAAAATTTATTTCAACGTGGCAATCGATGAATTTTACAAAGTAAGCAATTTTCAGCAACCAGAATAAAGAAACCTTCAAATATCAATTTCCGCATATAATAACGATCATTGGAAAATACATTTTTTAAGGTACAAGAAATGCGATCGATCGACAATGTTTTCATCATTGCCGACGTACGTAAATTTGCATTCAGCGAAAATGACAAGGAAGCTGACCTTGCAATGATCAAATCCACAGTTTTGAATGACATGAGTTTGAATAAATATTTGGATGCTTGGAAAGAAGCTTCACGGTTCGCTGGCAAAATTTATCCCACAGCCGAGGAATGGAAATCAGCGGTGGATAATTATCAAGTAGCAAAGGAGAGCTTCGAACAAGAATCTGTTCCCAGTAAGGGACGCAAGCGAGGCTGCGACCCATCTTTAGCTAAGGATCACAGTGTTCTGTCTTTCAGGATCACATGTGAAAGGACCGGAAAACATGCCTTCGAATCAAGCCAAGTGGCAAATGCAGTGGGTGGTGAACTTCAAGACAAATATCATTGGATTGTTGATTTGACAATGTTTTATTTGGAAATTGTTTGCAAAGTTACACAAGGTTCGTGTGTTTGATTAATTTCGTTCCACAATTATTCAATCAACTGAATTTTTTAATAGTCGCAACAGTTCCTTTTGATTATATTCCGGATTTCAGAGGAAATGGTTCTCAATTTACGAGTGACTCACGAATCAAAGCATCGTCGAAATATCACCTATTTTGGACCCACAACTCTGCGAGCTACAGTTTGCTACAATCTCTTAAAACTTGCTCAACCAAAATCGGGAGATATTATAATCGATCCTATGTGTGGAGGTGGCTCGATTCCCATTGAGGTAAATTTCACGTGTATCTTTTTCGAAATCACAAATGAATTTTTCATTTTTCTACCGCAAAACATTGAAGATAAATTTCACAATAAATTTTCATAGGCGACGTTGGCTTTTCCTCACACGTACGTGATGTGCGGAGATAATCACGACAAGGCTGTTGAAAGAACACGAATGAATATCGCGGCATTGCCCGAAAGGCATAAACTGGATTCGTTGAAATGGAGCATTGCACAATTACCATTTAAGGATTCTTACATCGATGTCTTCGTCACAGATATGGTGCGTCTTCGAATTTTTCGTAATTCTGGAAAAGTTTAATATGCGAAGGTCGGCTGAATAAGAATTTGAAAAAATGCCAATTCTCATTGATTTATTCACAGCCGTTCGGCAAGAGAAGTGGAACGATGTCGGACAATCGAGTTCTTTACAAAAAGTACTTAATAGAATTGGCGCGTGTGGTGAGGCTCAAATACGGACGATTAGTGTTGCTGACATATGATCGACGAAGTATAAGTGTGGTGAGTAAAACAGATGAAAAAAGTGATAAATAACCGATGGTACAAGAACGACAATTATTTTCAGGCTCTGCAAGCATCGCGAGACTTGTTTCGCGTGACAAAAATGTTGGGAGTCAACATGGGAGGGCTGAACGCTGCGGTTTACGTTTTGAAACGTACGAACCTCACCTACGAACAATTTACAACAGGAAAATCGGTGAAAACTGTTGTTGACGACGGTGCCGAATCGGAAGTTTCTAAAGACTGAAAAAATTTCATATCGAGATAAAATAAGCCTTGATTTAATACTCAAGAATTTCTTCATCCATTTTTTAAATAAAAATCCTTGTATTTTTCGATCGTTCTTTCTCCATTAAATTTACAAAATAATTTAAAGGAAAAATTTCCTTCTGCTTGTTTCCATTGCGTGACGACGTCCTTGAATAATCCACTCGTATTCTCCGTGTTTACTATCAAACGTGCCATGCTGCAATGATCGCAACTTCAAGGTGAACCTCGGTCCAAGTTCCCGGAGTCTTGGTTTGCCAGTTTTCAGATTAAACTCGTATCTGCAAAAGAACATCGTATTCCATACTCAAATTTGAATATTTTCCTGAGATATTTTGACTTGAATATTTACCTGTGATGTCTGAAGAAAATGTAATCACGCTGATTGTGAAAAGTTACGGCTCTTCTTCCTTTGAATTCAGGCTCATAGTGAAAAAGCGCTCCCAACATTCTGCCCACCGAGTGACCAAGACGAGTAGTAAAATTGTTGAGAATTACTTCGGGGCGATGCTCCGTTATCTCCTTGTGGCTCCTCCTGAGTTCGGGAGTAATTTTCACATTGCTCAGTTTAAATTGAGCTGTTGGGCCATCTGGCAAGTGGACGACGAGCAAACCATCTGTCAATCTTCGTTAAGGAAATAATATTGCTGTGATTGGAAAAACTCAAAATCTCAAATCTATTCGTTTTCAACAATACTTATCCTGAAAATATCTAGATATATTTTTTTGGCTCTAAGAATCGAAATATTTTTCTGCATGTATTTTGTAGTTAGCTCAAAAAATAGTTTTCAAATGATAAGAAATATTCCAAGTCTTTACCTGTTCACATGAAATTTAAAACAAATAGCCTCCAAGTTGAATTTTTAGAAAAATAGATTCAAACGTTTTGGTAGAAAAAAGGATACTGGGCTGCGATTGATTTTCATTGACGATTACCAAATCGGTAAATCCTCTGGCTATTGCGGATTTGACCATTTTTTTAACACCGGATCGATTACGATAGAGTGATATGGAATTAGGAATAATTCTTGTGAGTTCTCGGCCAAATATTCTTGTCTTTTTCACAGGATTGTCGGAGTAAGTGATGAGAACTTTGGGCTCGTAATCGTGTCTGTAATAAGCGGCAAACTCGTCGTTGTCGAGTTCAAGCTTGACTTCTGCGTTTTCTTCAGCATCCAAATCTCCTTGGATGATTGTTTCGTCCTTTTCTCGTAGACTCTCGATAGTGTGTGGGACTTGTTTCGGTGCACCTTCTTTTATCCTTTCTTTTCGAGCTTCTTTCTTAGCTTTGTTCTTTTCTTTCTTTAACTTTTGCGCTTTCAAGTGCCTCACAGCTTTACATTTTATATGATTAAAATTCGTGTCCGAAGGAAAGCGTATTTTCTTTTTTCTATCGCCTGATTCTTCAACAATTTCGGCTTCCTGTACATCGTTGTCTTCTTCATCTTTCACTTCAATCTCTTCTTCCACCGGTTTCGGGCGATTAAAAGGATTTTTACGTAATGTTTTAATTTTCATTTTGATGGTAAGTAAAGATTTTATTCGAAATTTATTGTTAATTAACACTACCGATTGATCAACCGAATGCACTAGTCGTTTAGGTTATGATTGCTTCGAGTTTGAGGAACGCACGTGCACGTGTATTTTGATCACCTACTCGACTCAGCCACAAGAGGCAGCACCGACCAGATTGTGAATGACGTAGTATTTATTTTTTCTAAAACGAATTTAAATTTCTTACCTACCGTCGATATGTTAAATTGTGAAAAAAATTGAAGCTCAAAACGCAAATTATGGTGCTCCGATTACTCAGCTGGCAACAGAGTGGTCTTTATTTCCTCCAAACAATATTATATTTGTAAAGTTACACAATACACACAAAACGAATTGATAATCACGATTATTAATTTGAGAGTTCAATTATTAACAATTTTCTCGTAAATTCGGTCGCTCGATAAATTTATATTGTCTTTTATAATTTGCATATAGTTGTATATATTATTTATATTATTCTCATCAGGTTACTGTCTTAGAACGTTTTTTTAAATGTATAGTTACTGCGAATGATATGACAGTAGATGAATTACGATGAGAAGCTTGTGAATCATCAAGAATTTCGAGAGACCGTTATCATCTAAAATTTCTTTGTGACATTATGTGTTGTTTTTTTGTTTTTTTTTTGTTCTTCTTTTCATTTAATAATCATCAGTCTTCGTCTCGCGAATTATCACAGAATTTCGAACAAATTGTTTTCTTTTCTCGAACCACTGAGATGAAGACGAGTGTACAAGTGTAGTTTTTTTTTTGTTTTGCAAAGTTTGCCGTATGTGATGTATTATAAGGATTTATAATTAGTTTTATAATCTCTGTTGTACAAACAATATTATCGAGAGAGAGACACACACGAGATTCACTTCACAAATGTTTATTTGCTGAATGTTACCTACAAAAAGAGACTGTATTGACAAGACAGACTAGAGTTTACAGGGTATAACGATTGGGATTTAGTAAAAAAAAAAATGATGTAGCAACAGAACATTCGACTGTATAATTCGACCGATCGTTTAGTAAATCTCAATCGCATTTTCTTCCTTTCTTTCCTCTCGATACGCGCTACGGTGTTTTCTTTTTTTTTTTTCTTATGTTTTTGTCTTTATCTATTTTACTCAATTAATGTGTGGATATCATTTAATGAATTGCATTTTTCGTTCGCGTTTCATTATACCTCGCTCGACCAATATTTCTCGTATTACAAATATTCTTAATTATTTACATGATTAGTCATTTGTTACAATTCCATAAAGGGGCAGGGGAGGAGTGGAGGGTGGGATGGGGGAAATTTAACGAAATACATCTTCGTTGCTTTCACACAGGTTCATGCATACACTCATTTTTCATTCGATCATTCTTAATCTCATACCGCAGGAAGATAATTTCGAACTTTTCCTAATTTTACACACTAGGCCGTATTTTTTGTTGTTTTTTTTTCTTGTATTTTTGTTGTTGTTGTTGTTTAGTGCGTTAATATTAATTTTAGTGTACATTCGCTGTATCGAACAACGAACGAATGTTCGTTTGTTCGTTAAATTCTTAATCAAAGAAAAAAAGGGAACGAAGTGTTTTTTTTTTTCAACATCGACATGCAACTAACATTGACAATTGGGATTGCTTAATTGTTTACTTATATAATATATTACAACGAGTCCATTTCGCAGGGACTTTTTACTATTACTCCATTTTGTTGTTATTGTTGCTTTGTTGTTTGTTTTTTCAATTATTTTTTCCATCTCGTTACGTATATAATCTTTATTTACAGAAAATTCGGTCGTTATTCTTAATTACGTAATTGAACATTAAGAACAATTTCATTATGCCTAATTATGCCGCGTTTGTTTATCTCTTGATTCTTAAACTGTCTCGCAACTGTACGCTCGACTCTGTTTCAATTTTCAGTTTTTGTGTATAAATAAAATGTTCATGTGAAAGAAAGAATAAAAGTAATAAAAAGAGTACCGAACCGTAAAGTTAGGCCAATAAATACTATACACACGCGATTCGAAATATATTTTGTTTCCATGATTAAATCGGTTAATTTGGAGAGCTCGTTCGATCGGATCCTGCCCAATCGAATTATAATTACACGTTATTCTTTCTTTCTTTCCTTAAATTTTTTTCTTCATTTGTATGAATAGTGTTTTTTTTTTTTTTTTTTTTTAATATTTTTTATCCCCGAGCATGTACGAACTCGGATTTTTCGTGCCGCTATGACTTTTCCGCGCAGTGAGCGTGTCAGTGAGAAACATTGTGCTCTCTGTGTGATAAACATGATTTTTTTTCTTCTTTTTTTATTTAATTGTTTTTTTCATTCCGTTTTGTTTTCTTTAGTTCATTCATTTATAATAATATACTATTGAGAAATAACTTACATCTCCACATCTTTGATGAAACGAGGTTCGTAACCTTACGTAAAAGTCATGTCAACACCTCCTTCCTTTTTTTTTGTTTGTTATAGAGAGATAGTGTGATAAAGAGAGAGCGCCCGTCAGGCTTATTCGAAATGTGAAAAATGTGACGATTATTTCACGATGGTTGCTGTGTGTCGATTAAATCGCAGCTAAGTTAGACTTCCGTGGTGCGGCTATACGGACCCGTATCCTCCGTTTGTGACAGCTTACGTTCGCGTTTCGCGAACAGGTTCCCTAAAAAAGACGGCTGCTGAGCCAGGCCTTTACCTCCACCAGGAATCGTTGCACCTGGATGTACCGGATGAACTTGTCCAGGATGTTTAACGCCTTGGCTCATCGAGCTGGCGGAAGTAGATTGAAATGAAATTGACATACCACTATCCAGTGAGCCAACGCTGCCACGTCGTTGGGGCTTCTCTCCAGCGACTGTAAATACGAACATACATTTATTTTTCTTCTATTTTTCCATATCTTTTTAATTTCAAAATTCATGAAATTCAACTCTTCGAACGAACTATTAATTTAGAATTTTCGCTCAATGAGTTAGCAATTTATGAGACTTACACTGCTCGTGAATATCGAGAAGAGAATTGCTGAGGGCTGATCGTTTGAGTTGAGTGTCCATATCAGCGACTTCGGAACGATCAGCGGAGCAAGGACCGGGACAGGGGCAAACCTCGACGTCAGCGACTCCAGAGTCACGATTTTCTGCGCTTCCACGAGCTCCCCGACTGCTTTTTTGTCGTTCGAGTTCCGTTTCGATTCTGAGTGTTTCCATTTCGTCCATTTCGCTTATGGACTCTCGAAGATCTTCGGCAAATTTGCAACGATCGTGTTCGTTTCGGGCGTTGAATGTGACTAGTACTTTTCCGTCGACGCGCTGCGAGAGTCTTATTCCGTAAGGATAATCTGAGGGAAGAAAGAATGCAAGGAAATTATTTACAAACCGTTGTTTTTGTAGTTTCTCTTTTTTTTTTATTACGACAAAAATGATTTGTACTCACGGGGAACTTCGAAAAGCGTGACGACCATACCGCAGAGCGGAAAACTCTGTCTAAAGGTATAAGTGACGCTGCTCTTTTTCTTGCTTAAGATCTTCGTCACGACGAGAAGATCATTGAAGAGAAATACTTCGCGTTGATGTACACCGGGTCTTTCTTTTTTATGAATGTCTGGAATCTCGTAGAGTCTACAGTAACAAACTAAACGTCTGTGGGGCAAAGCCATGTTGGGTTTCTTGCCGACGATCGTTGCCTGAACTTTCATAACTTGAGTAACGTGATCAGAGCCCGGTTTGAACTCATTGGCTTTGACTCTTTCGTAAATACCGACCAATATTTCGCGATCTATGTCGCCGCAGTCATCGATACCACGTAAATTTTTCACGAAGTCGTCCAGTCTCATGCGCCTCTCGGGTTTCAAGTTCGGCGTGTGAAGATCGGTGTTTAACATTATTATTGCGAATGCAAGTACGAAGACGGTGTCGGGTGATCGTAGCCTCGATACTACGTCGTGATTACAGTTGCAATAACGTTGACTAAATATTTCCATAAGTCTCTCGATTTTTTGAGCTTCACCCGGCATCCGGAAATATGCTTGAAATTTTCGCAGCGCTACGTCCACTTGCATACCCGCTAGATCGAGCTCTTGAGAAAAACATCTGCGAATAAGAGATAAGAAAATAAATATATAGACTTTTTAATCATCTGACTAATTGTCGATGTCAATGACGTTAAAATGTAATTATCTCACAAAGTACTCACTCTAGTACAGCCATGTTGAAGGAATTCTGCAAATTGCCAAGATATTCTCCAATCATTTGCTTGGAAAGTCCTTTTCTACTGATCAAGAAACGCGCAACGCCCTGAGGACTGTTCTCCAGGAATCCACGACGTATGAGATAAGTAATACCTCTTTCCGGCTTTTTGTTGAATAAATTCAAGCCAACTCGGTACTGTCGTTTTCTAACGGTTTCCGATACTTTGTAGCTCGCCTGGGGCAATACTTCCGTGTGATCCATCATGGGAAGTTGATAGCCCGAACTAGCGTGCGAATGCCCGAGCTCTTTGCCGCTGTTTATAAGGCTATTGTTGTCAGCGGCGTGAACACAATCCTGATGCTCGGGAGAACTCGACTGTAAGAAAAAAACAACATTTATGTTAATGTTTTTTCGTTTTTTTTTTTTTATTGTAATTCCAAAAGCAAAAAATCTCTCTCAAGCTTCTATTTTTTGATTTCTATTGATTAAATCTGCTGATTGCCAACTCACAATTCCCTTGTGTTTCCATATTGGCGATCCTCTCTGCGGATCGCCCTCGGAACTCTCGCAATTCGTTGAATCGCTACCGGAACTTTGTACCGAGCTGAGACTTCCGTTTTCTACACTTTTGCTCAAACCGTTGTGTCGTTGTTCCATCGATCTCGACGTTATTGATGACGTTCTTTTCGGCACTTCGGGCGGCACCTTTTTGCCTGAACTACGAGATCTACCGCCGGATGAACTACTCAACTGTGACGTATTTGCCCACGTGTGGGCCAACGGTGTCTGCAAATTGTGCGGTGTCGAGGGTGACGTACACGGTGTTCGATGCAGATCTCGTGGTGGGGTTTCTTGTCTCAGGCCGCATAGAGTTTCCTGTAATTATAACAATTTCATTTTTATTCAAATTTTAGTGTTTATTCTTCTTCTTTATTTTATCCTCTTATTCCTCAAAGGCTCTCCATCGTCCAGAGTAGTTTTTAGACTTAAAAAAGAATAAAAATGTTAAGAAACATTTTCTTTTCCTTAATCTGTCATTTTATCGAATCTCCAAAATCATTTTTTTCCTTATCAAATGTCTTTTCATTCTTTGAAAGCTCTCCAGCATTCAGAAGAGTTTTGAGACTTGAAAAAGAATAAAACTGTTGAGAAACCTTTTCTTTTCCCCAAGCTCTTATTTTATCAAATGTCCAACTACATTTTTTTAAACTTTAACAATTTCATTATTAGTCAAATTTTAATGTTGGTTCTTCTTCTTTATTTTATATTTTCATTCTTTAAAGTCTCTCCATGATTCACACAAATTCACTTTGAAAAAAAGGACTTCAAAAAGAATCCGAGAAACATTTGTGTTAAGAAACATTTCTTTTTCTAAAAACTGTTCTTTCATTAAATGTCCGAAATCATTTTTTCCCATGTTTTTAGGGATTTTCTTTAGTTTTTTACCTGAGGATTGTAGTAATGAATACTAGAGCCACTTTCTTGAGAACTCGAGTCCCAGCATGGACTGGGTGGTGGTTGATGTCGTCCACAAGGGCTTGGGGTCATCGAGGGTGTGTGTCTTCCTGTTTGATGTAAATTATAAACCGGATGTTGATGAACCATTTGATTGACTTGATGAGCGCCCATCATCTGAATTTCGCATCTACCGCTTTGGCTTCTTGGCATTGGCGATTGTGAGTTTTCACCGTGTCTTCGTTCCCTCAGAGACATACTTCTTATCGGCATGGGCCGATTGTTAACCGATTGGGGTGGTTGTTGTATGTATATTTGATTGTGATAAATGATCCTGTCGTGTTCCGCCATATTGCCACCAGGACGATCACCACTTTCTTGAAGATTTCGACTGAGCCTTTTTTCCGCTTTTGCCATTGCTGTTATCGCTGCGAATTTCTTTAGTAAAGTGTATCTCCTGAATGCTCGCTGTATCGTCAACGCAGCATTCCTCGCTTTCACACCACCGTATTTTCGCTCCAGCATCTCGATCTGTTTGTCCAAAAGATCTTGCGACAATTCGTACCTGCTTTAACGTAATAAAACGATAAAAGGTTAATTAATATCGTCAAACAATTCTATTCATTGCATGATTTATTTTCTTGATATTTTTTTTTCCCACATAAATTATAAAAATTGAAAAATGCTGATTATTTAACGTGAAACTTGATCGATTTTGTCGTTGAATAATTGGAACGAATAATTATGAATTTTGGAAAATTATCTCGATTTATTTGCATCGATATTTTGCAGGTTTTTGAAATAATTCCTAGAAATTCAAACCTCTCTAAAAATGATTTAATATTATTTTTGTTTATTCCGAAAAATAAAAAAGTTTTGATAATTATTCTTACGCGGCCTGAAGTCTGCAACGTTTGAGAACGTCGCCATTTCTGATGGTGCCTTTTTTGTGATGTGATTGTTGATAAGCGGATTGTGCTTGTCCTCCGTATCCTTGGACCATGGTGCCGTAACTTTGCGGCTGATTGTAAGCGCCGCTGTGCTGATAAACTTGAACGTTCGAGGTCGGGTAAGGTCCATGAGCATAATTTTGTCCTTGCATGTAAGACTGTCCGGTGATGTAGGAAGTCGAGAGGGATGTTTGACTGCCCGAGGAATAAACTCCGTGTGTACTGCCGCCATGATTTTGTCCAAGGCTTGAATTGTTGTGCGTTTGTCTCTCCATTTTTTGTGGGAAACTGCAAACGACAAAAACATTATTATTAATTATTTACATTGAATAACAGAAAAAAACAAAAATTTATTTTTCATAGAAATAATTATTCTCGAAACCCTTGGCGATTATTTTTTTCATTTATTCAAATATTTGTTCATATCATTCATAGGCACGTTTGGGGGATTTTAACTTTTAAAGTATTTTGGGAATTCGAATACAAAGAAAATGCTTTTTCATAGTGTTCATGACTGAATTGTTTTATTTTTTTTCGATTATATCGTGGTTGACTGTTTGACGATACAAGATGAGAGTTCGTCGACCGTGCTGATGTTGGAGAGAGTTCAATATCCGCTCCTGAGTGATTACCAAACCTAATTTCCGGAGGTTACTAGAGAGAGAGCGAGAGAGAGAGAGAGAGAGAGAGAGAGAGAGAAAGAGAGAAATAGCGATGTAGGAGGATGGGCAAGGGTTTTGCGAGTGTTTGAACGGTCTGGCAAGTGGCTGCAAAGAGTATTTATGTACTCTGGATGCGATAGAGGAGTGGCTGGACCATCCGCAGTTCTAAAGAGGCCTTTAAATCGTACAGCCTGGATCTGACATTTAATATTTTGGTGCTAGTGTCCGGAGCAAGTATCTCTGAGAAATCGAGGATGGAAATTCGTGTTGTAAATTATCACATCACCCGTACAGAATATTTAATGCTATAAAACGAGAAATTTCGAGGCGGGGCGCGAATGAAACTTTGGTGTTATAGGAAGGGGCAAGGGGTTAAACAACGACGAGGTGGAAAACTAAATGGACCGTGGACGTAAATACAAAGCTTGATAAAATACAGTGGCAGGATATGTTCGGGTTATTCACTTTACCATCTGTATTTATATCCATATATAGTGAGAGAATAATGGACATTGGTCCGAGCTAATTACACCGAATAACAATGCACAAAGTACACGATAGAGTGGTTAATGCATAAAGCTTCCGAAACCACCATCCACTGTTGTCCAAAATCAGCCAAGTTTGCAAATTCAATGGGATCTATATTATTTCTCAATTTTTATAATAATATAAAACGCTCAAACGCTCGTACTGCGAGATTATAAATTTAAATGAGAGATTTTTCAATTATTTCACAAGCAAGACACTAAAATATTAGCAAAAACGATATTTTTTATTTCTTTTATTTATCGAATCAAAATATTCAGACTTAATTGAGTTTCGTACAGAACAAAAAGTGTGCAAGTTATTTCGACTAATGAATAATCCATCGTTGATACTCCAATGCAATGGTACTCGAACTCGTGTGTTGAAAAAAGAAGAGAGAAAAAAAAAATGGCAGTATCAAATAGCCGAAGAGTTCGAGGGCCGCAGAAGGGGGTTGGAGGGAAGGGAATTTAACCGGTGGTCAGCGATCCTCGAAGGCCTCGCATTCGATCGAGTCGCGTTTTATTTTTCTGCTCTTTTTTAAATTACCATTATTATTATTATGATTATTATAGTAGCCAGAAGCGTCAAAGAGATGCCAGGTGTGCTGAAACGTTTGATATTCACCGGGGGTTACCCACCACCTTCGTTTACCATATTGTGAATCATTCTCACAAACCATACACAAAGTTTCAGGTAGTACAGTTTTATATTTATATTTGTATTGTAAAAATATATAAAAAAACGCTGACTCACTCGTCAGTATTCACCCCTAAACGATATTCGAATTTTACGAATTGTATACACATTTTTAAAGTTCTCTAAATTAAAAGAAAAAAATGAAAATGAAAAACCAAAAAAAAAACATACCCCACGAGAAATCCAGACACGCAGATAATCATTGTGATTTTTCTGTTTCTTTTTTAATTTAATTTAATCACGTTGAAGTGACGCAATTTGAATGACGTCAAAGTCGCATGTACAAAGGTCACGATCAACGAGAGGATTTGCTACGACGACGACAGCACTTTTCGCGAAACACACACACACACAAACACACACAAGTCCATAGATACTTGTCAAGAGATTTTATCGATCTGTGGTAAATTTAGCTGACCGTTCGACTTGGAAATTCATTAATGCACGTCAGGATATATGTGGGTGAACCAAGCCCTAAATATTCACAGAGCTTATAAATTTGTGGTTATAACGGTCGATCGTATTGTCCGATCGAGCCAATACGTGAATAAATAAATAATCACGTTGAAATTATAATAATTCGATGTTGATTTAAGCAGTTTTAGTGAATAATTAATTGGGTTATTGTTTCGCGATTCAATCGACACTCTTCGAAATTTATTTGAATTTTGACGCTGATAATATTGATTTTCCTGACAGAACGCAATGAGGAAATACGTGGAGATGAAAATATTCGGCGGAAGGTCCTCACGACTCGGGGGCGAATGCTTGACTGAATTTTTGACGGACCCCAAAAGAAGAAGAAGAAGAAGGTGCAGAGAAAAGGAACATCGAGGAAAAAGTAACAGCTGCTGCTCCTCGAAAGAGAATCCTTGCAGGCTGTACATTTTTTTCTCTTTTTTTATCTTTCTCTCATTTCTTTTAGGGCTGCGAGATCTTTCGGCCCTTCAAAATGTGTATACAACTTTATGGAGCCCCTGGTTTTTTTTTTTCCAATTCACGAGCATCCAGCCACATGCTTTTGTGTCAGCAGGTAAACGCGTGCCACACGCCATCGTGCCCAACCTCTCTGTATTCATTTTAAATCTATTTTACACTCCATTTTTGTTTTTTAATCTTTCTGGACAAAGAACAGATTTTTTTGCTTAAAATTCTCCAATATTTTCGTCAGTAA
Organism: Campoletis sonorensis; assembly: GCA_013761285.1. Classification (NCBI taxonomy): domain Eukaryota; kingdom Metazoa; phylum Arthropoda; class Insecta; order Hymenoptera; family Ichneumonidae; genus Campoletis; species Campoletis sonorensis. Next base: position 731,738 of record JACEOJ010000081.1, read on the forward strand.
AAAGAGAAATGAGCAATTAATCGTACGTTTGTAGATGGAAATTAAAAAAAGACTCGAGTGAAGTAAATGAACAAAATATTGCATAATTTGCAAAAAAATTTGTAACCAACTTACTTTCGTCCTAGAGCAAAGATTAAAATATAAAAAAAACAAAATGGAAATACAGAAATCGAAATAAAACGAGGATTTTATGGAGCCACCTGCTCGATCGTGGCTCGCGTCCCAAGAACCGTGAACAATCAGGGGCTTCTTTATACCTTTCTCGATCTTTTCCGAGGAGAAAGAGCAGATGAGAATACATAGTGAGGTTTAAAAAAAAACACACACACACACGCACAAAATAAGTACATAGGGGAAAAATGGAGACTGGAAGACTCGAATGTTCTTGAGGAAGAAACATCTGCCAGTGGCGGGGTGTTACGTTGGTGTTACACGAGCCTCTTGCTGCACGATTTACCAATAGTATCTATAACATTGATAAAAACATGAGAAAAAATATGAAGAAAATAAGTTGGCAAAGTAGTTTCCAAGATTTTTGTAGGAATAGAAACAACGAAGTAAAAACAATTGGAAGGATTTAGATGAGACGATAACAGTCGACTTTTTGTTTATTCTGCTTGGAGAGGATGAATGAAACGAAGGAAAAGTGAGGAGAGTAAGAAAATAAGAAAATACTCATCCCTCGTAGTCCTTCAATGGAGCGAAAACAAGTTATTCTATTTTCCAAAAGAACGACTGCTAGATTTTTATCTCCGAGGTAAAAGGATCGAGAGACTTATCCTCTCGTTCCTATCAAGATTGGGGGACTCGTGTAGCACGGGGAAGTTTTGCCCTCTCGCTTGCTCCATGTAACGGAGAACCTCTCAGGAGCACCTTTTACTTTGAGAGGACACGTGCTCGGATCCAACAAACTACGAACACCTGTCTTCGATACGATACAAGGAATTTGTACGTACGCACACGAGGATAAAGAAAATAGTAGAAAAGGATTAAAAAAGAAAAAAAAAATAGTAAAAAAAAAAAAAAGAAACAAAGATCGAAATAATCGGCATCGATGAAAAATTACATCGAAGTTTTAAGGACAATATTTTCGGAACCTTTCTTCATTGGAAAAAAAATTCAATCATAAGATTTAATGATGAAGAAGAAAGAGGACAAAGTATATTTGAAAAGATCGAGAAGAAAATTGATTCTTCGGTATAACCGGAAGCGGAAGGTTGAAGACGAAAACTTAGAGAGTCGAGGGCCAAACAGAGGATATTGGAAGATGGCGCAATATGGTCGAAGAAGAATATCGCTGTTGGGTATCGAGTAACCTTGCTAAGTACGCGGTATGAGTTACTTTTTTTTTCGTATTTTTTTGTTGTTGTGAAAGGGGGGGTTGAAAAAAAGTCGAGTGTGTCGCGTACATGCCTCGGTGGTCTGTCGTGCTTATGCATGTCGTACGAGGCACACAAGGTGTCTCGAGACTGCCCTCAGACAATGTGGCTTCTTTCGGTGAAGAGCATCACTTGCCACTTGGACACGCGCCATCCTGAGCTCTTTTTATCTCCCTCGTGAACTACAACGAAGCCCTGTCGTCTTCGAGTCAACCATTATCATCCCTTTTTTCACCTCCCTTAACCCTATCGCCATTTCTCTTTCGCGTTTTCTCTCTATCTCCGCATCGTTCTTTATTTTTATTCCTTTTTCTACTCTCGGTGCGGAATCCACTTTTCGTTGCTTCTCCATTACGTCTGGCAGTCACGAGGAAAGAGATAAGCGTCAAGAGAGCTCGTGGAAGAAGCGGAAGAGAATTTTGCACGAGAAATAAAAAGTACCAAAATGGCCGAACTTTCTAGCGAATGAAACGACGTGTAAAAAAGTGATGTGAAAATAAAAGTTCACTCAACGAATCTTTTGAAACAAAAGCCTTGCGGAATATTGTCCAGGATTTCGAGGAGGAAAGAACTCCTCGTAGATCGAAATGTATCGTGGGAAAATTGGAACTGCGTGAATATCATCCACACTAGCTCAACTTCCGGTTCACCGAGGACTTAGCTCTTCGTCACTGTTCTTTTTTTCTTATTTTCTTTTCACCTCGCTATCTCGGAAGATCGTAGACTTGTGAGGTCTGGACTTTGTACCGTGTGAAAGCAACACTTGTTGGACTTTATCCTCTCTTTTTATTCATTCGTTAGACCAAGTGGTTGGGGGAAAATAAATAACGCTCCTGTTCCCAAATAGCGAGCAAATGGAAAAGTTACCAATTAACACTCTTGTCTCAAGTTTCGTGACGAATTAAATGATGGGAAAAAAAATTGAATTATCTCGGCTGTAAAGTTAATTTGTTAATTGCGTTTCTCCGGTTCGGTACGCGGCCATTTCGTCTCGTATAACATTTGTTTTTTCCACGTACAAATGGCCAAATGAGAAAAGGAAGGAGAAGAATTAAATTTTACGAGAATGTGATGAATAGCGCTGGCAAGTTTGTGGCTAATATATATTTTGTATGCAATCCAGTATGCTCTAGTTTTCTTCAATGGCCACAGTCCAGTTGCTTACGACATACTCAACGCCACGCAATGTTCTCTATCAATTTAGGTTCGTGTGTACAACGTGCACACACTTCCACACGTTTACGTACCAATTTACCGTTATTATTTGTGCACGGATCGTTGCACCTTAAGGTTCGACGGACATTAAAAAAAACAAAGTTGTTTAATTGTACGATAATAAGAATATAATGTAAATCTACTTATTCCACGTTCAATGAATATGAAAAACATCACGATTTTGTTATTCAATATTACAAACGGATTGTTTGGTTTTTTTTATTTTTGTAATTTTGGCAACCAGCGAAAAAAGAGCAAAGACAGAAACGAGGCTAATGGCCGAGCGCCGTTTAATTGGCTCGGAAGTTAACTGTTGGTAAAAATTGGCTAATTAATGGGATTCTTGTTAGCGAAACCTCCAATAAACCAGCAACGAGTTGAACACACAGAGAGGGAGAGAGTGTAATGAGAGCAAAGCATACATGAAACGACGAGGTCATATCTGCCGGAGTAGCTCTCTTCGGACACGAGATCCTGGGTCAATTAACGAGGTCAGATTCCTTTTTTTTACGCCCCCATCTTTTCCCCCTTTTCTCTAATTCAGAGAGACTGCTCCAACAGCGAAAAACGCGACGGTACTCTTTAACTGCATTGTTTGACCAATTAATTGAGGCTTTTTACTGAAGCTGTTTGTATCTTTTTATACGAAGGGTACTTTATTTATGTTTGAGTTGAAGTAAAAAATAAATCAGTGCACGGGGGATACGGAATTAAGATTAAGTGGAATTTAGTAGGAAAATATGAATTAAAAAAAAAAAAAAACAGACTAAAGATAAAAAATTCTACGTACAATAAACGAGAAGATTTTTTTCTGTCTCACTAATTTGTCTCGAGAAAAAAAAACACCAGAAAATTTCCGAATTTCGATTCCGGAATTGCCGCAAATACACAACAACAAAACCGTGGAATCTTTTGGTCCCGGACAGCCGCGAAAATCTTTTCGTTCTTTCATGATATTTTTAGTTCAACCCTCGTCACCTTGGAGCTCCGACGAATTTAGAAACTCGCACATTTCGAAAAAAGCTTTATACCCGTTTTATCACATACGCATTATATCGAAACAACTTGTGCATATTTTTGTAAACGACGAGAGAAACACGTTTCGTAGTGCACGTTGCGTAACGTTTAAATTCCGGACATTAAAATCGAGGCTATTATAACTTGGAAAGTTTGTAGAGTCAATTATTAAAGAAACAGTGAGGTAGTGAACGGAAAAGCGTGAATATGCAACTTTATAATTTCTGCAGATCGAATGAAAGAAAAACAAAACAGACGTTAACGCACGAACTCTACGAAAAATAATAATGATGACACAAGAATTCTACACACTTTACGAGATATCCTGGGTTTTGCGAATTAAAAGAAATTATGAATCATTAAACTGATGGTTAACATAAAAAAACAGAACATTTTTTGCCGGGATATTGAGCTGTGGCGCAGCAGCTGACGTTTAGCCGAGCATTTCTCTAATGTTGGTCTATAACTTAGTTAGAGGGTTCTCCGGGCTGTTACTGGGTCCCTGGAGAGTCCTCACAGGTTTATTCTCCCTCTCTCTGTCTCTCTCTCTCTGTCTCTCTCTCTCTCTCTCTCTCTCTCTCTCTCTCTCTCTCTCTGTCTCTCTTTTTCGCTCTCCAGCCACCAAACCGGAAGTAAAATCGGCTCGAAGGTTTCTGTCACCCGAGGGCAGGAGTAAAAAGAGGTGGAAGGGCGTAATGATAATAATTGTAATAGGTAGTGGCAGTAGTACAGGCGTAAACATTGGAGCCTGGAGCACGTCAGCGAGGTCTTTCGTATCTTATTACTCTCGTATGTGCAGCGGATCACGGGAGAGGGAGGGAGGGAAAGAAGGAGAGAGAGAGAGAGAGAGAGGGGGGATAAAAGGGGGTGAGGAGGACGAATTCATTAGAGAAATTATTAAAGCGTAGCCTGGCATTAGAGCATATGGGGGTGGAGGGAAAAGTGGCCGCCAGAGGCGCTGCGAGAGCGAAACACACATTAATAAATATGCGCAGTTCAAAATATACAACGTGTCCAAAAAATGGAGTTAACGAAATACGAAAACGTGAAATTTTCAAAGAGAACCATGATTTATAGCCACTTTTTGAACACCCTGTAGATTTAAAGGCTTATATTCACGTTGGGGTGTCGATGGTACAAGGCCTTCTCGCGCAATTATCGCCAAGTAATTAACAACCCGTTGATTGCTATTAACGAACGGTAGCTAGGCTCAGATTCTCCGGTCGATTCTTAGCCTAAGAGCCTTCGTGAAATATGTAACGTTAACTTTTCAATCATCGATGTATATTTATGTTTATGTTTATGAATTCATCATGTATATTCCATATTCCCATGTGTTTTAAAAGATGTGCGTGTACATTTGTGTGGAACAGAGAAAAATAATAAAAGAACCGCGGCTCCGTTGCTTTATTAAGCGCCCCGTTAAGACATTACGCCTTCTTAAATATGCTAATTAGCGCTTTAAACGCACGCGTCTCTTTATCCACGTTTTAAAAACCGTAAACCAAAGTTCAGACCCTCTTGGAAAGCCTGTATTCATTTATTTATTTAACGATTTTAACGCTGGGATAGAAATTAATTCTCTTATCGTCGTCGATGATGTCTCGGGTTTCGTTGTGCATTTGTTTTTTTCTTTTTTTTCATTGCATACGCTTTCAGGGCAGCTGTACGTGTGATTGGAGTGGTTATAGCGTACGATATGTATTGACCGAGTGTAAATTACACGATAACCGCGAGAGTACCGAGAGTTACACCGACACAGGAGCAACAGGAGGAGGAGGATCAACCAAAGACCCGGTGAAAGTTGTGTACCAACTTCTCCGGTTTCAACGTACTTCGTACTCAACTCCAACGACCACCTTTTCCCTCATCATTCTCTCCAGTTAGACTAGATTTAGGTATACACTATATTTCAACGTATATATTAATATATATGTGGGTATATTAGTACTTCCTGTAAGATGCAAGACACTTTGTTCCATATCCTGTTCATTATCGCTCTCCTAGTCTCTAACTTCATATACTCGTATTAATATCTCGCACACCTTCATTAAAATATTATTAATATGATTTTAATTATATAAATATAAGCCTTGATATTAATACATGACGATTTTGTATTTGCATACTTTTCATAATAATCACAAGTTTCATCATTAATACTTCGTTGAGGCTCTTTCATTTGGCGACTTCCTTGTCACACTGGGTCAATATGACCCGGAGCATACTTCGTCCGCTTGATACACAATCAAAAGTACACTTTCAACTTTTCGTAATGTGTGTTCATTGTAAAAATTGAGAAAATTTCAAATGAAAATATTCAAAAAAGTTTTCGAATGTGTTGACTTGACAAAAGTGAATATTTTTCTTGAAATTATAATTTTTTATACATAAAAAAAATGATGACATTTTATCAAAATTTAATTTATTTGAAGAAGTGAGGTTATTTGTGAAATGAAAAAATCGTTCATCCGACCAACGAGCGCTGGCAATCCTTGAAGATATTTTTAGACTCGGGATTATCAAAGAGAAAAATAAGTTTGGGTCAAAACGACCCCGTGTTTCAATGAAAAGGAAAATACTTTTCTCCCAGATCCTGGTAAAGATTGGCAAACATTTTCTAAGCAAAAATAAGAGTCGAAATGATGGCGAATCAAGAATTACTTGAATTTTATGACAATTAAAATATAAACAAAAACGACTAAATCCACATTTAAATAAAAACAACTTCAAACAAATGAATGAAAAATAATAAGAATTTTGATAAATTTTATCACCAAATTTGATAGAAAAATTCTTTTAGCTGCATTTTTTTTGGTCACTTTGGTCAAAAATTGTAAATTTTTGTGTCATCCCGACAAATTGAGAATTGCAGGCCTGCCAGTATTTTTTCAAGTTGGTTTATTCAAATGGTCGTTAAATAAATAAATAGCATGTTTTATAAATAATGTACCGATTGATGAAGGAGGTGGGCGTCGAATATCCAAGCTGTAATCTCGATCTTACGACTTTTTCTTGCACTGTGACGACGCTACGACTTCTTGAGCTGTGATGTACTCTAGTCGTTCTGATAACTTGATGATAGTGTGGCTGCGGGCTCGGAGCGGCAGCCAGCCTCTCACGTGGCTCTACCATCGTCACGCCGAACATCTTGTTCTTTCACTTTTATCCTTATCCCTCCTCCGCCTTCCTCCTCCCAAACCACGCGAGCAACACTTTGGTTTATACGTTTTTTAATTGTCTCATCACACGTGTTTTTTTCTTATCAATTTTTTATTCTCTTCAATTCACCAGGGACTGAGCACGAATATACTTTATTTCAACGTCATATTTTTTTCACATTTTTCACAAGAATATTATATTTCACCAAAATATTCGTTCAATTTTATTGACTATGAATTAATTTTTAATTTTGCGAATTATACTGTCACTCCTGTCTTTTTAAAATACATCGCTGTATCCAGTGGACTTAATAAACAATAATAATTTATAGTTTAACTATCAAATATTTTATTCGTCGAATAAACGAATAAAAATTGTTTGATATAAAAATACAACTAGGGTCGGATGATCGAGTGAAATAATGAGGCGACCAATGATTTTCGTTTCCGGATGACAAGTGGATGAATCCTGTACGGTCCAGACGAATGTTTTTACCAGTCGTAGCCGAAACGAAAATGATAGAGAAAAAAAAACGAGAAGATTCTCGGATCTCGTCAGTCAGACCACGAGACGTGGGTGAGTTTTTATGTGAAATTTTTTTATCCGCGACAAGTTTGAGCCTCGCGAGTGTCGTAACATTGGACACAATCACTTTTGGCCTTGAAACTCGTTTTTCCCCACTTCGTGTTACATTATTCAGCTGCTAAATATTTACGCACATAAATTTTCGATCAAGTTTTTCTACAATGAAGATGATTGGGGAAAAAATATGAGAAATATCGAAGCAAACAATTCGTTCCGGCTCGACGATCGGTCTTTTTATTTTTCGTTTTCGCTCTGATAGAGAGATTCGCTATTTATAATTAATCGGGCGTTAAAACTTTCTATAATGAAACACCGGTACGTGGGAAAACGAAATTCGCTTCTCTCTTTCTCTTCTGTCGGACTCTACAAACGGCCGATGTCACAACGAAAGAGAGCTCGAAAGTGAACTGAATCGATAATCGCTATTGAACCTCGACGCTTCAACTTGCTTTTTCGAATGAAATCCTCTCAGGATTACACAAAAAGTAGAAATTTCGTTTTTCGAACGTAAACATTTGTTCCATAAATCTTTAAATCAGTGCACTGGAAAAATAACTGCATTTTAGTCAAATTTGCGACAATAATCACAAAAAAATTGATCTCTCGTTATCGAGAAACATTTTTTTTTGCTGCAATTTTCAAAATTTATAATGTTTTCAGTCGCAAATTAACGAGCATTAAAAAAAGAGCTCCAAGAACGAGATCGGAAAAATAAACAACTTTCTAGAGCACGGATGTGACGAAATCATTTTCCAAATACGACTGAATTCGAATTTGCGAAACAAATCGGTAAATTTTATCGCGGGAAAATGAATCATCATTTCATTTATTTATTGGACAAACATTTGAAAACTGGAAATTGATGATTCCCGGAATGAAGATTACGTTATATTCCGCGCATGGTGTTGGTGTCGTAGCCGTTTTTTCGCCTCATGATCTCGGCAAATGTTGACGGAACGCAGATCGCGAGTCCAAAGGCGCGCGCGATTTGTTCACGGTCGGGAAGGCAAACCGGCCAATCGCGTTACTTTCCCGGATTGCGAGGTAACGCACGCCGGGAGGAGATAGCTCATGGCGTATCTTTATTTATTTTGATATATATACATAAATGGATAGTGTTTTTATATTTTTATTTTTTTGAAAAAAGTTGCAACGCAGCTTTAAAAGGACAAAACTGAGCTCAGCGGTTTCAAAGGTGGACTGGCGAGTGTACACATCCGGTGACTTTCCTATCGTAATCGCGTGTGTACACATATAAATATACGAAAGAGAAAGAGAGAAAGAAAAACTTGACGTTCTCGCCATATAAATGCGTTTGCGACTGTTCGCGGAGTCTCGTGTCCGGTTTTAACTTCCGGGTTACTTTTTCCAAACGTTCGATGCGTGTTTCGTTTATATTTGTATTCTCAGAGAACACGAGACGAGGCATTAAATAATTAAGCGCAAAAACTTCACATGAAAATTCGTTGTAAGCGATTTAAACGTATGAGCGATTTTTTTTCCTTTTAAAAACGTCCACGACGTCGTTGAGCGTTAAAAAATATTGGCAATATGCAAAAAAAATCATGAAAGTTTCAAACTTATAATATTGAAAGTAAATATTATGAATATTCGTGACTTTCACGTTAAATTATTAATGTGTCGATGATCTCGATCGATTTCTCTCCCTAATCTCGTCGCCATTTTCACTGATATCCATTCAATAAATATGCACTTCAATCCGAGGACACACGACGAGCTGAATAAAATTTGTATCCATGAGGAAAAAATGAAAAAAAAAGAGTATGAATATGTAAAAAATGATTGAAACTTATAAATCGCGATTAATTCACCATGTTCGCACGGGGAGAAGCGCACGCGTCCATTCACAGAAGCAAACTATCGCTCGCGAGTCTTGCTAAGCACTCCCAATGCCTTCACTTCTATACAAACATACATACAGATATATTTATATACATATATATATATATTTCTCTCTTCTCCATTTGCCGTTAGCTCTGATACGGTAATGGAACTGTCAAACTCGCGAGAAAGAGTGGGATTTTGCCCTTCCCCCGCGAACTCCCACTACAAAGACACGCGCGACGATTTGAATCGCCAATGTTTGGTCGCATCGACCGAGCGATATATTTACGTATCACGTACGTTCCACTTTAGTCGCTTGTTTTACATTTTTTGTTTTTCGCGTTTAATATTCCGTGTTCGAAGGCGTGTGCCAAAAGCCCAGAAACGTGAATGGTCAAGGGAGGGAGGAAGAAACGATTGATTAGGAATAGAAATAAAAATTAAAAAACCGTACAATCATCATCGGACTTGAAGAGCAATTCACATTATTCGTAGATTATTGGCGCAACGTTGCAAGAAAGTAGTGCAAAGAGTGTTCAACTGGGTCAAGAATTTTTCCTCGGCTTTGTAATGAATTTTTTTTTATACACGAACATTAAATATCGATCGATCCAAATCGATAAATTAGTTGTGCTAATTAATTGCCACATTGTTTATATTTGTCCAAGTGAAATTATTCGGAGCACATCTTTTTTATTCCGATTTTCGCTCGTAGAAATTTATGACGTATTGTTTGATTTTTTTTTTTTCTTTTGCTAATTGGGTAACTCGGTTAGCTTCGAACGACCTATATTTTAAGCTGACACAGTCGCAGTTGGTAACGATTTCTTGCTGCGACTACGATAAATCGATTATTATTTTTGATAAATGTATTGCGTAATTTATTTGTTTATAAATAAACAGCGATAAAAATCGTTCTAATGGATAGACGTCAACAGTTTATTGAATTTACTTGTCGAATTGGTTGATGTATTTTATTCTTTTTTTTTTTCGAAAATAAAAGATTCATTGAATAATTAATTTGAACACTAAAATCTTTGTTTATGCTGAAGAAAAATAACGAAGATTGGGTATAAATAAATAACGGGGCATTTAGAAATCTATATTACGCGTTTCTCGACGTTACTCACGGACTGATGACTGCACATATATGCGTTACTTGAACCCACAACAGTACTGTTTCAAGATACATATGGATACAATGCTCAAGCATACATATAAATAGGTATGGGTTATAAACAGAACTTGTCTGCCCAGCACTGTCTTTTTCTACTTGCGGAGAAAACTCACGCTCCTTTACTTATTCCCCTTCTTTCAACATTTCTTTCTCTTTTTATTATTTTTTCTCTCTCTCTCTCTCTCTCTCTCTCTCTCTCTCTTTCCCTCTCTCTCTCTCTTTGCACAGTGTTACGAAGAGTCTGGTTAACGCAAAGTACCGCTCGGACTTATCACTACGAGTTGGAAATGCGGGTCACGTGATGCACAACATTTCTTTGCCGTGGCATTTGCCAGTTCCAGGATACCCGGGCATAGCCATACTCGTCGTCGATATCGCGGAATCGAACTGGCTATGAAACCAGTAAAGTTTACTTTTTTTTTTTTTTTTTTTTTTTTTTTAATTTTATTTATTATGCTCTACGACGTTTTTTTATTTTATTTCATTTTTTACCTTTTTTGTCTCAAAGTGGCTTTCGTGTATAAATTTAATATGAAGTTTTTATTGAAAATTCCAATTTTAAAGAATTTCCAATGGCCTCGGGTTATTCAAATGTTTCAATTCTTTCATGTGTGATGATTTAAATAACAGTGACTTGTTTTTTTCCTCAAGTTGCGACCTTCCCTTCAAACCTCATAATCGTTATCTCCAGATAGAATATGACAATTATCCACGGCCGGACACTTATATAACGATATGGCTCTTCCTATACAGAAACGTCGTGGCATTGGCTTTGGTCGCAGAAAAAAATACAAAAAGTCCGTCGTTATGACTCACTAAACTAGTTATACGTCGTTTTGTATTCCGTATATTTATCCTACGTTTTTATACTCGTGTGTTTTCCTTTTTACTATCCTCGAGACTTCGTTCTTACATGACCTTATTGTTGACAGGGATTTTTTTTTTTTTTTTCACGAAAGTATTTAATTTAATGCAAATAAGACAACGAAATCGAGGAATTTACGATTAATTGGAAAATAATTTTACGAATTATTTTTTCAATCGTTTAAAAAATCAATTTCATTGTTTGAACCATGGTGAGACTTGGACTTTGTCCCACCTTTTCTCTTCTTTGCAATTTTTGAACATTGAACACTTGTTTCAACAACAATTACTGAATATTTTGGCTCTACCTGGGTCCTTGGGACATTCATAAATGTAAAAAAAATGTGAACAATCATTATTTGTTTATTGCACAAGTGAATAAATGGTCGAATTTCTTACTTTATCGGAATAGCATTTTTTTCACAAATTCAATACATTCCAAACGTAGTTTTACAGAATTTTTTCAAAAAGTGGTTTGTGTTTAAAAATTGAAAAAACAATTTGTTTGTTATTTCCAAGTTTTTAATTCAGATTCGTAATGAGCGATCCGAAAAATTCCTCTTCATATGAAATTTCAAAAAAAATTGTACGTAAGAAAAAGTGTTTGCCTCAAAGGGTTTATCCCATTGACATAAAAATGAGAATAATTTACTTTGAATTAACAAAAATGGTTTTCTTTTCACAATTCAGGAGTATATTTTGAAGTTTTTTAATGAAAGTTATTAAATTGGTTGTGTGAGCTCCAGAGAAATGAAAAAAATGTTGGATTCTGATTTTTTTTTTGTTTTTCAGTCTTTGCAATTTTTGTCCTCGTTCCAGCAACTTTTATCGGGAATATGGAAATAATTCTCGTGTATACGGTTCGTCAAAGCAAGCTAGAGATGTTGAACTAAGCTAGTGGGTATCTCCGTACGCTCGACCGGAGTTACCGATAAATTAGCCCGTGGCAAAAGTAAAAGTTTCGAGAGAAAGCTCGGTTTACCGGCGAACGATCTTTCTCCTCTATTTTTCTTCCGTTTCTCTATCTTTCTGTCTCTTTCATGAATTTCGCTATTTCTAAGCAACCAGACAATTTTTATGAGTACAAGTATTTTCATATGAATTACGATTCCATAATAATTGCAGGGTGTGTATGTCGGAGTCACTAATTATTTATTTCCATAAAACATTCCATGTGATTGGCGGTCATAAAAAAGATAATTTGCTTAACGTAAATGACTATAATTTATCAAATTTAAAGTAAATTTTATTTACATCATTATTTCCAGTACATTTTTCTCAAAATAATTGAAAAAACCGTTGTCCATGATTGTAAAAAAAAAAAAAGAAAAAAAATACTCTTATCAATCGGTCGTTTATGATCAGTGAAAGTGCATAAGAAGTGCATCGAGAAAGTGCAGCAAATGGAATAGCAAATTCGTCACGATTCCCAGAGGAAAATAAAAAAAATCGATTGATCGGACTTGCAAAATGCTCGTCGCGGTGCCAAGAGAAAAAACAATTCGAAGAGCGCGTCACACTCTGATAATACGTGACCATAGAAGTGTAAAAAAAATGTATAGATAAGAGAGAAAAAAAAAATAGAAAAATTATGATAAAAAAAGATGCATCGCTCGCGGGCAAGAGTCATAGACTCGATCTAGGATAATAAGTCGGTAGCACGCGATCTTCAAAGAAGTTGCTCGAGCACGACTGCATAACTCTGTCTATTTTTTTCGCTATCTTTATATTTTTATACGAATTATTTTTTATCTCGCAACTTTCTTCATTCGTTATTTCGCGTCGACGTCAAGGGGGTTCGAAAAAAAAAATTATCATCCAAATAGTTCGAAAATTACCATAAATATAAAAGAAGTGAAAGTGAAAAAATAAAATAAAGTCAATATTCAACAACTTGAGTAAGCAAAATGTCAAAAAAAACCTATTACTTGGAAAAAAGAAGTCAGCAAATATTTTTAAACAAAAATTATTCAATTCGCGATATTCGTGCGAAGAAGAAAAAATTTCCAAGAGGTTTTTTTCCTCTCGTTGGAGCAAAACAGTGTCACACAAAGTGGGCGACAAGACCGGTCCGGTGTTTGCATGGCAATGTACAATAATTGTTGTGATTCGAAAGGGTCGCGAAGCCCGAGATATTTAAACGAGGATTTACGTCGCTTACGCCCTTTCTCGTTAGTCCTCCATTATTATTTCTATATATAGTCAGTCATCAAGAGATCACCGCTGACCCTGACGTTTGTAACAGTCGCTACCATGAGAGCAGCACGCGCGATACGTCATCGTCATCAACCATGGACTCGTCGTTGCTTTCACGTCACTGGAGTGTGTTTGCATGTGATTCTAGTTATATGCGCACACAATAGTAACGCCAGGTCATCGTAATCATTAACGATTGAGGAGACGACAATCCCGTGTACGATGTAATTTTTTTTTTCTTAATTTAAATAAAAACGTTGAAGGGAGGTAGCGATATTAATAAATTGGGAAAACGACTGATATTTTATAATATATATCGAATATTTATGTGTAAATAAATGTATGGAAAAAAAAATCTCATAAATATTAATGATCAATTCACTCGATGATCCGAATGAAAAAAAAAAAATGAATAAATAAATTGAAGTAATTACGATTGAAATAAAAACTGCTCTTTTGTTTTGGTTTGTTTTTCAAATCACTGTTCGCTGATTAAATCCTCATGCACGATGGAACTGACACTCGATGAATAAAAACAATGCACGCACAGAATTCTTGGAAATTAGGTCGTATCGTAAATAATCATTTGTTCGATGATTTAGCACTTTGTTTACAAGGAAAAACTTGGATTTTTAGTTGAATGTTTACGACGAAAGTACGATGATTGCTTTTTCTTTTTCTTGGACAATGGTAAAAAAAATATGTGTGTATGCGTATATAAAAGGACTCGTATGTCTGATGGTATACCGCGGTGATCGGCACTTCTCGCGGTTTAAGCCTGACTGGCCGCGACGATGTAACTCGCGAGGCCGCAAAGTCCGCGGTTTGCCTTTTGCTCGTTCCAATGTTTCACGCTGCTGGGGGTTTTCACTCCTCCGACTCCTCTCGCGCGCTCGATCCTCTCGTGTATACGAGTTTCTCTCTCTCTCTCTCTCTCTCTCTCTCTCTCTCTCTTTTTCTCTCTCTAATTCTTTCCTCGCCTCGACTACATAGTACATGAGGTTTATGGTACTGTTGCGCGGTTGCAAATGCCCCACCTTACGTGGACAATCAGACGATCGTTAAAGTCAACTCTGACAGTTCAAATATATATGTAAATGTTTATTTTCGAATGAAATTGACGTTAAGATATTGAAAAAATAAAAAGACGCAAATCACTGCACTTTGGACGTAATGAATTGTACATTCTGTACGAAGCTGCTGATGTCAAAAAAAATACAACGTCCCAACAATTTACGGAACGACCCAAATTACTTTTTTTTTCACGTATTCGAGCGAGAGAATTCGCTCGTGGTCGCGAGCGTTGCGAAGCTTCTTCTGACTGTGACGTCCAGGGTGTATTGACGTTTTTTTTTTTAAACTTGGACGCCATTTACAATGACAAGCATATCGATTTTATCGACGAACTATCGAATTACTCGCTGTATAGATATTCACGCGTGTATCTACAGTTTAATATTTACATATATATATATTGTGAATAATCCACTGATGTCCCTTCCGAGAGAATTCTCGACCAGTTTCCTTTGCACTGCTCTCCAGGTTCAATCGATTTTCATCAATAAAATTCCATTAGTTCGACGCAACCGGAAAGCAAAATCGAGAGAGAGAGAGGGGGAGAGTAGGAGGCAAAGAGGTAAGGAGAATTCAATTATAGGCTGCACATTTCTGCGTATATTGATATTTTTATATCTATATATAGATTTTCAATAGATAGATATAAATTCTTATGATCGGCGAGGTTTTCGATCTCTGGAGTTTGTTCATTGAATGCTCGTCCGCCAGCAGCCACGCTATTATCGAGTCTTATTGAGTTTATCACAAAAGGCCTGGTCACTGAATTAGCCCTACGATCAAATGCTTCGATTTTCGTTTTTTTTTTTTTTTATTTATTTATTGGTGGATTTTTTCTTTTCTTCAACTTTTCAAAATATGTTTCTATATACGACGTGGTATTTTGAATGGCATTGAAAGCGTTATCGAAAGCACGTTTGAATAATGTTTTGAAGAAAAAAAATCATTCGAAATACCCGAAAAGGAATTCGAGTAATTTGCCATACGTGATTCTCCTATCAGCCTCGTACATAACCATACCAATATAAATATATATATACATATATTTGTGTAATCTGTTTACACGTGCTCTGCACGTATTAGCATCGAAGCCGCGTGCGCAAGCAATCCAAAATAGGTAATCGGGCGCGCGTGTCTCCGAGCTTCGTCACGCTCGGTTTAGGTATAGAGAAAAAAATAAAAAAAACAAAATTTTGGGTCAGCTCGGCGGAGGCTTTTATCGAGAAACGCTGCGAGAGCTTTTTTCGGCTCCTCTTTACTCGCCCTTTTGTCTTTTGTTTTTCAGCACTTTTTTATATTCAATTTTCTTTTTCACGGTGGACGAAATTTTTTGTCGGCTCATCGAGCGTGTAACGCGACATAGAAACGTCTACGGAGGCAGATCGGAAAATAGAAAGTTTTGGAGCTCTTTTCCTGTCTCGCGTTTGAAAGAATCGATGATACCGCACTAAACCCCCCCCCCCCCCCCCCCCCGGCTTGTCAAGTTTCACAACGAGATCGCGTGTCCAATTTATTTACTTTGCGACAATAATCAGTCCTGCTTTTATATGTAAATATCTTCTTTTTTCAGGTATTATTATTGTTTTTTCTTTTAAATCCGTAACGTGGAGCTTTCTACTAACAAATTTTTTTTTTTTATGTATATTTATACAATTTTGTTATTGTTTTTTTTTTTTTCAACGTTCCTGCCTGTGATTCTGCGGATTTCACGAGCTGTTCCTGTTCCTGTAAGAATCTCCAAAGTGTTCGCCACTGCTTTTCACACAGCGATTGATCCACAAGTCAGTCTGTAGCTACAGGGTCACCCAACAAAGTATTGACCTCGCCGGAGGCTGCTTAAGTTTGGTAATCACCGAAACCATCCACCGAGTTGCCTAATTTTTATGTTGATGAATAATCAATTTCTCCGACCGTTCGAAACGAGGAGAAATGTTATTTTTATCGATTATTCTTTTAATAGCTTTTGGTGCAATGGGTTTTAGGTCAAAAGTACAGAAAATACCGATGGATTGTTTCAAGCTCAACAATTTAGGGGAAAACCCTTAAAAAATCGTAAAGCTGGCGAAAAATGAGGACAAACGTTTGTGCAATGTTTTAATTTTTGAGGGAATGCAAATATTTTGTAGCGATGTGAAGATTAATGCGGAAGATAATTAATCTTTTTTAAACGATATAGACTGTGATTCCGTAGAAATAAATTAACGAGATCTCGTGAACGGACTCCGTTATATTCATTCCACAAAGCAAAACCGAGCTGCTAAATGACCTGTACGTCTCACTGACTGGTACGACTAATCAGAGCTCGTTACGTAAGCGAGAAATGTACAGGACGCAAAGCGACTATGTAACATATACATTTAAACAGCAGCGACTTCTTTTTTCTTACGAGGCAAAGGTTTTCCTCGTCGGCGAAACGAAGTAAAACGAAAAGGAAAAAAAAATAGGATTGAAAAGTTACAAGGTGGGGAAGTCGGCGCAGAGCCCTTTTTCGTGTCCCACAGGGACTCCGAAAGTCTCGAATGCGCGGTTGAGCGTGCAAGGAATACGAGAGAGTTCACGACTCTGTTCGGGATAGATGGAAAATCGAGGTAAACGAAAAGACTTCGACCTTTCTTTTCTTCCGAGGTCTCACAGAAACTCTCGCAACCAACTTTACCACCGCTCAATCACTTTGCAGCTAAATATATATATATATTTGTGCAATATCGTCAAACAAGAATATACCGTGTGTTCATTACTATATTTGATAAAAAAATAGTGAATATTTTCTGAATTTCGTGCCGAAGAGAAAACCGTCTAAGGACTTTCCTCTTCTAAATTTCCGCAACTATCTCCCCCGGTATTTATATTGGACGACTTTTGGGACACCCCGTATACGAAAAATGATAAGTCGATTTCTCGTAAATGGTGCGTCTGAGCGAAAAATGGCCGGGGACATTTCTCTTCAGAATTTCACTATCAATCTGACTTGTATGTTATTGGGCACTATTTTTCGGACACCCTATATATTCAAAACAATAAATCAGTCGATTCCTAGCCAACGATGCGTCGGACAGAAAAATGGCTAAGGACTTTTCTCTTCAGCACTTTCCCATCTTTCTGCTCGATGATTTATCGAGCATCATTTTTCGGACACCCTATATATGAAAATAAATCAGTTGATATCTCGCCAACGATGCATCGGACAGAAAAATGGCTAAGGACTTTTCTCTTCAGCATTCTCCCATCTATCTGTTATACATTTTTTTAAGTATCAATTTTTGGACACCCTTTATATACTTTTGTAAGTACAGTAATATAGAGGATAGACGTTGCGGTAGTGAAACACGTGCAGTGAATGAAGAGCAGCGCCTTGATGCACATCTTGAACTGACGTGAGCGCTACTTCCCTACTATTCAATACACAGTATTGTACATCATTGTATGTATATGTGGACGATATATGCATACAAATACGTGTATACACAAGAGATACCCTTGATATATTGCTTCTGTACACAGAGAGTCTGATAGTCTGACAGCAGACGTCCAATAAACTAGAACAGATTCTATCGAAATGTTTTTCGTCACGAAAAAGCCCTTTGATCTTTAAACGAAATAGAGAAAAAAATATTGTTAGCCTCAACAATAGAACGCTGAATCAATATTGCCAGTAAAGAAAGAAGAAAAAAGACACCGACCTAGAAAGTCATTTGGAAGTTTGATAAATGAAAAAAAATCAATAAATATAATTGTGGCAAGAAATAAACTGTAAACCGAAAGTGGCCAGTAAACTTTCTTCTGTCGACCAGGTCACGACTCATGACACTCGATAATCTTGTCCACGACAAGTACACAGTCCAAGTAACAATGCAAAACCTGCCTCTGTGCATGTAAACGTATATTGAGATCAGTGGAGCGAGGATAACGAAAAAGAAAGATCGTAACGAAAGCGAATCGTTGATAAATGATACAAAAACACGACGAGTTTCAAACGAAAGTAGATTTATCAATTCCTTTTCTCATTCAAGGACTTCCAGTTTGTAGGCGCGCGTTGTCGTCCCTTCTTATGATAATAAAAAGTAAACAAACGAAAAAAAATTCTTATAAAACTCTGAAGCTGTTCACACGTTTCTCGTTTGTGAAATGATCGTTATTAAGTACAACTTCCTACGATTTTGTGTAGGTCGTTTATATACGTGGCTCGAATAAAAGGGCACTCGGTGTATAATAAAAAGGAACGATGTGAATTATTTTATTATTTCGAAAAATAATTAATCAACCTTTCACAATCGTCGTGGTTACGACGGAAACCTTTTTTATCTACAGTTGAAATTAATTCATACTTATTTTGCAATAATTATTATAAATTTTCATGAAAATAAAATGCTTCATGGTGAAATGCAACAATATTCCAGACTCAATAACTTACTGTCACTCGCACAAACAATTCGTCTTATTGTGATTTAACGATCATTATAATTATCGTGAATTTATTGAACGTGGGAGTGACGAAAAAGTAATAATTAACCTCGAGGGAGGAATCTCGAAGACTATATCGTTGCTCGAAGTATATAAATGCCTGACAGAGTTAGCCACTGGCTCGACAGCCAAGTTTGTATACTTGGCCGTTTTATTCGAAACACTGCAGAAGTACATGCAATGACGGGGAAACGACCTTGCCTGTAATTGTGCAACGTCCATAAGAGTGACCTAGTCCGAGTGGGATATACAGCGTACCATTCACCGATTGGTTCGAAGATTTACAACCAACTTCAGAGCCAACGACCAAGACAGTAATAATAAGGATAATGATAATAATTAGTATTTGAATCTCAATTATTCGATATTTAATCTCGCGATTATATTGATAAAATATTTTCGCCATTTAAAAATCATTTTTATATTAATGAATAATTGAGTATAATTATTCGAGTGATAAAAATGGTAAAAGTAATTATTCTACTTGCTGTGAATTGATTTGAAGTTTTCAATTATTCGTGAGCTCAAAATCGATATTTTGAACTCAAATCATTTTGATTTGATATTCGATCTCGCGTTTAAATTGATGAAATATTCAACATTTAAATATCATTTTTATATATTAATGAATAATTGAGTGTAATTATTCGAGCGATAAAAATGATTAAAGTAATTATTCCACTTGAATTTCAATTGATTTGAAGTTTTCGATTATTCGTGAGCTCAAAATCGATATTTTCTGGAAGTTAGCAAGATGCTGTGCAACGGACTAAAACTTCGTGTACATTGTAACTCGAACGGATAATTAAGGGCTTGCGTTTAATACGAAACTCGAGTACTTTAGCTGGCTCGTCTAAATTTCTCGTATAATTTTATATCGTTGAAAATTTCATTAGCTAAATGATTCGATTAAAAGAGAAGGGGATGTGCTATGACCGATATTTTCAACAGGTCGATCGACCTGAAATTCACAGTGAAGCAGAGGATAAAGAGCGAAAAAATGTTGAGTTGAAATAATGAGAAAAATAAAGAGTTATAATTTGGCATAAATTATGAAACACCTTGAAATGAAAAATCTATTGTTTCTTTTTTTCTGCTTCGTTCAAAACATGAATCATCGCGATTTCATGAAGTTTCTCGTGTATCAAAAAATTTCCGGGCGTGACTTCCAAGCGAAAATAATGCATTTAAATACAAACAAATCTCTACTATAAAACGTGCATGTTTTTTCGAGCAAACATTTGAGAATATCGTGTGTATACGTTAATTTCTCATGCCCCTTCAAAATTTGTACAAATAATTTCACTTTTTTTTCCTGATATGAATACGAATGCAAATTCAAAATTTCCGCTGTACACTGTTCAAACATTTTTTTTTAACACGCAATAAAAAAAAAATCTGTTTGACTTGTCAGTTCTCCGGATCCATTCAGAAAATAAATGTGAAACGAGGGGTCATTACATTTATCAGGAAAAAGATTGACAAAAGGTGGACAATGTCAAAGGTCGTTGAACTCGTGACCGAAGGATTGTAAATAAGGAAAAGAAACGGAGAGAAAAATCAGAGTAAAAGAGACGTCGACTGTCCCTTTCGATCATATCTTCAATGTGTTCTTTTTTTTTTTTTATAGTCAAGACAAGAAGGGGAAAGACTCGAGCGTTACAAATTTCCCAGCAATTAAAGTTTCGCTTGTTCTATGCACGTTACTCGTCCTCTTGTCTTCGTCTAGCTGTACCGCCATTATAAAGCATACAGTTGCAATAATAGGAGAAGGCTGAAGGCGGAGGGGAGAAGAAAAAGAGAAGATAAACACGAGAACGACATTATATGTTAAGTTCGAGCAATTAAGAATCGTGTAAAACGTAATTTCCTATTTCCCACGAATTTATAAACGCGTAATACGCCAGTTCTCTTGGTCTCTACGGGAGGGGGAAAAAATACATTTTTTTCGACCCCGGAAAGAAGGAAAATATAAAATTTATCAGTTGAATTTCATCAGGTCATTCATCTGGAGCGTTTTTTCTCCGGAATTGACAGTTGGACCGACATTAAAAAGTTTGGATCGTTGGAATGGAACAAAAATCATTTTTTTATCCATAATTCTTTTTAACTTTTTCCGAATCGAAAAAAAAGATCGTCCGATTATCGCAGACAAACATTGCAATAAGTTTTCAACTGTGAGATTAAAAAAAAGGAAATTCCTTGCATTCCAACGAACTTGAATGTTATCAATACGATAGTTTTTTTTTCAACAACAAAAAAAAAGCACCAAGTATTTCAATTACATTAAATATAAATAAGATTTTATTTGATTTCCCTTAATTCGATTCTTTACCTTACTGGCTCGTGGGTATCGAAAAAAAAGAATCCAAAAGTTTTGGGACTCACCTGAAACAGAGAGAGAAAAAAACGCATTAGTGAGGCTGCTGGATTGTTTGGGTTCGCTGTCGCTCGATATGAAAAAGTGTGAGTTTATTTTTAGCCGTGATAATTCTCAAGATATCGAATTAATCAAGGCTAATTAGCGGGAGGCCCGGAACTATAAAACAATTTAAAAAAAAAAAAACGCCTTATCACTCAATCGTTGAGATTGATCTCGTGCGTTAAAAGCCTCGATGTGAGATATCACTCAAACGGTTTTGTAATTTTTTCTCTCGATCTCTATCAACGAAAAAAAAAAGCATTAAGAGTAAACAAACAAATCTGGAAATATCGAGTGTACCTGTAGGAATTTTTAGGGCATAAAATCCGCACGAGGCACATTTTCAAATCAAACATTCTCGAATTTATGAAATCATTATTTTTATCGTAATGATTTTTTTTTTTTTTTTTTTCCAATCACACTCGATGAAACAAATTTTTGTTTATCAATGACTCTTTCTTTAATGACGCACGCACTATCGTCGAAAAACACGCGATCAAGGTCACACTTCGATTACGCACGGAAATAATTTCTGTTTTTTATGTTTTTGTTGTTTCTTTTCGTCAAATTGTAGATACCGGTGTCTCGTGCATATGTATATTTGCCAAATGGCAGTAGTCTCGATCGGAGCTTCTTCGCGAATACAAATTAGACTCGGCGAGTACTCCGTTCTCTTTATCTTATCAGACGTGCTGGAAGCTTCGCGTCACGATCAAGATAAGGAGAGAGACTCAAGGAAAGAAAAAAGAGAAGAAAACAGAAAAGGCCAAACTAAGTTTGGTAAGAGGAGGAAGTCGCGAGTATGCAAAATGGGAAAAGAAGAGGGAGAAACAAATGAAAAAAAATGAGGTTGATGATCGATGCATGTTAATTAGCAATTAGTATAAATACTTACAGATTATAATAATTGTTTTTTAAACCGAGGAAAAAAATGTCGTTCCGTCTACTTTTCAATTAAACGCGGATATGGCACGAGGCTATTAAAATTAATGACAAAACGTCAGCGTCATTTTAATCAAAATATTACATGAAAAAATAAATAACTATCGCAATTGTTTTTGCCAATTACACGGTAATATTTCATTGGCAACGACAATCGAAATTTTATTCTTGTTTTTTTGAAATTGGTTCACAATATTCCAGCAAAAAAGAGCGCACTTCGTTCAATTCTTCTCGTTCATCGTAAATTATTGGGTAATTGGTATTTTGTTTTTGTACAAAGTAATTAATCGGCGTGGAGACGGTACCTCTTGATACGAAAAATGAACGCCTCTCGATCTCGTTGCACATGTTGAGAGAGAGAGGAGGGGAAATTCCGCCCATCGTGTAAATTTTCCGAACTCGATAACTCTCGAGATGTATCGAGTTCCGGAAGGCGTTAATTTTTTCAGAGAGTAAATATGAATCATTCTAATTGAGATTATTTGATTGACGGGGCGGTGAAAAATTATTTTAAAAATATTTTGTCGTCGAGAAAAATAATAACAATTCATTTCTATTAATTACGAGAAAAATTCGAAACAAAAAAAAAGCCAGTGATCAATAAAAATCTTGAAATAATAACTGAGATCGGTTTTTTTTCTCTTTTTTTTCATGAAAAAATGAACTTTATAATCCCCTCGCAGAGAGCTGGCCATTTTCTTGATGTGGAGAGCCTGCGATCGAAGTAGAGGGTTGAAAAAAATATATATATGTATAGTGAAAAGAGAATAAATAGTAGGGGAATGAGTAGAGGTTTTCGTACGCTCGAGAACTCGACGTTAAGGTCGTAAAACCTTTGGCGATCAATAATAACCCCGTGCCGGTACGGGGGTGGCGTTATGCTCGCGGTGTGGCAGAGCCAACGGTGCAGAAGAGAGGCCTATTCGTGCTGAGCATCACCCTCACACGGAAAAAGGGAGAGAAAAAGTGGTAGAAAGAGATGAACGAAAATTAAGGATTGGCTCGCACCCTCGATATCGAAATCGGAATAGTCCGATGAGAAAATAAATAAACAAATAACATGGTATTTGATAGTACGAGGAAATAATGCTAAACGTGTAACAAAAGCTTAATAAGATCTTCAAAAAACCAAAATATGATCGTCGAGAATAAAAACTACGATGCATTTTTTTCTCTTCTTTTCCCATTCCGTTGCATTTTTTTCATCCTCCAAGTTATAAATTCTCTCGAACTCGAAATACACGCAATTTTCAACGTTTCATCTTTCGTAATCTCTCGAGAGGATAAACTTTCAAGTTAAAGCACGATGAGATTTAAATTTTCTGAATTTTCTTTCTTTGCCTCGCGATCTGTGCGAAAAGTTTCAAAGTCTCTGCCCAGAGCAGAGTTGTAACGAGGATAAATTGTTTCTGGGAAACGAGAGTGCTACGAGTTACGCAAAACTAGAGCCAAACTTGTACAATTCTATGTGTACATATAACGCACACACAAAGACACACTCATATATAAATAAGTAAATATATGAAGGGTAACAAATTTATTGTACAAAGAAATAAAAAGCTATATATGCGAATTGAGGTTAGAATTGGTTCTGAATGAGAAACGCGCCTTTAAGGAGGGTTTTGTCAAGGAAATAATTGGTCGTCCATGCTGTGTATAGAAACAAAAGAGAGCAGAAGCCGTCGCACAAAGAGGGTGGCAAAGAATAGTTGTATTCGCGTACTGGGACCAATTATTCCTATATTTTTATTTTTTTCTTCTTCGAAATTCTAACACGTGACCATTTTATGGACAATTATATGTATATATGTATATAAATAGCAGTGCAGTGCATGTATATTTATATGGGCGTATGTTCAGTCAGCGTGAAAGTCAGCCATTCAGTCAAAGGGGCTCCCATTTCTGCACTTTCATCTCATCTCTTTGTGCTCATATTTAACGTCTCGACGTTTATACCTCCTCCTCTTTCTCCTGCTCTTCGTATTTTTATTTGTCTCTTTTCTCTAACTGTTCTCTCTCTCTCTCTTTCTCTCTCTCTCTCTTTCTCTCTTTCTCTCTCTATTTCTTCAGCTTGTTAATCCACCATTTTGAAACATTGAATGAATCACTCGACGAAAATTAGCCCCTGAAATACGTGTCTACGTTTGAAAAAGCTCCAAACATTTCAAAAGCTTTCCCCAACATTTTCTCTGTACGTGACGATCTTTCTCGATCGTCCAATAGTCAGAGACGAATAAAGGGAAAGAGGCAAAGTTAATATAACTTTACGAGGGGGAATTGCAGCAGCAGCAGCAACCCTGCGAGGTAAAAACACAAGCCTAGGCTTCAATGATTCAGGCGAAAAGGGGGAAGAAAAATGGACTCGAAACCTCGAAAAAAACAACACGTGTTACATGAGATTTGTTTTTTATTTTATTTCAGCGGTTCACTCGCAATGACTTGTATTTTGTATTTTTTCCTGCGATACGTCGGTGCTGCTAATAACGAAATAATTCATTAGATTTTTCTATATCAAGATGAAAGTTCGTTAAAGAAAGACTCGCGACGAGAATTTTTCCATCAGGAAACTGTCGAGGGTAAAAATGTCACGTGAGTCGAGTCTCAGACACGGTTTATCGAGAATTTTGTTGTTTTTTTTTCTTCAAGTTAAAAAAAAAGACGGAGAGAGAGAGAGTGAAGGGAATATGACGATGAGGGGAGAGTGATTTTTGCCCGGAGACCTCTCGTGGCGTGTAGAGGCACTAACGAGTTTCATTGTGTCTCGGGAGATCGGCCGAGCTTTTCCGCACAAATCTACACCTCGAAAATGATAGGTCGTAAGTTTTTTATGTTTTGAACGTTAGAGCTTAGACTTTACGCCCTTTCGTTGGTAAAGACTCCACGTGGATGGGCACAAAGCACACTGAGAGAATAATGTACGAAGAGGAGGAAGTGAAAAAGGAGAAGAGAAGAGCAGCTTCCATCCGCAATTCCGTGATAGGGCGCGGAACGTGCTGGTCGAGGTTTCTCGCAGGTTTTGAATACGAGAGCTTTCCTTCAATATCTCAATATACAGGGTGTCCCAAACGTCACATTCAAAAACTTCAAAAATGTATTAATAATCTGCAATCAAATGAAAAACACCCTTTCAAGAACTCCGCGATCCTTTTTCCTTTCGAGGAAAAGCTTCCAAAGGGATTTCTTATCTTTTCGTCCTTATGAAATTCTCAACTTATCGACTAAAAGAATATTTTCCGATAATTTAATTTCGAAATATTGGATTTGAGAATGCACGAAATTCTTTAGAAGGAATTCCAACGACATTCACGCCCACACAAGAAGTTATAAACCGAGACGACTACGACGACGACGTCGATGTGGTCGGTCAAGCGTTTTGTGGGCTAGGTCCGCATCTCTCCCACGTCAAAGAGAGACTCCCCTTCCCCTCCCCCCAGGATTGCCTCGTAGGGATTACTATCGCCATGCAATTGCATTTACGGTCACGGAACTCAAGTCGTCTTTTTTTTTTTATACAAATAATTCTAAGAACTCGAAATAATCATTCTTATTTACATAATTTAATTAGCATACCAAGAAAAAATGTGGTTGATTAATATTAAGTGAAATAAATTGAAAAAAAAAAAGAAAAAAACCTCGAACCTCATAAATTTTAATCACAACAAACAAACCCAAACAAACCACTGTCAAAAAATTGACTGAAATCCTTGATTGATTAGTTTCCTACTTTCAAAAATAGTCTAAGCAGCCAAACTTTTAAATAAAAAATCTTGGCAAGATACGAAACTATCTGAACAATCCTGACCCGGTCTACCCACGCTTTGGAATTCTTACGCCGTTCTTTTCTCGCCGATTACTCGATGTCACACACTGTTGACAGTGGCTCTCAACGTTTTTTTTTCTCTATTTACCCACGCGTCGCTGGATAAAAATTCGCTAAAAAAGAAAAAGTATAGCTTCCAATTGGTTTCTTCACAATTTCTGACAAGCATTCGTTCCAATAATATAATTGCCTCGATCTTTGATAAGAGAATAAATCAAAAGAAAAAATCTTTCTTCACAAACTTAAGTATATATTCAAAAAATTGTACGATATAAACTTTTGTAAAATAATATGATTATTAAAAATGCATGCACGAATAGTAAAAAGATTCTCACGTTACACGTCAGGTTGGAATTTTGACTGAAGCATTTATTCGTCTCAGCACTTTGTAATATTCACGAGTCTCACTCGATGGCACTTTTATTTTTTATTATGATGACTATTATTATTATTGTAAAATGCACCTCGTGGCTGAGAATAAAGGGGGCGTATATTTGCGTGTGTATTTGTTCGTGCACTTTGGAGAGCACTCCGTCGCGCTTGTGCGGGTGGTCTTTTCTCTCAACATAAATATATATTTGTATATATATGTAGTAGTCACTTGCACGCACTCTCCATGAGAGATTTCATCTCTTTCTCTTTCGCGCACACATTATTCAGGTCCAGGCGTCACGAGCGTTGGATTTTGCTCTCTAGGCGGTTAGTCAGAGTGGAGGAGGTCGGTAAAACACACGAGATTGTCGTCGGGAGTCGAGAGAGAAAAAGAACGAAGAGAGAGACTCTCGTGGTTGGGGATTGGATGCTGCGAGGCTTGTTTTCATATTATTTTACGATTATACTGACGTGAATATGAATTATTACCTGACGACATTAAAAATAATGTAAAAAATGTTAATAATATAGCAAAAAACGTAAAAAAAAATAATAAAAATTGTTTATTTTTTCATTCACTTTCACATTTAAACAAGATTTGTTTTAATTAATGTTCTATTATTCATTTGAAATACATATTTGTATGTTGTGAAGAGAAAAAAAGTTGGAAGGGGTTGGAAACGTTGTTTTTAGAGTTGCCGGCTCGTTCGCTCGCCCGCTCCGCTTCCTCGTCCGCTAAACTTTACGGGCACGTAGATATGTATACGTACGTTTTATCACGGGGGTGCAACGCGCGCGTGAATGAAAAGCGACTGTACTGTTTGGTGAGTCGTCTGGTGCACCCGCAGACTCCCCGGCGTCCACGGCTCTTTCGTATAGTCGATTTTCGTCGCTCGCACACCCTGGTGGTGGATATGGCGGCGCGCGTCGTCGCGTCTACGAGGGACGAAGGGGGCACGCGGAATCGTTACGAGAATATAACCACCCTTATATGTCTACTAATTTATATCTATATATATGCTCCATTTATATACAATATATAGAGATAGATCCCGCGTTTGTTGATATATCTATATAGATAAGAGGTGTAGGGACAAATGTATTTCATTCCAAAAAGTGCCTATATACCCGGTGACCAAAAAATTATACTAAAAAACGTTTAATTATATAATTATTATTATTTTTCGATTGTTTTTTTGCCAAATTTTTGCTTGATTGTTTGTTTGGTTTGTTTTCACTGGTTCCGGGCGAAGAAAATTCAAATACTTTGTTCGCCTGCCACGTGTTTTTTGATCCTCGAACAATGGATACGCATTTGCCACCCTGTATATTTGTGAATGTCTGTAGTTGTGAGATATAGAATACGGGAGACAGAACGGCGTCGTGACGACCACCCTCTATATAGAACCCTAACAGTGGCGGGATTACAACCCCCCTTTTTCCACCACCCCCTTACTCTCTTTTCCTTCATCCTTCCCTCCCTTTCTCTTTGCCATGAAAACCGTCCTGAACGCGTCTGCGCTCTGGAATTACTTTCCTTTGGTCCTTTTCCTTTGTCCAGAAACGAAGATCTTTCTCTTTCTCTCTCTTTCTCTCTCTCTCTCTCTCTCTCTCTCTCTTTGTCTATCCTGTTACGTTCCCTTTGCCATTTACACGGACGCCTCTTTCATCAAGAAAATCGTATACTTAGAGCTTTTCTCTCAACTCATTTAAGGCCGTAGTAATCACAGTATCAAATGATCAATCGAGGAGAGTGTTGAACTATAAATAAATTCATCATTTATTTTGCACTCGAACGTTTGTGACAATCTTTTTTCAAAATTTTCTTACGTTCTTAATGTTTACATCGTTGGAATACAATGGTAATTAACGTTTTTTTCACTAAAAAGGTCAATTTAGCTGTGCCAACTAAATACATTTCGTAATTCACCAGTTTTTGACAGTTCGACTACTGTTTGATTGCGTTACATAATTTGAAATGACGTAAACAAAATTTAGTGTTGAAATACTCTACACAAAAGATTTGGTCAATAAAACTGACGTCGTTCAACTCACTTTTTTGTATTTTGCGTTTCCTACGATACATTTGTTTATATTATTCATGAAATCTTTTGTTTCGTCTCCTTTGTTGACCCACCTTTATTTACACTTATTTATTGACGAAATCAATCAAACATTTTACGACGTTTTCATTATATTCAGTTGAATGTATTTAACAAAATAATTACGACAGCAGGGACAGCAGAATCTTTTATTTCAACTTGAAAATTGAATCTGATAATTAAATTATCACAATTTTGAAAAAGTAAATAAGTAATGAATTCAAAAAATGTTTTTCTTCCCTCTCCAAATATACCAGCTTCAATGTTCCTTTTACGTTTTGTCTTCCAGATGCAGCTTTTTTGCAACAGTGTATTTTCCACGATTGTTAAACCTTTAATTCTTGTTATATAACAAGTTTATTTAATCCTCTATTGTACGATATTTAAATTTATATACAGCACTTTTTTGTTATCGGTTACTATAAATAATAGAGGAATACAGCGCCAAAGCAGGTTGCATGTTTCCTGTTGCGTGCCATGTGTACTCATATGCATGGACATATTAGGGTTTGTATGTGGATATACGAGAATCTCGCTTTCTCGTTGAAATAACGGCAAATATTTACAATTCTGGTGCATTGTGCATAGCTCCAGCACCGAGGCGTACACTGGATTCGTCAAACATATATCCACAGACGTGTATATCTATTACAAAAGACACGAATTGCCTCGTAAAAAAAAAAAAAAAGAAAACAAAAGCAATGTTTTCTCTCATAAAAATGGGCTCTTCATCTGGGAAAATGCACAAACACGAATGACCAGTGAAGTATTGAACGTACGATTAAATTTCTATGGTTTGAATCGAAAAAGAAAAACACGTGTGAAAAAATAATAATAATTGTTCCATGAAAAGGATGGTTTCGTACTTGACAAATGATGATTCGTTTTATACAATAAACTTGGACGAGGATTTGACAATTTTGACGAAACAAAATGTGGTGAAATATCAGAGTTACGGAAATATCTACGTTGGCGGCTGTCCTAAAAAATTCTCTGACCCAGATTTTTTATTTATTCAAGGAAGCAATCTTTGGAGGAAGGATTTTTTATATTAACGGAAAGTTTGAGCATCATTTCCTTTGGAAATTGAAGTTTAAGCTGCATTTTTTTTTGTAATTAATATTTTGGAAACTACTTCAGCCAAAAATTGCGTCATTTCAACATTTTTTACGACGAAAAAATCGTGGAATAGTTTGGAAATATTTTTTTATAAAATACACAATCAATAATTAAACATGAAACCATCATTTTGATGAAAAATTAAAAAATTGAAAAGTTTTCTTGGACTCGAAAAAAAATCATTTTATAATTGAACTTTCAGCATCAATCTCAAATTCTTTTCAACAAAATTCTTTGAAACATGTTCAAAGCAATGTTCTTGCTGACTTTCTCGAATATCCAGCAATGGAAAGTGAAAGAATGTGCAATCGAAAATAAAAATAAATAAAAAAGAGAAAAATAAAGTGTATTCTCGTTCGTCGAAAAGTGTCGTGTTTCTTTTTTCTCTTACTTACGTGCGTTTCGACGTCGACGACCCTTTTTATTTCGCCTATCTACAGACTATACCAAAGCACGGAAGGCACCACTCCATGCTCGATGCAATTATCGTCCGAGCGAGCATACATAAAAGTTGCGTGTGAAACATAGCCGTTATATCGCTCGCACACAGTCTGCGTAACATATATCTATACACGTCTTTGTATGGGGTTTTAAACTAAAAATCAGCCACAACAAAATGTCGAAAACGAAAAAAAAAATTTCTTTGTTTTTCTATTTACCAAAACATTGAAATTAAAGACGAAATAAAAATCAGACAATGTGACAAATTAAGAATCTCTTAGAAAAGTGTCAAAAGAAATATTTATTTGTCGAATAAATAAATAAAATGTGGACAGTTGAGAACGTTTAAAGTAAAAGATTAATTGGAGCGATTTTTATTGAATATTTAATTATTTTAATTAACTGGAGCATCGTAACAAGAAGTTAATATTGAAAAAAAAATTGCTTTCACGACGATTGAGTCTGAAATATCCTTTATGTGTATATTCATCAGGTACGTTGGGGGGGAAGTCTCGTCTGCTCTGTTCCGCGAACCGAAAAAAAGCGAGTGACAAGGGTGGAGGATTGAGGGAGGGTAAAAATAAGGAGAAAAAAAGTCGAAAAAGTACTAAACGGAGGTTTAGCCGAACCTGGACAAGCATAAAAAACTGAAAAGCATAAAAACTTAGTTTTCACATAGTATTAAGTGTGTGTGTATATCTGTCTATTGAGGTTGTGTTATTTTTTTTTCTCTATTTTTTAGTGTGTTATTCCCCTGATGAGTGTTTTTCCCTCCCACGCCCAAGACTTCTTTGCGAGCGACGCAGATTTGAAGTTTGTACTAACGAGGCAACCACGAGATTATCGCAAAAGGCGAAGAAGAGAAAAAGAGCAGCGAAAAAATCATTGACCTCGTTAATCTCTTTAAAACTCCTTGCATTTGCAATTTTTTTTTTGTTCACTCCTTCTTCTTCTTCTTCTTCTCGGATATCCTTAAAATTAGAGTTTTTATCCTCTGGCTTCCCCTGCTACGCAACCAAAACTGACGTTCTTTGTATTATTCTTTTAATCACACAGGTGCATAATTGTTTTTAATTCCACTCGTTAAAAAGTTTGACATTTTTTTTCGACTTTTCATATTTTTGTATAAGTTAATCTCCCCCTGGCTATGTATAAATTGTACTCGTACTCTCCCACGTTGTCGTACTCCATTATTAGACATTGCCCTGCTCCTCACCTCGCTTTTTTCCCATTTCATTTTTTTACTCCGTTCTGTGCAATTATTAAAAAAAAAAAGAACAAAAAATACTCCAGACTGCCTCGATTTCGATTTACTTTCGAAGTTGATGAGTTTTTTTTATTTATTTTGACATTTTACTCGAGATCATCAGTTCCTATCGTCAAAAAGCAAGCACCGGACATTTTCTATTTTTCTCTGGCTGTGTTTTTCTTTTTTTTAGATATATTCAGCGACCTCGAGGGCAAACTTGTCCGTGGGGCCTCTTTCGTCTAACTTTAGCACAAGGTACATCAACGAAACAGACACTCGTAGATTGGAAAAAATACATACACGTATTTACTTTCATGGTCCCGTGTGTATTCAGTGTCAATGCACTCGTCAAACTCGTTCTATTTTTCTCCACTCATTTTATTGCAATTTAGAGTATTTCTTTCGCGAAGGGCCGGACTTTTGCGACGAATAATCAGGGCCCGTTACAATTGTTCATAAATTCGATTGAATCTTGGAGTAAAAAACTTAGAACCAACGATTTGTTGTCACTGTAAACAACAATTGAAATGTACGCGGCATTTGTTAAAAGTTTGTCAATAACTTGACTTGATATTTTTTCAACAGAAAAATGGGATGAGTTTTCAGTTCGTCGTGGAAGAAAAACTCGATTGTTCCTTGTTTATTTTATTGTGAAATTAGAAACATAAATACGTACGATTTTTAAATATTCTCCAAAGCTCCCCTCGTCACTTTTTTTTATATTATTTACTTCATTTGTGTTCATTTGTATTGAATTTTTTTCACTGATTTGAATTCTTTGTGTTTTTTTTCAATATTTTTAATGAACTATTTGTAGAAAATGTGTGGAATCTCTTCTCGGATGATTGGAAGGGCATAAAAGCCACATACACATGGGAACCCGTCACGGATAATAGAATTTTCAGTGTTGCGTGTCACGTGTTACGCAGCAGTGAGTGCCAAGGACCACAGTTCGTTTGGTGAAGCACGTGCTCTCACTTTTGTAAATACGGAGTCAAGTTTCGAGGAGAAAACAATTTGATGGACCAAAGGGATTCGTAAAATGTGAAAAAAGAAAAGAAAAGAAAAAAGAAAAAATATGTGAGTCATCTTGCGAACAGAAGAAAAATGTGTGCGCATGTCTCTCGATCGATTGAACTTTCAAGAATGCAATTACGACCTCGAGACTCACTCCGGCTTTATTCAGATAATCAATTTTTTCGCTGTCAAGTACAAGTGAGCGAGACGCCGACAGTGGCATCATCAGGGTCAAAGCGGTTAATAGATTATCAATCGAGCGTATGAGTGGGTGTGTGACCTCGATATCTCTTTAAATTGAACAATTTTCTCCCTTGACGTTCTCAACCGCGGTTTTAATCATTAATTCGACCAAAAATCATGCTCGCATCATTATTTTTAAGGACGTTGTATGCAAAATTTTCTAGCGATAAAATTCGATCCTTCAAATTTGCTCCACAAAAAAAATCGTGATATCTAATAACTCGGGCAATTTTAAGAGGTTTCACACTACGTAGAAGTCGAGATATTTATTTATAAAAATCACAATTTTCAGTAGTTTCTCATAAGAGCTCGTGCTAAAAGTTCCAATTTTCAACATTAAATATTTCGATTTCTAAATGCTGAAGCCTCTTAAAACTTTGCATACGCTTTTATGTAACATCGAAGAAGCTTTATTAAGTTTTTCAAAAAAATCGGTCGTAAAATGTTTTCGAAATTTTGGTTATTGTATAACAAATACAGATTATCTCTGACAATCTTGAATTTAGAGTACGTTGTTCTTTAGTCAATTTGTAACAACTTTGTTTCAATGAACTTAGGTTCGCTAAACACTTTGTATGTAAGAAAAGCTGAAAACAAAAATTTAGATTCGACCGTCGTCATACAACGTCCTTAAATGAATAACAAAAAATTAACTTACAAATTTCTGTAAGTGAAGTGTACAGAAAAAAGAATTATAAATGAATATTTGACATTTCTACGAATCTTCACCGTCACTGGGCTCCCTGTTTTCTTTATTCTTTGTTCAGTTTCTTTTTTTCGTTCCAAGATCTCCTTACGAAGAACATTTTGTTAGTATCATCGTAAGAGAGAAGAAGAAAAGCATTTTTGGAGACTTGACAGCTAACTGAGGATTGGAAGGATCCCTGGAGCTCGAAGTGTCTCCCCTCGTCCCGTGGCTAAGACACGAAGAGAGAAAACGATCGGTTCACATGCCACCGCCAGATGTTCTGCTCCAAGTGTGAAACGCAAAATGCTCGCAAGACTTTTGTATACGATTTGTATCCAGTACGAATAAGTTGTGAAAAAGAATGTTTATGTTCGTGGATAATTTTTGAAAGGATTTGAATTTCCACGTAAAAACTACGTCAAGAATTTGGGTAGATATATATTTCTTGTTTTATTTTATCCCGACGTTCTGACGAAACATTTTTCTGACGTTATTTCTTACGTCACGTAAATTGCATCGCAAATAAAAGCGAAGTTATGTAAAAATATTTAAAGTGTAGGAAGCGCGAGAAGGAAAAGAGAGGGAGTGAAGGAAGAGGACGCAGCAGCTGATAGGCTCGCGAACGATCATATTTTAAAACCCACGTGCTAATGCAAAGCCCTCAAGGCTTTAAGGTTTCATTCCTATCCCCTAATTCCCTGTAATCTTATTTCTCGTACGATCACAAGACGATTGGATAACTCGAAATTATTTCATTTCCTGCTCTTTATTCTAATTAAGTGGATAAGTACTTGTGAGAAAAGTTGATGAACAAAAGGGATTCGTAAGCAGGTTGATCAGTTGATCAAGTTTGATGATTGTTTTATTGAATCTGACATCACTGACAGAACTCGAGCGAAAGAATTCAGATTTTCATCGTTTTCGCGATAAACATATTCACCGCCAAATCGATGATAATAATTCGAATAATCATTGAAGCGACTGATGACTACAAAGTTTTGATTGCCAACGAAATAAGATTCGAAAATTGAAGAGGAGTCTGTTCTTAAAGCAAACCTCACAAGATTCAATCCATAAAATGTTGAGTGCTCATAAAATCGAAGCAGAAAAGATGAAAGAAAAGTAATGTGTGTGGATAAAGTCAAAGGAGAGTTGTAAGAAGGCGTGTAACACTCGAGAGCTTGAAGTGGGCACGTTTTCCTCATGCACATACGCGCGTTGTTCATCATGCGTTAGATGGATCAGCAGCAGGGTTCAGAACCCTGAGGGGGGAAAAGGGGGTGGGGGGTCGCTGAGTTATACAGGGAGTTAAAAAAGTAGTCGCCAAGTTCAAGGACGACTGATGAGGCATTGGAGGAGTGATAAGAATGAATTTTAGGCGAGCCTGTATATTATTGAGTTCTTGAGGATTCGTGCATAGCACACGCCAAGTTCACTCGCCGAAGCCCTTCAAACGAAGCCCTCCCCGGCCTTTACTCCGAGAACTCGCGTACTCACTCACCCTCGTTGACTCAAAGTGCAATGCGATTGGATTACCACGCCGAGTTTCACCCAAGTACCAAGAAGGAAATATTGCCGGGAGAGGAAACGGAGAGAGAAAGAGCGTGCATGGAGGTTAAAGAACTGAACGAGAGCTTCTGCCGATCTGATGCGCACGCTGATGAAATCACTTGGTCCGTTGAAGCGATAATTCAAGCAGAGATCATAGGGAATTATGTACCGGTAGCGAAAAAAGGTAGAAAAACAAATATCGAAGCTTGTCACGTGGGGTTGAAGAAATAATTAAGATTCAAAGTGACTGTAATTAATACTGGAAAGTTGTGGAGGTGGAAAAGACCCGCGAGTGATTAATACTGGGCTGCCAACATCTGGAATTCAACCTTAAATTTTCTACTCGAGTTTATCACGAGCCAGCATGCCACGTGACACTTTGGATTACGTGCAGCAACCATTCATATGCATATGACACTGGTTAGGATCAATAATGAGCGAAGCTCCAGAGTTTCGAGGTCAAGACGCGCTGATCTTCGACGACCGGAAGTCCTTGATGGATGGTGCTCGGATTTATGGGTGTACTCGAGCCTCCATGACCATTGAGGAGACACCATTCAGGGAGCTACGTTCCCTAATCTATCTCGTGATTGAATTCTACGTGCTTTCGATGACAATCGTTTGCTAATTAGTTTCAACACCACCTGAGATTAAGGTCTTAATCACTTGGCACTAATCTCTTCCTCTCTCTCTCTCTCTACACTTCTTGGCGGAGCCTCCATGCGCTTCGCTCATCACTTCAACTTTGATCGCTATTCAGGCTCAATTAAATGCTACTCTGCCGGTCCAGAAACTCTCTCAGAGTTTGACTGAATTAAACGCAACAACAAAAAAACTCGTTTAAAACTTCTTGGAAGAGTTGGAGCTGTTTAAAAAAAAATTATAATGGATTCTGTGCACCAGGGGAACAACGCCATCCAGTTAACCCAACGCTGTTTCGTAGCACTTCCGGACAGAAAAGCTCTCCCAGTTAGCATATACAGAGCAAAGCTTCTTGGCGTCAAAAGGCTTCGTATCGGAAGTGCTTTTAACCCTTCAACTCTCTTCCCCCCCCCCACTTCAAAATGGCTTCGAATTCCCTTCTGGTGTGAGACTCATTTTAATGCACGATAATTACTTGTAAAAGGCCAAGTTTTGCATTTTTAAGCAAAAGCTTTTAATCAGCAAGCAAGTTTGGGTTGAGGAAAGCATGTCAAAGTAGATTCAAGGTCAACAGGACTTTTTATATACTACAAAAAGGGATTCGAGCCAATTGGAACGTTCTATTCTTATAAATATCTTAATATTGATTGAAATAATATAAAAAGTCGTATTTTTATCGGTAAAGTATTTCCGGGTCAAGGTCAAACTGGTTCCAGTACTTGATATTGCACCAATATGTATATACCTGGCTCGTGACACAGATGAGAGGCTTTCACACTTTCATTCAAGGCTCACGGGCGTATATCGACACCCACTTTGATTATCTCGACGATAATTCTCTGCTGAAAGCCAAAGATTGATTTTCCTCCGAGATTGATTGATTGATTGATTAGTTTATTATGCTCAGGTCATACAACGAGACGAAATGATGGAGTGCAATCAATTACATTTATCTTTATTTATTAGCAACCTTCGGAGAATCCATTCATTCACGAGTCTTCGATTACACCAAGTTTTCAATTGATTTAAAGATGAGAAAAAACAATGTTTGTTGCAAACTTGGTCGACTTCATGGGCTTTTTTTCTTATCAGTGACCCCAGAACTTTTCCCAGTGCTCGGGATTCTTGACTTTCCTCAATATCGCACACGTGGCTTGTACATTTTTCATATCGAGGCTTCTACAGCCCTCGACAATTCTACGCACCCCTCGACAAAAAAATCTCAGGCTATTCTCAGAGATTTCTCTTTTCTCCTTTTTTTTTATTATTTTTTTTATCTCATATCGAATATATTAAATCATAACGGTTCGATGGTTATCGTGTTCGACCAGCCGGAGAAAGAGAGGAAGAGGCATTCTGGATAAATCTTTATTGAAAAGTTATGAAGAAAATTTAGCGAATCCTCGCAGGGGAATCAAGGCTGCCCGCCGAGTCTAATGGAGTTTTAAAACGAGAAGCTTTTACTTTTCTAGGCTTTGAGTTTCTGGGGACGACTCATCAGCCAAATGGATCACCATTGCTCTCTGTCTTAATGAGACACGAAACAAAATATTGTTTCTTTTTTTTTTCTCATCCATTTTGCGAATCACGACAGCAGCTCGGGTTAAGTGAACATTTTGTTTTTAGTTAAATTTTCGTCATCTTGGTTGTAATTATTTTTTATTGTTATTTGTTTAATTTGGTAATAGCAAACATCTGGAATATGGAGATGAAAGAAAAAACCAAAACACTTTTAGTCTCTGCACGAAATTAATTAAATTTTACATAATTATTCAGTTACGACATTTCTTTAAAATAATGTTTGGGCCTCGGTTTTGGCTGGAACTACGATTTGCAACAATTATCAAATCTTTCACGATATTTGGAACAAAATTTTGTATTTAGACACATTCATCAATTAAAATTCGAAAAAAATCATTCAATCATCGTGCAAATATGCCTTTTTAATACATTAAATTATTTTTTTAACTTATGAGTTAATGATTGTTTTAATCAAACAATTAGTTTCTTCTGGCTTTGAAACCCTTTACTGTTCGATGGAATCGTCGACCTTTCCCATGACCATTTTCTGTGTAATTTTCATAGGATTCAAACGTTTGTTTGTGTTTCGAAAACAGTTGTGTATTCAAGGGTAAGAATCGGTTTGCGATAATTTGCAATTATTGGCTATTCTGGGCAATTAGGGTCAATATAAATAAGCAAACGTTGAAAAGTTGCCTTTATTCTCCAGAAAAATCATAATTTTTCAATCCTTTGAGCCGCGCGGTGAACATTTGTTGTTCCAGCTTTTTTTTTGCAGTTTTTTGATAATTCAACTACTTTTGTTGCAACAAATACTAAATTTTCCAATGATCCATGATTCGTTGAATATTTATAATAACGTGAAAAATGTGTACATTAATTATTCATTAATTGCGTAAATATCATATACAAACAAATAGTCAAAACTTGCAATTTTTCATGAAAAATGGATTTATTGCTAATCTATCATAAAAATCGTAATGCAAATTTTTTTACAACCCCAAAACACTTCAAAGAATTGTACAGAATTATTTCAGAATTTTCCTGTCACTAGTTTTTGTTTAAAAAAATAGAGATACAATGTTTTTTTTTACTAAATTCAAACGGACTGCAAACCTTTGTTGATTTTTTAAATTTTTATATTCAGATTCGTGATTAACCAGTCCACGAACCATCGCGTAAATTTCTTCGTCAATTATACGTAAGAAAAATGTATGTCTTTCAGGGTTACGGGTCAAAGGGTCAAAGGATGAAACAAAAAGTTTTCCAGAGGCTTGAAACGACGTAACTTAAAATATAAACCCACGAATCAATAGCTTTTGTACCAAGCTGTAAGAAAACATTGCATATGCAGAAGTGCATTGAGGGCCGAAGGCGATACAAATATTAATTATTCCAACCGCGCCCACAGGGGTTATTCGACGTGCGGTTAATTGTGAGTCGGTAATGGCCTGGAACGTTTCATGGTATCGTCGTCGTTGTTGTGAGTAAGAGAGATGAGAACAGAGAGAGAGTTTGAGATTTGAAACGACACGCGATATAATCACGCTTCAATTGTCCGAGAATATGGAATTTTGTGATTGAGATACACGCAAAGGTTTCGATGGTCAATTTGCAATAAAAAAAAACACAAAATAATAATCAAAAAAATGGAAAATCAGCAATAAAAACGATGATTTCATTATTATATAGAAATTTGTATTTATCGCACGAGATTTTCCAGTGCTTGACTCTTCGTTCCAGTCGCTAAACTCGCTCTTTTGTTATTCAAGTCTCCCGCATCTTTAGCACGAATTTTGAACACTATTTTGTTGTTTTTTTTTCCTTTTTTTTTATTAATGATTCGTTGAACACGGCTGAAATTGAGTGAGAGCGAACTGGAGCATCGCACATATCACGCACTTAACGAGATCTCGAGAGAACGTTAAACTCTACATGAAATCGTTACACGTCTCTCTTTCTCTCTCTCTTTCTCTCTTTATCTCTCTCTCTCTCTCTCTCTCTCTCTCTCTCTCTCTCTCTCTCTCTTTCTCTCTCTCTCTCTCTCTCTCTCTTTATCTCTTTTACCTCTCGAGTCAATTGGCCTATTTAGAGATTTATTACCCAACTTGTATCTAATAAGGTATTTGTATACATATATGTGGTATTTTAGTGCGTATCGAAACAGCTACTTGCTTGTTTGGTGTGTCCATCGAATATGGTAATACGAATGAATACAGTTTTACGCTCATTCCTAACCCTTTGAGTTATAAATTTTTCCTCACATACAATTGACATGAGATTTGGTTCCTCCAAGGTTTTTCGGATCGCTGTTTATGAAACTGACCTCAAAATGTCGAAATTTATCATTTTGACGTTTCCTTATTTATTTTTTTAAACAAAAACCACCGTAGGATAAATTTTGAAAAAATTCTGTATTATTATTTGCAGTTTATTGAGTTTGGGAAAAAATTGCCAACTCGATGTTCATTGTCGTTTGGTAGAAAATAAATTGTTTCATGAAGAAATATAAAATTCGACTATTTATTTACATTTAGTATTTTTGCAATTAAAAAATAATCACTGTTTGTATTATTTTTCATTTTTTTATAATTTTTTCAAGGACCATGCAGAACAAAAAAAAATTTGGAATTTGTCGTCGTCGAAATGGTAGTTTAAAGATGAAAAAAGTGAAAGAAATAGATCGCCTCAAATCCCAACGTCGTGACACAAAGGATTTATCGTTATCGCACATGATTTTGGGGAAATTTCTCTTCGTCATCCATTATTTTTTTTATATTCCGAATCGTATTCATTTTTCGAACAGAATTTTTTTTTTGATGGAGAAAAAAAGGTTGCCCGATGATCGTAAACAAACGTGGCATATAAAATGTCAGTTGTGTTGTGAAAAAAAAGAGGAATTTCGTTGGATACTAACGATGTAAACTGAAAATGATGTAACATGAGTTTTCAAACTTCCGTATCGGAAGAAGGGTCTTTCGATCGAACATTAGTGCTTTTGAGACGCGATATCTTTATTGCTCAGGCTTTTCGTAATAACTCGCGCCCTCATAGCTACGATAACGATGGATTTATAAAAAAAAAAAAAACGATTAATCTACGGTTCTGTCGCTAATCGACGAGATACAACTCGAAATAACGACGCATCCGTTGAATCAAGACTTCAAATAATAATCGTTGTGTGTTAGAAATAATATGGATTGTTTCGGAAAAAGATTTCCATTTGCGCGGGATTATGAGACGATTGCTTTTTTCTTATAATTACGATTTTATCGGGCATTTTATATTGTCAGCGTAAAAACGTAATTTCAATTTTGGACACGAAAAAACATAAGAAATAGTAATTCACGTACCTGTCATCGTGAAGACGTTTGAGATCTGCCATTTCGAGCTCGAACTTGAATTTTGACACCTCACACATGAGAGCATCGCGCTCACCAATAACCTCCGTAAGTTCACGTTGTAGTCTCTCAATTTCAGCGTACTGACGTCCGATAAGACGATTTTTTTCTTCGATAATGGCCTCGAGATCGTTCTCAGGTGGTACGAGAACGACCGGCTCGTCAACGACGCTCCCCGACGTAACCGGGGCGCTCATTTCTCGTTTGTTTACTTTCACCTTTCGTTAACAATAAAGTGACACTCGGTATTTCGTACCCTTGTGGGATTTGCGATGAATAAAAACAGCACTTGTGCACGAAGAAACAAAGAAATTTAAAAAATCGTCCCGAGGGAGACGATTCGATATTATAAAGCAGCAAAGATTTTCGACGCACACGTTTTTCCCACGATCGTTGCCCAATGTGTGTAAAACTAAAAACCGTAGCAACTTTTCTCACGAAAAGCTACAATGGCACAGCGTTTTTTTCTTATATTCAAATGTTTTATACGAACGAACGTTTTTTCCCTCGTTTAACGAACGTTTTAACGATTGTTGGCAGGACCCGCGGGACTTTACGTGGGCACATGATTACTATTTCTTTTTTTAGCGCGCGCACACACAAAACTGCGTTAATCTCTCGGACTCTCGATTAAAGATACATGACAATACGGAATATAGAGAGTAGTGGGAGCGAAGGATCGTGTGTGTGGAATAGAGATGGAGAACGAGCGAGTGAGAGAAAGAGAGAGAGTTTGAGCAGTCGCGAGTCACGCCGCGTACACAACTAGCAGCAAACTCGCCATCTTGGCCCTCTCGGGGCCG
Source organism: Campoletis sonorensis (assembly GCA_013761285.1). NCBI lineage: Eukaryota > Metazoa > Arthropoda > Insecta > Hymenoptera > Ichneumonidae > Campoletis > Campoletis sonorensis. Next base: position 773,046 of record JACEOJ010000081.1, read on the forward strand.
CGTCAACCAGTTCAGGGACTCTACACCCCATTCTCTCTCTCTCTATACGCTTCCTTCGATATAACTACACAACCAACTCTACACGTATATGCACACACACGACCCCCAACATTCTTTTTTCTCCTCTCCTACCCACGTATGTACTACATACGTTCCTTGTGTCGACCCATTCAACCTTTGCTTGTGTAAGTGGGAGAGTTCCGGGCATGCGCAATAACGTGCATTCTGAACTGTCAATCAGGAGCCATAAGTGTTCGAAACCCTCTGGCAAAGCATCTGGGACATGGTCGATAAAAATATGCGCTTCTGTTACAAAAAAGAGAGGACGATGTTTCTGACAATTTTTTATCCTTCGATCCATCAATTTTTAACAACTACATTCGATTATTATTTGTAAAAATTAAATTTGGAATATTGTTTTTTATCTATCGATACCGCCGCCACAACTTGAGCCGACCAACTAGCGTCATCTGTCATTTTATTTTTATCCAACCGCTCCAACCACCTGCTGGCTCCATCTTGTGGACTTTTTCTCATGCTTCGATCCATCGGTAACTAATCTTGCTCGGAGTATCTTTGTTACTGACTACATTGCGAGAATTTTTAGAGCGTTGTAGAATAGTTTTGGCGATGGCGCCACGTGTCGAGGCCAGTTGGTGGCATCGTGTGCAGACAATTCTTGAAACTTTCGACGGAATATTTATTTTTCAAATAACCTCATCAAATTGTAGAACAATTAAACTTGTCGAAAAGCGGTCACGAGTAATTTAGAATTCCTTTGAATAAAATAGATTGAATAAACACGACGAAGTAAATAAATAGTTGCACGAATTTAGATTGCGTGAATAACTTGCGCTCTCGTTTTATTATACACACCGGATGTCAGAATTATTGCGATTCAAATATCCGTTTAAGAGAAATATTCCATTGTAACTAATTGAATGAATAAAACATTCAATTGAATACGATACAGAGAAATTCAATTGTACTAGGATTTGGGATAATTCAATGGACATTAATTGCTGTATATGTCATTTTTAGAATTCTGAATAAATAATTAATGAAAAGTCTTGTACACACCGCGAAAATGTAAATTTCTCGTGATATTTCTTACCGCAATCCATATTTACATCTCGAAACGTGCCTAGAAGTGATCGAACGCCATATTGTTGTTACCCGTTTAGATAAAGATTTTTTTGTATTTATGTTTATCTCTCAGCTCGAGGCTCTTATGCTTGTTAAATCACAATTACGGATAAAACAAGTGGATTTATATTTTTATCTTTTACTCTTCTTACCTTGGAATATTTCTAATTAACAAGACGTTGATAAAAAAATAAAATAACTTTATTTTCTAACCTGAAAATCATTTGAACTAACTTTTATTTATGAATAAAATCTAATTTCCAACTAAGAACTAAATGTAATTAATGAATTTATTACAATATTAATAATTATTGTTCTAATAAAGCAATTACGAAAAAAACGAAGAATTATTGTTTTACTATCAACTATTCCCAAATCGTTTAAAAAAAAATTGTTTTTTTCACTTGAAAATAGAACGAAAAAATGAAAAACAGGTCAATACGATTTTTGATTGCCTTAATAAAGAATAAATAAAAATGTAATTTGTCATTTTCGTCGCGAAACTCGTTCTCGAGGATTATAGGCTAAGATAAATGGATCAGTGACTCTCGAATGATTTTATAATTAGTACACGTGTATAGAATGTCGTTGGTAATGTGATATTGACGTCGGCAGATGTTACACGCTTTTGTACAATATTTATCATCACACGATCACGTTCGTGATTGCGATGAAACGTGCCCCCTTATAATCACGTGCAAGTATCACGAGTTCCACGATAATTTCTCTCCCTCTCTCTCTCGCTCTCTTCCTCGTCATCTTTTCCTAATCTTGGCTCTAATAGACGAGAATATTATTTTAGTGGTCGTTGTACTAGCCCCTGCGAGGTCCCCTGTCCGTGCGTTTTAAAGTAGCTGAATTAATCGTCCTCCTCGTCTTCGTCTTCTGCGAACACATTATTATCTTTTCTGCATGTCTCCAACGTGTTGGTACATAATTCTAATCTATTTACATTATTTGTACGTTCGTATATAGACATTTTGGTTTCTTGGAACGATCGATTTTTGTAAATAAGGCAAAAAAGAATAAGAGAACGAAAAGGCGCGGGAAAAATAGAAACACTTCCGAGCGAATGACTCGGCAATAAATATTCTGAAGAGAAAACATGACTAGGACGTTAGCAAAAGATGAGAAAAAAAATGAAGATGTCGATTATTCTCAGAAATGACGAAATTAATCGTATTTGTGTATAAATTCTAAAAAACGATCGTTTCTGATTATCGTTCATTAACCAACATCTCGAGCCATCTGAATAAATGTGTCGTATTGTTTTTTTTTTTTTTTTTTTTTTTTTTTTTTTTTTTTTTTTTTTTTTTTATTGCAACTTAAGTCTCGATGATTTATGAGATTTGGTAAAAACGGGCGAATTATTTCACCTGAGGCCTGAAATAATGAATTTCTTGAATGTCTCTGCCGAAATGAAAATAATATTAATTCGTCGATAAATTGTTCGATACCCATTTTATATTCAGTCAATTATTTCGAGAGTTGGGAAGATATTTCACGAGTTCCAAAATTTGCCGATCAAATTGCGAAGAAATTTGATTGAAAAGTCAACCAGTATTTTATTAAAAAATCAAGATTTTTATTTCATTGCAAATAATAATAAAAAATATATATATATAAAAAATCAGTTTTTCAATTTCGAGATAAGATAATGAAATCTTTCTCTGATACAATCGCTGTTTTTTTTTTTTGCTGTACTATACTCAACGGGACATTGTTTAAGGATATTCACACTTTCTTCACGCAGCGATTGCAGAAAATCATGATTGATCCACGGTACGAAAGGGAGATACTTTTTCACTCTAATCCACCCACACTGCACTAATCGTCGCGAGCACAGAAGCATCGCTGTGTTAACACAAGCATACATATCATTCATACGGGGTGTTCCAGGTTAAATAATCAACAATGTAAGCTCAAGTTGTGAACTGAATTTCGAGCCCAGACGTTTTTAATCCTCTCCTTTTGATGAGTCATTGATAATCAAATTTCACGAACCCACCGACTTCGATCGAGCACACGGCCCGAATGGTTGGAGATAAGGCAAAATTGCACGGGACCAATTTTGCAGAGTATCAAATTTCCGACAAAAAAGTCTTTGAAGAAATTTTCATATCTCTAATATTTTAGACAGAACAGCTTTTCGAAAAAAAAACCCTTTTTACGAGGGTTGTTTTCGAAGGTCTTTTTCCATATGCTGTCCTGTCCAAACTACGAAACATACAGAATCGACGTCTTATACTTTTTTTTAGGAAATTTGTTTCTCTACAAAATTGGTTCTATGAGTTTTTGCTCTATCTCGAACCGTTCGGTCGGTATAAGCCTTACAATTGAACAGATTCGTCAATTTCAATAATTGCACCTCTTCCCAAGGAAATCTATTCGAAAAAAGAGCATTAAACTTTTTGTTGACTGCGGGAATCAGTCAAGAAAGTGAGTTAACATTATTGTGCATTCAACCTGGGACAGCCTGTATGCTTATGTATGTACATGTGTAAAAAAATAAATATATATACACATGGACAAGGGATGACTATATACAACGATTTGAGGCTCTGTCGTCGCGTCGCGCGGCCTTTGCCACACAGCTCGCGAAGCCGGAGCCTATATAAAGTGACAAACTTGCACGTTTAGCTGTACTAGTTCGTCGTGGACGGTATCACGAGAGGCACTTTTGTTCCTGGCCTCTCGCCATATCATACGAGAGACCCATCCGGTAATTCATATCCGTACTTTACTGGAAACAGCCGAAATCTTACGTCCCATCATTTAAACCTATACAAACATAGCAAAATATACAAACAACATGTATAAGTAAATTCGAGACGAAACGTTGAAGGTAAACGGAAGTGAATAACCGGAAACTGTTGGAGGGTGTGCAAAGTGCGTCGAGTTAGAAAAAAAGAGAAAAAAACTTCACTGGTTAGTATTCTATCGAGTTGTTTTTCGACTATAAATATCGATAACATTTTTTGCACATAAGATGTACAGAGATTCTACAAGTCGGTCATTGGGTCGAACAATTTGATTAATTTTTACTGAGCTCGACAATTGCCAGTTACTGTGTTTGTATAGATCCACAAACACATTAGCAACTTGATCAAAAAATTGGGGTGCATCAGTCAGAACTTAAATATAAATATATTTACACGTGGACAATAATTAATCGTGATAAACTAATTAAAATTCAATTTGACTGATTTACCAACGCAACAATGTGATTTTTTCTATATTCTCTCTTTTATTATTCATTCAAATTTTAATTTCGTATTAAAACACTTGGATACTGCAAATGTCACATTTTTCGTTGAAATTATTTGGCATATTAATTTGAATATAATGAAGCGGATTATAATATGTGAACATGGACACGATTCAGGTCTCACTGCAATGTTGAAACGAGGATAAAAGCCCCTTCAGGGATGTCTCGCAATATATATATTGCTCTCGTAACACGAATTGGGAACGAGGGGAAATCTCGTGTGCATAAAACACGACGAAAATATATTCTCGTAGATTCGCCAACTGGGTTCATTTATTCTATCATTTTTTTTTTGGTCGCCCGGACAATTCACAAATTTTGTAACATTCAAATTTTGCATTTTTTTTCTTACGCAGAAATTCGATACTCGCATGTAATTTGATACCAAATTTTATCATTCGATCTTGTCATTTTCATTTATAGTTACACCGAAATTATAAAATTGATAATCGTCCATAAAAGTTGTTCGAATTAATTGCTTTGAGATTCAAAGTACATTTTCTATTGGATTTTTCGAAAATGACTCAATGTTCAAATTTCATTATCCCTGCTTGAGATTATGAAAACACGATAAATAATCGATAGAGCAAGTCTTCGTATTTTTGAAAAATATTGACACTTGCAATCAAAGTTCAGTTTTCATTACTTTAAGGATCAATAGAAACTAATGAGATTTGTCATGTTTTTGAAACGACGGTGGAAAAGAACAATTGTAAGAAAACATGAACTCAAAGATTTCAGTGCAGCCTCAGTCACGAACTATTCGAGTGATCAATTGACTATTTATACTGAGTAATTACTTACTACAACAACAGTGACGAAAAATCTAATGAAAATAAACAATTTCCTGGTAACTTATTGAGAAAAATTAATTCTGAAATAATCTTTATTTTAATAAATAGAGTCGAGTTTCAAATTACTCATATTTACGATAGTTTGTCACGTTTAAAAATCCCACTCATAATTTTAAATGAAAAATGTAATTGGAAAACGTTTCATTATATTTCGAAGTTTCGCTTACGAGTCGTTTTTACGACACTGACGTACAACAATATTTTGAAGGAACAGAGAATCATTATTTGTGTTGACATTTTCTCGTGTTTTTATTGCACATCGACTCGCATTTTTACGCGCGAGTCAAGTGGAAGAGACATTTTTCAAAATTTATTATCAACACTCGTGTCTCGAACTCGATAGGGTACGAGTTTTTTAAACTTCATCGCCACTCGTGCAGTTAATCTCAAATAATACAATATCTCGAGCAATTATCGAAAGGAATATTTCCAATGAATAATTATTCAGGAAATACGATATTTCAGCATCAACAACAAAAATGGCGAATCGAAAACATGGATTTTACTTCATCGCTTTCCTACTCCTTGCGGGTTTCAAAAATTCCTCGGGTCTTAAGCGAGGCTCGAAAACGTTTGAGGGTAATTATCATAGTTTTCCTAAAGAGTTGCAATTAGTTAAACATTTACGTTAATCGAAGTGTGCTTACGTAAAAGTTAGGCATGATAAATGCGACATCAATTAGTCGATAAAGAATATTCAACTAAAAAACTTGCAAGAACTATGCCACGATTGACGATATTTGGCAAAATATCATTTAACAATTAAAACGATGATTTAAAAAAAATTTAATCAGTGTCTTTACATTTTCGGAGTTTGAAAATATATTAAAAAATACAATTTTCCATTTGATATTGATTTTGATGTGTCTGAACATTCACTAATTGTCAAAGTTAATTTTTTCGAGTGCAATTACCAGAAAAATTATTAAATTTGTAATAATTTTGAATAATTCAATAAAAATTACTCAACTGGAACGTTTACTGTATCATTTTGTCCAAGATGCGTCATATTGGTTGAAATCCGGCCAAGAGAATCTCGAGAGAATACTCGCAATGAGAAACAACGAGAACAGAGCGAAGAACATAATAATTTTCATCGGAGACGGAATGGGGATGGCGAGTATAACGACCGGTCGAATATTCACGGGTCAGGCGTTGGGACAAGCTGGTGAAGAGTACAAACTGGCTTTTGAAACTTTTCCAAATTCCGCATTTTCCAAGGTAAATGCTTTATGAATTAGAAGACAACGAAAATTCGAGATAAAAATTAAATTTGATCATTTATTTATATAAATTTCTGTCAAATGGCAAATGATTTTAAAAACGTAAGAAAAATAGTTGCAAAATGGTTAAAAAATGGTACAAAAAATTTTTGTAGACGTATAACGTGGACAAACAAGTGCCAGACTCCGCGGGGACAGCAACTGCGATGTTCACGGGCGTGAAATCGCGTTTCAAAGTTATTGGTTTCGATGGCAAGGTGAATTACAACGATTGTGAAAAGGTCCTCAACGAAGCGAGCAAAGTTTCGTCCGTGGCTAATTGGGCCCAGGCTACCGGAATGGACACAGGTGAGAAAAAAAGCACAAAAGAAACAAATTATACGTTAGAACGAACGAATATAAATCAGAGTTAGAGAAAATAGTTTGGAGGATTTCTCAAGGATTAGCAATGAGTTAAAGAAAAAAAAAAAAAAACAAAAAAAAACCCAAGGAAATTACATAAGACGACTGGTCGATCGATAGGGTTGTAAAAACGTGTAAATCTTGGCTTTAAATTATATTTCTTCTCTACGAGCTTTAAATACTAAGAATATTCGCGCCACAGGATAAAACCAATAGCAAAAAAAAAAAATGTTATCAATGAATCATCAATCGGTTGATTAAATTTTCTTCTAAAATCCTGCGGATGGAATCGACGAGAGAAACAAAAAAGAATTGAAAAAATATGAGTTCATTCCTATCGCAGAGATCACGGTCTCGTTATTTTATTGTTTTTATTAATTCGTTTTTTTTTTTTTCATAGTCACGCGAAATTTTTAACAGGGTTTTGTCATTGAGAATATTGGTATGAGAACAAAACAGAACGCGAGATAATCGAATGTAATTGAAACACATCATCGTGTTTTTGTTGCGACTTTATGACATTTTCGTTACATTAGTTGACGCAACGGATTTTTACTATTGTTATTAATGCCCATTAAAAGAGAAAAAAAAAAAACAATAATATTGAAACACGAGGCGCCGATATACCGACGAAACTTCCCTGTCCCCACTTTTCGGGTCTGCAAAACAAAACATCCTCGGAATTCACTTCTCTCTCTCTCTCTCCCTCTCTCTCTCTCTCTCTCTCTCTCTCTCTCTCTCTCTCTCTCTTTTTCTGTCTCTTCTGTACTTTATTATTAGAATTGTCGAGGGAAAATTACCCATCTGATTATCGAACATGATTGGGAACTCGGTTATGTCGGCATTTTGCGTCACATTCTTCACAGCACCATACACATTACATATCATTCGTATAGAGACTCAATACGGAAATCATCCTATGATTATTTTACTCGACAAGTTGAGTGATCATGTTTCATCTCTTTTTATCTTTCGCGGTTGACATCAAGAGATCAAAATACTTGAGATGAGATAACAACAATGATAGAGACAGGAAAAATGCCAGAAATAATGAAAATATACTCAATTCTTTAGAATTTTTCTATTTTCTTCTATTTTTATTCAATTTACGTTGCGCAAGATTTTTTTTTTTTTTTGCTGTCTTTAGATTATTAAACTACTTTTTTTAACAAAACAGATGTTACATTTTCTGGTTCTGTAAAAATGTAAAAAAAATATGTTCGATCATCATTTGTTAATTGAACAAACCGCACACGTACAAATAGATAGTCGAATTTTTTTATTTAGGAAAAGAATCATTCTCTATTAATCCAATATGAACATCGAAAATGCAATTTTTTCCGGCAGTCATTACACTCCAAAGAATTGAACAGAATTTTTTCAAATTTTTTTGCACAGTGCTTTTTGTTTGAGAAATAAGGAGACAATGAATTGTCAATTTGTTCAAATTGAGTCCAAATTCGTAAACAGCGAGTCGAAAATCTCTTGGGTACAAAATTTCGATCCAATTTGGCGTAAGAAAAAATGTATAAGGCTCAAAAGGTTAATTAAAGGAATTAATCGAAATCCATAAAGATTTCAAGCACTGTGTGATAATCGACGATAATTTATGATCGTACATTCCATGCACGTTTGTATTCGCAATATATTACTCGAAAGACAGGGCCATGTCTTACGTCCTCGGGCATTTCCGAGAGTCGATTAGTAAATCGTTCGTAAGACAATACAAATATAAATATATATTTCAAATGGAGATTGTGTAGGCCAAGGAACTTTGGCGCCTCATTATCTCTAGAGACAAAACGTGGCATAATTATATTCGCATTGTCTATCGTAGCGATAAAAATAATACCAAAAAAAAAATCAAGTGCCATAAACGAGAACCGTGACCCTCTCATTGGATTCCAATTTTGCGATTTCCCATAGAAACTTACATTCATATATTTATATCTATATAAATGTATAATTGCACGTCTTTGAAATTCAAGGTCCGCAACTCTTGTTCACTACGAGCAACGATAAAACGTGTCGATGTATCCGTGCATAAATTCTGCCACATAATTTGCTCATTGATTCTCAATAAAGCATGAAAAGAAAAAAAAATAAGAAAAAACTTCCGGTTCCCAACACAACGGTACGGCAACTAAGCACAGACTGACATTTGTCTCAATTATCCGGATAATTAATATTGAAATATATTAAAAAGAAGCACGTGCTCTGATTCATTTTTTACGTGAGCTTATTGCATTGGAATATTATTTCAAGAAGTAAACATCTGCACATTTGCTAAACCACTAACATTTGTACATTTACTAAAGCACTTATTATTTTTTCTAATAATAATTTCTTACAATAATAATGATACTAATTTTATAATAACTTTGACTAATAATTCAATAATTTTCTCGAGTCGTGGGTACATTACCGGTTATTAATGTCAAAAATAATGGAAACTGGATGAATAATCAATTTTCTTGAGTGAAATACTTCATTTACCAAAATTCAATATTCTCAATAACTTTTTCCAAACAATTTGATTTGATATTTTCCAAACATTAATAACGCACACATTTCAACGAATGTTTAAGGAACATTCGTACTCCTGATTTCTTTTCAATAAAAACCGACCGAAAGGCTGCTAATGATAAAGTACGCTCCGGGTCAAATCGACCCGCAGTGTGTCAATGCGGTGTCCAAATTGAAATGTGTCAACAAAGGGTTAACTAGTCGAATTCAATGATATCCACGATCATTACGCGGTTATTAAATGTGACTAATAATAGACCGAATGCGGGAATGATTAGTTTAAACATAGCACAATATTACAATGACTTTTGGCCCGAAGCGATACGCCGAAGCTTGTTTATTTTTTTCTTACATTCAAGAATCGTAATAAACGTGACTTTTGATAAGCTCTTTTGTCAAGACTGTCATCGTCGCATTAAAACTAAATTGCAATGAGCAATTAGTTCATTTTTATGAATCATCCTTTTTATCAAGATTACAAAGAAAAATCATCAAATTTAATAGACAAATGTGTGTACGTAGAAACGTGGATTTAAAAAAAGTCGAGACGAGTTCCCGAACCGGAGAACCGCATTAAGCGGCGGTCTCAAAACGCTCAATTAAGAATCAGTGTGTTGAGTGGACCTTGTTAGAGTCATACATAGCGTAATATATATTCAATCGACGAAGGGAGGCCGTGAGTCCCCCCTCCCCCCCACCCACCCTGCCTCCTTCTTGTACTCACCGACGACCTTCTCTTGTGTCGAGGCCACGACCATAGTCGAGATTCACTTTCGACGAGCTAAACTATACCATAGATAAGTCCATTGTCCATATACATCCAAAAATATAACCATATATTGAGGGGCATTCAAAAATTGGGGAATTTTTCAGAAATGTATTTTTTTTTTTTTTTTTTCGATCAACAATCGGAATAACATGATTTAGACATTGATAAAAATACGATTTATTCATCAATTTCAATAGATAGTCCATTTTGTCCATATACAATTATACATCCAAAAATATAACCATTTATTGAGGGGCATTCAAAAATTGGGGAATTTTTCAGAAATGTCTTTTATTTTATTTTTTTCAATAAAAAATCGGAATTAAATGATTTAGACATTGATAAAAATATGATTTATTAATCAATTTCAACACAATTGTATCTTTCAATTGAATTTATTCTCATTTATTAACATAATAGCTGATTTAAATTTGCGAGATAAAACGATTACTCGTTTTTGAACTTCATCACGATATCCTCGGTACGCGGAGACGGAAAATAGTTTTACAAACGCGAATCAATCAAGAATGATTTGCACAATTCTCATAATGCGTCCAAGCCCCGTCAATTAATTACCATTTAATGTTTTTTTTTTTCTTTTTTTTTTTTACTCTATTTATCTATTTTGTTCATTAGGTTTTGTCACGACGACGAGAATAACCCACGCCACTCCAGCTGCGCTGTACGCTCACGTGAACAATCGTGATTGGGAATGCGATTCGGCGATTCCACTGGAACATCGTGACTGTATTAAGGACATTGGTCGGCAGCTCGTCGAGGACGCACCAGGAAATCGTTTTAAGGTTCGAGTCAGCCCGAAAACAATTTTTTATTTCACTCTTTTCGTTATATGACTTTTTTTCTTTTAATCAATCCAATGAAAATAAATTGTATTGTTTTTGTTTTGTTTTCTTAATATTTATCTGAAACGAGATTATTATTTTCGATCTTTATCTTTTTTCTTCTATGCGGACACCAGCTTTTTGGCTAATGATTGTCAAATCGTTCAAAAGAAAGTTCAAGGTTAATTGAACGATGAGACTTTTTTATTACCGTACAGAACATCCGGTCACGCTTTTGCTGTATCATTCTTAATCTCCGATATTCAACTCGTGAATCCCCTTCGTGTGTATTTATACACATGTGTGCCAATCTATTTATGCGTGTGTACATTTATAGCTACGCATATAAAAGTCAGATTATCTCACACAAATATAGAATCTTTGATAAATTGCTCAATTGCTTTTCATCGTAAGAGCAGTGAAAGTGAGAAGGAAGATATTCCAATGGAAACAAAAAAAAACATGATACAAACAAGGGAAACATGTGATCCGCGATTTTTCAAATGAAAAATTACATTTTTTATATCAATTAGTGACAATTTTTTATTTAGAAAATGACGGAACTTGTGTTTTCGAAGTTTTTCATTGCAAAATCCAAGAAAAATTAAACTAAAATTAGAATAATTCGAAAATTTATTTGCTTTATTTTTGTTTCTTCTTTTTCAGGTAATAATGGGCGGTGGTGGACAAAATATGGGTGCGCCGGTGAATGGACCGATTGAATCCGAAACTTGCACCCGAAACGATCGCAAAAATTTGGCAGCATTTTGGGAAAAGAATAATCCACAAGGAAAATTCGTGAAAACGACTGCGGAACTTATGTCACTTGATATGGTGAAAACTGAAAGCATTCTCGGTATATTCTCACAAAGCCACATGCCTTATCACGCTTTGAGAACTCCCGAAACACCCACTTTGGCAAATATGACGATGCAAGCGATAAGATTGCTTAAAAAAAGTGATAAAGGATTTCTTCTCATGGTGAGCATTTTTAAATCTTCATTTATAAATTAGTTAACAATGCGATCTTTTAGAGATTTTATCTCTGCGATTGTCATGAATATTGTGTGTTAAGTAATTTACAACCGAGTGTCATTGTAACGGAAAACAATCCGGAAAAGCTGGAAAAATTTATCGTTTCCTTTCTGTTGTTTTTTATTCGTATTTTTTTTTTTCGTCCATTGCGTGTACCTCGATTGAATTATTTTTTCCCCTGTACACCGAGCAACGAATCTCGTTCGTAGTCTAAAGTTTCCCGGATGTAAGTCAAGGTCAAGCTTTGAGAATGCTTTAATTTTATGCGTAATTCAAGATGCACCACGTTCTTTCATTTTGCGGGCTTTTAAATGTCGTACCCCAGAAATTGGTGGGAATTTGGAAGCCTCTCAGTTTTTAGAATATTCAGGTCAATCGTGCTCTCAGTTTTGACGATCTAGTGTGGCCATAATCTTGTTCAAATCTTAGCTCTTTTGTTAATTTTTGAAAATTTTGATATTTTATAGAAATTTTGAAACGTAACCGGTCAAAGTTCTAAATTTTTTAAGACAAACATCTTCATAACTTCCTTTGTAATTAAGGAAAAAAAGAAAACAGTCTTTAAACAGAAAACAGTCGTTTCGGAGTAATTTCGTGAAATGTGAATTTTTCTGTTGTTTCTGAAAAAAACGAGTGTAAAACTGAGCAATCTTCGATTGCGATTGTCTCGAATACGAGACGATGAATCCTTTTGAAAATTCTGGAGGTACTTCCATAATATGGCCTGAACGTGTCCTCGAAATCTAAAAAACCAATTTTGCCGACGAACGTTTCATCGTGACTTCAACATTGAAGGAAGTCCATGAAAAAAATTAGTTAATTACGAGCAATAAAAAGGGAAAGCGAATGTATAAATATAGAAAACTAAAGCGTTGCTTTGAGTGCGAGAAAAAAAGGTTTAATTACGCATAATTAGCAATTATCTTAAAAATGATGGTCTTAGAAGTAAAACGATGGTTCATTTTGCCCCAAATGTTTTATATCGCGTAATCAGACACAACCGGGAGTCTCTAGTTTCCTAATATTGAGTTAAACTCCACTTTATTAGTTGTGCAGCAAAAGAAAAACAAAAGAAAAACATAATTTTAAATGACTAATGAAAACAAGAGTTTTTTCAACGCTTTTATTCGTTAACAATTAAATGATTAGTAGAAAAATTAATTAATCAGGCACTAAAATGATGAAAATTGTGTTTCAGGTCGAAAGTGGCAAGATCGACGTCGCTCATCATCAAAATTATGCAAAATTGGCTCTACGGGAAGTGACCGCCCTTGAAGAAGCCGTCAAAGTTGCTCTCAGTCAAGTCGACATCAAGGAAACTTTAATTATCGTGACGGCTGATCATTCTCACGCTTTTACCATGAACGGCTATCCTGCCAGAGGAAATGACATTCTTGGCTTCGCCAATGATTTATACGTTCCCAGTGTCAAACCCTACGAGACTTTGACTTATGCCAATGGCCCTGGATTTTTCTCTCATCGCAACAACGACAGTAATAACATCAACGAGACTTGGAGGCCCGTGGAAAATGAAACTAACCGAACAGATCCGTTTTATCGTAGTTTGGCTACTTTTTATCTCAAGGACGAGACCCACGGGGGTGAAGACGTCGGTGTTTATGCCATTGGTAAATATTTTTTCAATCATTAATTTATTTTATTTTCAACTTTCTTGATTTTTAAATAAAAAATGGATTCTTCAACGAATTGAATCGAAAAAAAAGTCACAAACTACGAATTCTTTTTGCTCATTTTTACAAATTTTCTTATCAAATTCAAAAAAAAAATTCATTAGAATTTGGAATCAACAAAAAGGGAGAAAATAAAAATTCTTTCTTTATTGTTTTGTTCACCACGAACAATTTTTTTTTTTTTTTTGCAGGACCCTGGTCTCATCTGTTTCGTGGAACATTTGAACAAAATTACATTGCTCATGTAATCGCATATGCGGGATGCCTCAAAGATTGGCCCTCTCACTGCAACAGCGCGTACAACAGATATTTTTACGAGTTAACGAATTCCTCCGGTACGAATTATTCGGCATTTTCCATAGTTTCGCTCCTCGTAACGTTATTGATCTCTCTTATAGCAAATTTCCGATTCACTTGATCCGCACACTTCTCCAATACTGATTTAATATTTATTTTCATAGTTTATTTTGTTTCTTGCAAGAGCGAATTTGTTTTTAAATGAAAAATTGACAGAAAAAGGGTCCTGTCGATAGATGGCCAAAGATACGAATTTTTGACAGAAATGTCAAAACTCGTTCGACGTATTTGAAACGACCCTAATTTTGAAAAATCATATACTAAAGTACGAAAAATTTCATCGAATTCAATCGACGGTTGCTGAGTTAACAAGATTTTAATATTTGCTCATTTCGTTACGATTTTAAACGATAAACAGCCAAAAAAAAATTATTATTATTTACTGTACATCGTAGTATTCGAATGAATGGAAAAACGTCATCCATTCATTTTTTTATTCTGAGGTCACTGCTGTGTGATTACGTGCCAAATTTAAAAAGAATTGCTCGATATTTTCTTATTAAAATTTCGCAGGTTTACATAAGTTTCTTGAAAAGTATTTGAATGTTACACATTTTTCACTTTTTTTAAAGATTTTACTGAAAATTCTCAAGCATGGAAAAACGGGTGACGATTTTTGTTGAAAAAAGAAAAAACTGAAATTTTCTCTTAAACTGTCAACGTTTTATTTTCATACACTTTTTGACTGTGGCCGGAGTGCTCCCATAAAAAAAATGTTGCTAAAAGTTTCCTCAGAAGAAAAAACAGCACTCCGAAGAAAGTTAAAAATGAAAATTCGTGAAGTTCAAAACTTCCAGTTCGAAAAACAATTATGAGAATTCATTGTCAAGATATTCCGGACGGTGCGAAAGTTGAGCGAAAGCGTCGCAGTGGCAGCACTGTTGAGTGGGAAAATAGCCGCAAATTCGAATGCGAATGAAAACAAAATCGTTTGATAAAAGTTCAACAATGAAGCCTCCTCAAGAGTTGATTTAATTTTTCTTTATTTGTAAATCGAAAATGAAAACTTCACAACATTCGCTCAAAAGTATTTATTCAACGCCGTGTAAAATAAAAGAAAAAAAAATCACTTGCGGTGACGAACACTTTGATCCTGTAAATTTTGTACATTCCAAACGCGTTTGTCGTGTAGTTAAGAATAAAAAAAAAAGAGAAAAAATGTTAATACAACGAAGGATGAATGAATGAATGGGTAATCAGTCGACTGCGCTGCTGTTACAAATGAATATCTATAATTAACATAATTACATTTGCAATCAATTCTTAATTTACGCATGTTTCAAACTATAGTTTATTATTTCAATCGCTGATTATTTACTAGCGCGTATTATACGATCGTTATACAATTTAAATGACTATATAAACACCCACATATCGAACCTACCAATCGCGTCTTACCTGTTCGTGTACAAATAAATGCAATTAAATGCAATCTATATTTATGACTATCATTTTTTTCATCCTTTATTCTTTCTGAGCTTAACCTTTTCAGGACGGTTTTCTGGTCGATATATCGATCGGACCAATCCGTGAAAAAAAAAAAAAAAAAAAATCTCTGTCCGGCACAAATTAATAAAGATTAAAAAATATTTTAATAAAAATTGATTGAAATCAATCTCTTGAGTACACTTGGGGTCTAAAATATCCCAGAGTTATTTGATCCCCTATTTGGGCACGTGGTCTTTTGAAATTTAATAATTTTTCCAAAAGTTTTCATCGACGACATGGTTTCTTTGGACGTAAAATCGTTTTGACAGACACAGACAAATTTGACAGAATCGCATGTGCGAAATTTTTTATTTTTGACAAAAAATAGAGAAATTGACAAAAACCTTCAATTGTCGATGACTCCTTGAATCGTATTTGAAGTCAATGGACAAATTTCAAAAATTTTCCATACACATTTTCGGATTTTTGTCCGATCGCGAAGTTTTGGAATACTGATCAAATAAAAATTTTGATTTAGAAACATTGGTATTTGATGGTCGTTCGTTTATTCGAAGACGCTCGGTTGGTCTTGGAGTCCGAACGACTTTAACGTTACAACAGTGAAATGTCTGGTTTACGAGGTAATTAAAGACCCTTAACGACGCTCAAACAATAATTTTTGTACATCAAAGGGACGATATCGTCACTAACAAAATTCCTATCAGGTTTGATGGAGGCGAAAGGATTTTTTTGAGGTTCCAGAATGATTTCAACTTTAGCAATCGATTGGATTCTCTGAATGTCTCTCGGTATTTCAATTTCGGTATAAGAAGTAATAACGACAGGAACTTTAGTGCGACAGAATCGTTCGATAGTTCTAGGCCACGTGTCGTTACCGTCGTATCCGGTTTCGCGGTAAAGTCCAGGATTGAATAAGCAAATGAGATCAGCCGGTGAACCAGAAGAGTCCGAAATTTCGTGATAAAGTTTGCCCTCGTTGAAGCGAACAACGATGCGTCGTTTTTCATTTTTGCATCGTCTGCAGAGAGCAACGCGGCAAAGAAGTTCGATAGGGGCGCCGGGCAGGTGTAACTCGGGTCCAGTGAATTCGAGCTCGAGTTTTTTCAACCGCGGCAAAAAGTGCATAAACAATTTTTCCCACACTCTTAAACTGGAACATTCGAATTGAAATTCAGCACCGACCACATCAATTTTGAGGCTTTCTCGGGTCATCCAATCGTCGCGAGTTTTTTGAAGAGCAAAAAGTGCGGTCAGGGGTGCAGTCGCAGACAGCGACATACTCGCGTAAGTGTGAGCATCGATGCGACGATAATTAACGTTGTAATCGAACATGTCCAACAGAAGTGTATCGAAGTTCAAGGATTCAAGGGAGTAGCATGTTTTTTTAGTGATATCAGGAAAATTCGGTCTCGCGTAACCGTGCACGTGTTGCATACGTAAAATCCGACGATATACTTGAAAATCTTTGCACCACTTGGCGTGCTCGTTGGCATGATCGTGACAATAAAAATCCAGGCTACAATCGTTGCAGCGTATCAAATCAGGCCCAATTTTTCGACAGGTACGACAAACACGTGGATATAAAATAATTTCACGTTCCCAAAGATCCAAAGGTCTACGAATTTTCGATTCCACTAAATCGATCAACTTTATTCGCAACGAACGATAAATTTCGGGAGTCGCATCTTTTGCCACATTGAATCCATCGGTTCCACCGAACTCTTGACACATTACGTCACAAAGCGGACCATGACTCGATCGATTCTCACTGAGATGCTCGATACTACAATACGATACCATTTTACACTTTTCACACAACAATCCTGGCTCACTCGTACTCATGCACACGAGACACATGCTGCACGAAAATACGAAACGTGGTCGTATCTCAAACTCCAACGTCTCCTCGTCATCGCTGTCGGTCAATATATTATTTTCGTCGAATTTCAACAACGGCAATTCAAGTCTACCATAAATATCCAATAATTTTGAAATCGTTGCATTTTTCCACGTCTTTTCATCTCCACTCGTTGAATTCGTCGAAGAATTTTTCACCTCGCACTTGTTTCTCGATTTCTCGATTATCTTTACCGATTTTTTTCTCCGACCCATTACACCGCGTGTCTGTAATTTAATATTTCTTCCAATAAACTTGGTTCGCTCGCTAAAAAGTTGTGTCGAACTGTCTTCACTTTATTTTTTTACCTTCTATTGTTCTTCCCTCAATTTTTTTTTTGCAACAGCGCAAAGTTTTGAATACTTCAACTCCTGCGCTCGCTTCAGCCTGTGCAACAGAGTTTAATGCCAAATTAGCTATGCAAAGAGAAAGAGAAAAGCGATAGAACGACATGCGCAGTCGAAACTATGTACGAGAGATGCACAATTCTCTCTCATCGTCTTTAGCTCTCTCGACTACAAGGTATTTCCGGCTGTTCTTAGAGGTGCCGATATACTTTACGACGTATATCTATATGACACTTTTCTCTTCAGTCTCTCACGTCCAACTCATTTCGAGCCTACATAGCTCACTCTGTTTCTAACAATAAATGGACGTCCCGGGACCAATTCAAAATTACCAGCTTACATAATGTCCTCGTCGAAAAGCCGCGAGACAGCTGTATTTTTTCTCAATTTTTTTTATTGGATTTTTTCTTGAAATATAGATCGGACGAAAAAAATTTCACAATACAAGTTTTCTGGTTCGAAAAATAATGTTTAACGAGGTTCTATCGCTATAATCACAAAAATATATACGAAGTAAGGGCAAAATGATAAAATACAATTTTTCTGAGATAATTTTTTGAAATTTTGCGTGAATCTTCTTGAGCGTCGTATTATAATGTGTAAAAAATTTGAGAAGGTTCCACCGTCTGGTGATCGAGATATTCAGTGTGTAAAATCGCAACTTTAACATGAGGTCTTATGGGGAGTCACGAAAAAAGACGATATTTTACAAATAATGACTCGATTTCTAAACGGTCAAACTTTCTCAAATTTTACCCACAGTTGAGTAGGATTGTTAAGAAGATTCATACGAGTTTTTAACAATTCAACTTGGAATTTATCGAACGCATGAGAAACGATCGATCCTCCTGGATGACGAAAAATCGAACTCCGTCTTCACGACCCCCTGGAGGAGGTGAGGTTTAAAGCGTCATTTTTTATGGGTGATTCGGTTTCTGGATTTGAAATCTCGAAACTTTCGGTTCGAACATTTTTTTCGAATCATGTGTTTTTTTTTCGGGAATCGTAAAAAAGTGCGCGACAAATCGCGAGCCACTTCATTTTTTCGTTGACGAGTAGTCTTAAGACAATTATATTAAGTAAAAAAATAGTCGTTGAAAGGAATTTTTTTTTATTGCGTAACTATCGGAGCTCTTTGATCAATTGTGAGAATGATGGGAACCTTTTTTTTAATCTTGCTATTTCTTTATGCGAAAAACTGTCGAAGAAGGGCTAAATTCTATACTTTTTGTTCGAACCGCCGCAATTTGGTCAAATTGCAAAAAGGAAAGAAACCTCCATAGCGCCATAGCGACTTTCCTACAGATTAATTAATAATCTTTTTGAAATTTTTGTTTCGCATCTAAATTGCGGCAGCAATCGTGGACAGGACCTTTTTTTAACGTGTCATTTCAACAATTTATTTAATTATTGTACACTAAATAAATGAACATAAAAAAAATCATTATGTATTCGCCATGAAGATATTCATTTATTTAAAAAAAAAACCAGAGCGATTAGTTCATTCCAACACAAAAAAAAAAAAAAAATCGCGAAAATCAGTGATTTTTCGGAGGGACACACTGAGACGATCTCTCAACCGAGTACAGTATCTGACATAATGGATGTCATTGAGTACGTGTTCTGAAAATTGTACGTCCATTTGTAAAGAAAAAATAAATTCTTAAATCTTTTTTGAAAATATTTTGTATTTATTTTTGAAATTATCCAAAAATACGGATGCATATGGCCAGATGTTTTAATGTCAAACCTTTTATCTGTTAATTTTAAAGTTCTTATCTCAATCGATATCTCAATGGAATTTTTCAGTGATAGAAACATATAATATTCTTATCAGCCTAATGGCTCCAATATAACGAGACCGACCCCTCGATACCGATTTCTATATTTTTCCAATTGTTTCTTTTGTGCTTCAGTCGTATTTTAACTTCATGTGGAGTCGAACAACGTAATTAACTGTTTTAATCATTTTGACAAATATTTTAATACGAAAAAGTTGTTATGAGAGTAGAAAAAAATGAGTGATGAAACTGATGGCCACAACTTATTCCGAATTTCGATAAATCATCAAATTTCAACACGTGGTAATTGATTCATGAATAAACGTTGCCAAACTTCATGAAGCGAAGTGTTGAGACATTTTTATATGTTATCGACACGTATCAGCATAGTGACGTATGCAACTCGTGATAATATGTGTGTCCGGAAGGAATATGTTATTGCTACAGCGCAAACGCTCACCGATGGTCCGTTGGTTGTAGTTGTTTAGTTGACGTGGGACGTGGGCCGGGTCTCACGATCGCCGGACAACAGTGCGATAAACTGTCAAATTATTAAATCTTTAATCACGGTCTCATTCCTATAATCACCATTTAGAATAATCACGAAATAGCGTTATCTTAACCGATAAATACGTGCCCGATATAATGAGAAGATCTAAATTGAGTCCGAGGTGAGTGCATTTATTGCATTTTTTTATTTTGAGGTTATGTTGAGCTAACTTAACACTGCACGTATTTAGTTCTATCATTAATTCTTTCAATTACTCTACGACAGTGGTAGCTACGTTGTCAAATTTTTATTTTATTTTCCGATTCGAAGATTATTAAATATTAATACTTTTGTACTGTTTCGATCGCTCTTTAATAATTGTTTTTTTTTGTTGATTGAAATGTCGTATGAAAATAAAAGATGTTTGTAAAGAAGAGAAATTGACAGTGTAAACACTGTTCAAGTTATGTTTGTTCCCGAGAATTTGTTTCATCAACAATGTTTAATTTTCTCAAATAAGTAAACAACAAGTATACTGACAATTCAGCAAATTTTTTTGGAGCAGTGTTTTTTCTGTTTACTTTTCCATCTGTCGCAAGAGCTGTCACACAAATGGAAATTCTAACGAATTAATTTTCCACTTTATTCAGACAATGACAAACAGCCGACAATTACTAAAAATGGTGAGTGTACTAACAGGATTTTAATATATTTTTCATGGTAATTCTTGCTTCCTAAGATAGAAAAGAAAATTAGAAAACTAAAGTGGAATGTAGAGGAGTATTGAACGGCTTTGGTTCTATAATTATCCTAAGCACATGCATCGTCTTGCATTTATTTTTGTCTGGCTCTAGAGATCAGTGTTCGTTTCAACACCAAATGGAACACTTGTTTTTTGTTTTCATTAGCTTCCAAAATTCCAGATTTTCATCAGATTTGCACTTTAGTATAAAACTTTTTCATTAAATGTACAAACTGTAGAAATAATTATGTAAATGGCTTTTGAACTAATTAAAATAATGGCAAATAACTAGAAAAAAATGCTCTTAACAAGGGGAAATATCGCATGTTTGTTTCATAGTGCTTCGTGGTGATTTATAAGTACCTGGTAAACGAGAATGAAGAATGTGGAATACGGGGAGCCTGATCAAACGGGGCAAGACGAAAACACTGGGATACGTTACAGGAAGACGGGAGGCACTTACGGGAGCAAAATGGTTGGCTCTGGTGTCAGCGAGTTCATCGGCAAGGACACTGTCCTCGATACGACAATGGAATTGGAAATGGATAGCGAAGAGGAAGAAAATGGTGTGGAAGATACCAGCAGACTAATTCCTTCATCAGTGCCACGCGTCAACAGCGAACCCATCAACAATTCCACTAATAACAATAAAATTTCGAAATTGAATGATTCGATGGACAGCGATGACGATGAGAATGTTTGGACCATTTCTGTTCAAATGTTCATACCATTCTTACTCGCTGGATTTGGTATGGTCGCCGCCAGTTTATTACTCGACGTCGTACAGGTATTTTTTAACGATTATTCTCTAATTGTTGAAATGGAAATAATTGTTTTGGATAATCGAGTTTTGAAAATCGAGTTTGACTCTGGTCTTCGGGAAAGTAAATCTTCAAATGAGCTGTAACTTTGTTTGAATTGTCTTCATTTTCCAATCCGTAGAAAATTCGATTTTCATGACTTTTTTCTCTTCATTTTTTCGTCCCGATTCGCGGTAGCTTTTTTTTCGTAAAACATAGGAATGCCATATCGTGGGACATGAAAAAGGCTGAATTCAACGGCTTTATCTACAAGTCTGCCACGAATTTTGTTTAGATCTTTGGAAATCGGTCGCAGGGTTCCCTTCAGGGAGAAGTCAAACTTCGATGTAGTTTAACGATTCAAAAAAATCGCGGAGCCAGTAAAAACGACGAAATATTTTTACCGCTTTTCTATCAGTTTTCCAAGGAATTTTTCAAATCATTTTTGTCTTTACCGATCATTGATACGATTTCAAAAAAGTAATAAGACATCGACTTTTTGGAATGTCCACAGAAAAATTAGTATGAATACAAAACTAAGCACTGATTATGAAGCATTAATTATTTTTAAATCCATGCCGTAAAACAAGATTTTTTTTGATAAAAATTAATAATAATAACAAATACTCACGAATTTTTCTTTACAGCATTGGCCGGTGTATCAAGTTGTCTCGGAGGTTTACATCCTAGTCCCGGCGTTGTTGGGATTAAAAGGAAATTTGGAAATGACTCTAGCATCGCGGCTCTCGACGCAGGCAAATCTAGGACACATGGACACACCGAAACAGCAATGGACTTTAATTATTGGAAATCTTGCATTAATACAATGTCAAGCAATGGTCGTAGGACTTTTAGCCTCTCTTGCGGCCGTTATACTGGGCTGGGTACCAGAAGCACATTTTGACATTCATCATGGACTTTTGTTGTGCGCCAGTTCACTCGTTACCGCATCGGTAGCCAGTTTTCTCCTAGGCCTTATCATGGTTGCTGTTATTTTACTCTCAAGACGAATGAACATAAATCCTGACAACGTCGCAACCCCGATTGCAGCATCACTTGGAGATCTTACTACTTTGGCTTTGCTTTCTTGGATCGCTTCTCTTTTGTACAGTGCCATAGGTGATTTTTTTGTTAAATTTAATAAGTTTTTATTTAATTCACATATTTGTTTGATCAGATTGAAAAACATTTAATCTTTTCAAATTCACTTGTCAACGGTCGCGCTATTTACACTTTGGACGTTGGTCGCGCCGGGTAAAAATTTTTCACAAGTAATATTCCAATTTCACAGATAAATTGAATCTTGTAGATCGTTTTTCAATTATTATGGCTATTCAACATTTTGATCTTTTCAAAACGAAAAATATAACCGTAATTCGAACAATGAATAAATTAAAAAATAACGAATCGAAACTTTAAAGTTGAGAATAATACATTCGAACAAGATTTTGGAATAATTATCGTTTTAATAAAAAATTAGAAAACAACGAATAGAAATTTCAAAATCTAAAGTTGAGAATAATACATTTCAACAAGATTTCGGAGTAATTATCGTTTTAATAAAAATGTCTAAGACTCTTAGCGCGACTGCCGAGGGGTTGAATGTGTCCAACTTTTGAAACGTAATTTTGTTTTCAATATTATTATTAATAGATAAATAAATGAAGAAATAATTCCAGATCGTCAACCTTGGATAGCGCCAACTCTGATAGTGTTTTGTGTCCTGGCAACCCCGATTTGGGGTTACGTGGCAGCGAGAAATCCATTCACAAAGGAGGTACTCGATTATGGTTGGTCGCCGGTGATATCAGCAATGTTGATAAGCAGCATTGGTGGTTTGATACTTGATTATACGATATCGAGTTACAAAGGAATAGCCGTATTTCAATTGGTCATTAACGGGGTCGGTGGAAATTTGGTGGCGGTTCAGGCCAGCAGGATTTCCACGTCGCTGCACAAAGATCAAAACAATGGCAATCAACACGAGCCTTTAAAGATTTGCGTCAGTCCTTTTCACGCATTTTTGGCACCGGGTAACTAACGAATATTTTATTCCTGCAGTATTTCAAATTTGTCAATGTTTCTGTCCAACTTTTAAATTAAATTTGGTTTTTGTTCGTTTCAGGTGGCCACGCCAGAACTGCTAGAGTTCTTTTGATGATGGTTATTCCTGGACATTTAATATTTAGTTATACCATCAGTTATCTTCAAGCTGGACACACTTCTTTCACTGCTACTTTTATCCTAGTTTATTTGTTCGCAGCTGTCCTTCAGGTGATTAAAAAAAAAAATTCTCACATTTTACAGCCTTCTCTGTTGTGAATAATATTTATTATCAAACGAAACTATTTTTAATTACGTCTAAATAATGGGAAATTGATGTTTCAGGTGATTTTGCTACTGTACATAGCTCAGCTGATGGTTGTATGGATGTGGACTCAAGGAATGGATCCGGACAGTTCAGCGATTCCGTACTTAACCGCAGCCGGTGATCTTTTGGGAACAGCACTGTTAGGAATTGCTTTTCACGTTTTATACGCGATCGGTGACGGAGATTCTGACGTGGGTGATTGAGGAAAGAGAAATGAGACACAGAGGAAACCAAAAAAGACTTTATTCCTCGCCGTTAACTCTATCCACGTTAAAAATGTTAATCAAACTCGGGAGGTAAAAAGAGGAAAGAAGAACGAAAACTCAAGTCCGCGATTCAAGGGCCAATTATTGTTCGTTTTTTTCGTTGTTGCATTTATCTTACTCGCCAAACTGAATCAAACTTAAACCTGTGGAATTAAAGTAGCAGGATTTTCGAATTGATAAAAACAAAACTCTTTGAGTCAGTATTGAAAAAATTTAGTCAAGTAAAATGAAAGCTGAAAAAAAGAATCGAATAAACAACTAAGTGCCAGTTTGCTCAGCCATATCTGAAATTCGACAAAAAAAAAAGGGGGGACGTGATTCGAATCAAGAAGTCACGTATGTAAATATTGATAAATCGTAAGAAATAATATTCACGAGCTTTCAGCACTACATTTTAATTTAGGAAACTTTTCGAATTGAATATTTCGCTGTGATTAATTCGTACCGTTGAAATACAGTGGTGGAGAAAGAAAAAAAAAACCTATTGAAAGTGATGCATCGGGTCAGTATAAACGCGATTCACATTGCGGCTATAAATATTTTATATGTAAAATGTACATAAACTTATAGATCGAAAGTGTGTTACAATGAGGCACAAATCAACAAAAAAAAAGGCAAGAAAAATACATTTCTACCGTTGTAAGTGCGTTGTTTAATTCGGGACGTAGGTCAAATTTCGATCTTTTTAGGAACGAAGATTTGAAGGACTCTCTCTCGATCTAAATGTATATAAACATGTATATATATCTATATATATGTGTGTTACAAACGATTGGTGAATGCCACATTATGACGCATATGCGCGGGCGATATATTATTATGATATATGCGCTGACAGATAGTTATCCTCCGCCCGCCTCTATTATTATATACAATAGTCTTTAAACTGTTTGATAGATATAATTTTAGGCTTGCAAAGGGCTTTTAACACCTACCAAATTCGGTTCTCTGTCTCTCTTTCTTTCTCTCTCTCTCTCTCTCTCTCTCTCTCTCTCTCTCTCTCTCTCTCTTTCTTTCGAACGTTTGTAAATCATGTGACTACGCAGTTTTTAAGACGCGTGTCATATTCACTCCTTTTCATACGTACGTTTCGTACCAACGAATCGCTCCGTCTGCTAAGAGATTCGATAAAACGAGAGACCCATAAATTTAGGAGCTTTCAAAACAAATGAGCAAAATTTCGGTACGATATTCGAGATTTTGAAGAAAGATTATTAGATTCAAGAAAAAAGATCCTTAAGTGAAGATTGAAAAATAATGAGAGAGTCTTGAGAATGAATGGAATATTTATTGAAATGAATTGATAAGAAAATTGATTTTGTTTTTCCAGCATATAAAATATCGCCGAATTAATAAAAAAGGATGGAGTCAAGCTCGTCTGGTCATCGTGCAAATAAGATTGTTGATTTGTCGATTAAACTCGGTGGCCAGAGATAGAGAGACAGAGGGAGAGAGAGAGAGAGAGATCTAGAGTGAGAAAGTGAGTCTGTGTGTAGTCAATCTCGTCAGGAGTTTCATCTAGATCTCTGTTCGCGTATGTGCTCTCCCTCGCCCATATGACAATCGTTTGTGCCATTATTTCGCGGGTGTTGAAAAAATCTCATTCTCATTTGATTTTACGGTTACGCCTTATGGTGGTCCAAGAATTATTTTCACAATGGTTCATAATCGGGAGAATGATCGTGTTAAGAAAACGAGACGTTTTACGAGGACCCGAAATCATTCGATTGTGACAATTACTGGGTGAGTTTAATTACGCTTATGTGATTATTCGGAATCGACTTTTTCAACATTTTAATATCAAATTTTATGTTTCATTTAGTTTAGAGTATTTTTTCGCCATGATTTTATTTCAGATCTTTGTTGCAATAAAAATCTTCTGTTTTTTTTGTTATTCTACGTTTTTTTTTGTCGAGTTACCCATCTCTGGCACCGATTCGCGGGTCCTAATGTCGTTTAATGGTATAAAGCTCGCAAGATACGAGACACGCGAGCTTTAGTGTTGAACTCTCCAACAAATATGATCCAACGTATATTTATATATACTAACGTTCTCCTCCTGGTAATAACAGAACGTGTTATACGTGCTTCATTCATAATCTCCTGACGACATGCACACACACACACACTCAGTTATATACTATTGTCGGTTTGCGAACTCACCACCATCCACTATAGGGCATCATCGCAGTCAGCATCATCGTCAATCGGACTTGCCAGTGGACCACATCACGTACTTTTGTTGAGTCGTGTGTTTGACACTGTCAAAAAAAAAAAAAAAAAAAAAAATATACAAATAATATTGAAAACTCAATGATTCGTCATCGAAAAATCATAAATATATTAATCTCGTAAGATTAAAGAATTCTTGTTACTCAAAGAAAAACTTTATCAGCGTAGAACAAAAATCTTCTGCGAAAAGAAAAATCAGCACGAATAAATTCTTCTTTTTTTCTACCAAGTGTTTAGCATTTTTTTTGTTCTCTAGTGAGTTTGCATTTACTATTAGAACAGCTGTTTCTCAATTGATACGAGATACACAAAAACGGACTGTAGTCTCGTCGAAGGTGCACTGTGGAATGGAATATAATCGTGCCTGCAAATTTTCACGTGGTGCTCGTCTATTCGAAAAATCACCACTATGCTCGACGACAAAGTTTTGGTGAACGAAACGCGAGATAACGAGAGTGCGAGACTATCCACGTTTACTTCGTATCGGACGTTTGTTTGAACAATTTTTTTTTCTCCCCCTTTTTTTATTATTTTTTCTCAAAATCAAAAGTTTTTATTTTTTCGTCTACAGCAATATTAATTTGTAGTTTTATCTTCTCGACAATATTTTGCATTACGTAACATATTTTTCTTTTTTGCGTTTTTTTTTTTTTTTTTTTTGTTTTTTCATCACTCTTTTTATTTATGTGTGTGATACTGAGATTCTAATTACAAAAGTGAGACGTCTAATGAGCGGTATGAAACCGCATGGACCGAGGAAATCGAGCCGCAGCTGACTGACGGTCAGTGTGAGTATTTATTTCATTATTTTGTATTATCCAATCCTTTGGAATATCTTAGCTTCGATTTTGTTACTCGTTTTTAATAATTTTTTATTTCTATTACAATTTCAACGCTGTATTGATATTTAAGTTATTTAAAAATTGTCCAAAAAAACGTATTCAAAGATAATTAAAAAAACTCCTATTGGTTCATGTCTATGACTCCACTTTTGACGAAATGGCAGCATTTTTTTTTCAACATTTAAATTGAGACGTATATAAGAAGCGACAAATTTATTGGCTAAAGATTATAACATTTGTGTCAACTTTGGGAAGGCTTCTAAAATAGATGACATATTTGCTGACTCGTAATCCTCAAAAAAATACACATGTACATAAGTGTCTTATTAGACTTTTGAAAACGCCATGATAAAATGGTATTACGAATAGATAAATAACAGTTTAATTAATGCAAACTTTGAGTCACGAGTAAATTATCGAGCGGAACGTACGAAGGTGTAATATCCATGAATACGGATCGATAAAAATCATATACATGCTGAAGTAAAATATATCTCTGAACGAGATGTGGTGAGTAATTTTCTGTGCATCGGAGATTGATAATTAATTGATCGATTATACTGATTAGACTCTGTGATTAAATAAGATGAATATTTGCAAAATAATAACGAAGGTGGAAGATAATATTTTTTCGTTAATTTACAACGCAATAATTTATTCGTTATACACGAGAAATTTTTTATTTTTTATTTCGATCTGTTTTGAGTCTAGACAATGCTCGTTTGGATAAAATTGGACGAAAAAAAAATACGAGCAGTCAAAAATAAGGGGCTTATTTGAAGCGAGTAGTCACGATCACGTGAATCTTTATCAATAACACTTGTACGAATTATTCGTATTTTAAATTGTGCGTCTGTTTGAGTCTATAAGAGCCGAGGAAACAAAAGTTTGCCAAGCGATATCTCCTTCGTCAAATATAACGATTTCACAATTTGGTATCCAGGATTCGAACGATTCTCGTGTCAACGAGATGATGAAAAGAAGAAAGAAACAAAAATTAACATAGCAGCGTTATCGTCAGTCGTGCCTAGAATTTTTTACGGCAAACACGTGTGCGTCTGCAGTCAATTGTGAATTTTAACCAACCAGTTAGTTATGACTTTTCAAAGTATTTTATTGCACGATACAGAAAATAAAAGATAATGGACGGTGCATACGAGAAATTCAAGTAGTAAAGACCGACTTTGGTCGGACGTTTGTATTTTTGTTTTTTTTTTCACACAATCTGGCGGCGTATTATCGTGAAAAAAAAAATTCAATCTGAATAACGTAGGATCGAACAATTCGGTGATAATCCCAATTCATTTATTTCGGACGGCTTGATAAATTTTATTTCAAAATAATGGATAAATTCAATAAAATCACTCAAGCTCAACGATTCGAAAGACAATTTCAAATGAATGCTCGAGCCACCAGTTCGTCTCTAAGATCTTTACGGTTAGTAATCGTTTTTAATAACAATTCTTTACTCCAATTTTTGTTTTAGTGTGAATAAAGTTTTTTTCCATATAAAAAATCAAATGTCTTTACTTCCCCTTGTAATTTGTCATTATTTACAAAATAATCACAAGTAATTAATATTTAAAAAAAACAAATGAACATAATTGTGTTATTTTATCAAATTCCGAATTTGAATAATCAATGACGTTGAAGTTTACATCGTTAGCATGCAACACAATTCTTCTTTTTTTTATAGCAAAGTAAAAAGTTCTCATGCGCTGTTTGTCTGCGATTATTGGATAATATTTTTTTTTTGTTTCGAAAACCGGAGCTCCTCGAAAAATTGGAACAATTTGAAAAGTTAAACGGGGAATTGATTGAAAAAAATCATTTTTCGTTGCATTCCAACGGTGCACACGTCAATATCATAATAATTGTGGGTTTTTTTTCTCATTTTGAAGTATTGTACTCAAATGGAGAGAATTGTGATTGACGGAGATTATACTTTTGGCAAGTATTCGTACGGCCATTTCTCGTAGGAAAAAAAATAAAAATATATATATTCAAACACACGTGACACACATTACGTCAAATGGTGATGGATCGGTTCGCAGGCATTTTGCACTGCGCTCCTCCGTGCAAACGGCCCTGAACACAGTAGCAATGTCAATTAGATCAGTCCCATATACTCTCGTAGAGTTTAATACACGGATAGCAATATATTTATATGTATATTTATGAGGATGTATGAAGTCTAAGCCTAAACGATTCGGTGTGTTGCACCGTGTCGTTCGAGTCGTACAGTAACGCGTGTACTATCGCGTTCACTTCGCATATTGGGCATTTAAGTAATCAGTTATATACGTTTAACGGTGTCCAAGAGCTTTTATTCACAGGGTGTCCAAAAAATCATGAAAAAATCGGACAAATGATAAAACTTATAAATCGCATCACTTTTTCGTCACAGAATTTTTTGAATAAGAATTTTGTGTATAAAAGTAATGAGTTATTTATTCAACGAAGTATTTAAAAAAATTGCAATTCCGACTGGAAATTTTTAACGGGTTAAAAAAAAAATTTATTCGACACATTGTATTTTTTTTTATAAATATATTGAGAGATAGGAAATTCGAATAAATTGGAGTTTGTTCAATGTTATTTTGAACAGCTGTAATTTAATGAAATATTTGATGCCCAGCTACCTCTGCGTTTTATTAAAATCTGTCAGTTTGCCAGGGAAATAGTAGGAAATTTGAATAAGTCAGGGAATAATGCACTCGCCTTTCAGTTACACAATTTCATTTGCAATCACACACATAAACGCGGTGGTCTCGGGATCGTGAATTCAATGTCAAAGTTAAGCGAACGCATCTCTAGCAATTTCTCGCAAGGGTCAAGTTCGCCAACTGCAATGTCGATTCTCTCGTCTACGCTATCGTGTATGCATATTTTATTCCAACGTTTCCCAGATTTGAGATTTTCATGTGAGATTCGATTGCTTCGTTGATTTTTCTATTTTTCTATTATTTTAGAATGAAAAAATTGCATTTGATTTAAAATGAATTTGTATTTTCATAAATAATTCCTTTTGTCTGTAAAATCAACAATAATTTGTTACCGGTGAATATATTTATCGTTCAATTATCTGTGCTCGACTCATTAATGAGGAAAACAGTGCCAAAAATTTGATTATCATTTGACTGGACCGTTTGATTAACGAGCGAAAATTATTCGTAGTAAAAATAAAACAATTCGCAATCACGCAATAATAGACGTTCGGTCGTCTTGACTGGGGTATACGTCACTCGTCGGGGGAAACACGACCACGTGCTCGAGCAAAAATCTTGGCAGTCAACTAGACGAGACTAAATCGTCGTATTGTTACACCTCGCAAAAAAAAACCCATCCATAAGATTTTCGGTCGTTCCTCGGCGCCGGACTTGTAAACGTCATCGAGTCCGGTCAGTATTTTTCAAAATCACTTCTAAATCGCACAGATTTTCCTCATTTTTTTCCATAACTATATAAAGAATCATAAAATTCGAGCTTCATCAACACGAAGGTGTAAACAAAACTCGAGAAAATTGTTATTTACGTGTCGAGCTGATTGACGGTATAAATTTTCTTATTGCCAGGGAAATGAAAAACATTCGAGCCATCTGTGACTTATTAATCTCGTAAAACGCATTCAAATAAAAAATGCATCCTTATTTGTTGATTTCTCGATAAATTTAGCTTCGCAAATTCACTTCGAACAGACGTAACTAAAAAATTGACTCAACTTGTTGCTCCTTTTTGATAGCTTGAAAAAAAATATTAAAAAAAATAAATAAAAAAATTGTTACGGTCGAGCAGTAGCAAAGTAACATGGACGCGTTGTAGGAGAGCAAAATGCAAACGTTTTAACCGCGGGTAATCAGAAAAGTGGGCCTCCATAGATGTGACCTAGTCCAGAAGTTACCAGAATACAAATTGCTCCGGAGAAGCACAGTCGTAGTCGTCGTCACCATCACCGACACTGAGCTTAATATTACAAGCGTTTATATGTCTCTCTCGACATTACTTCTGTTGCTCACATATATATTTGTATATGTATAAAACGCCTGTATAACTATATCGAACGAAGCAAACTCACATTCACGTGATATGGGCCTCGTTCGCTACGATTTTGATATTATGTATTTGATTGTTGTATAACTCTCAATCGCGTACAAGGATCCAAGCACATCTGGGTCACACAATAAGCCAACCTGTCGATATAGTTATTTTCACGAAATTTCGTGACTACATTTTTACCAAATGCTCATCATTCACTCATCATTTATGTATCAAAATCGACCAAAGTATATATTTCAGTTCAGAAACATTTTTCGTTCCATTTCGATGAAATAACAAAATTAATTCTTTTGATATTCGTGTCTGACTGAACGTTTTACAAATTTTTATGCTGATGTGCACAGATTTTTTACATTCGTTGCAAAATTCAACCTTCGCATTAAAGTTTCGCAATAAATTACGAGGTAATGAGAATTTCTGTTGTTTACAGCAGCCACGTGTCTTACAAATTCCACTTTAATTCCTATGACGCAGACACAAGCCCCATAAGCACAACTAACTTTTCCAGAAATTATCCGAGATGGCTTTGAAAAGGTCAAAGAACAGCATTACGTGAAGTTCAGTTTCACGAATGCCCGTAATCAGCATACCTGTACAATCCTATGAAGCGAAAACACCCACGCTCCATTTCCATGGATCCTTTTGCCTCGTCCTTCGCATCCAATCTGATGACGAAGTCTACGCTGACGCACATAAACGTCAATGTTTCCAGAGCCGTCGTTCCTTTCTTTTCAATCTCATCACGAAAAACTCTCGTAGATCTGAAAAAAAAAATAATAAAAAAATTCAATGAAAAGCTGCAAACGATAATAAAATCTTGAAGACACTAAAAATCAGTTTTCCTGGAAACTTTCTTTCTCTGACACATTTTCGTCTTCATATTTAGCGATTCTTTCAATTTTATTCGATCAAACATATCTCCTCATTTTCAAATTTGACATAAAAGCCTCGATTTTGAATATTTGTTCGAATAACGCGATCAAACTGAAATGGAAAAACATTTTGATCAAACGTGATCCACATGGGAGTGGAGTCAGAGTCCAAGGAACAAATGAAATTGAGAATAAATGATTAAAGATGATAATTCTCACGAATATTTCAGTCAATATCGTTATTTTTTAATTTCTCTTGGGAGTCTGGAGTTTCTATGAATTGCATATATATATAGAGAGAGAAGTATATTCATAAGGGACGTAGAGTTTGAAACATGTGCTTTTCGTATAGTCTCTGGTGACCAACACGAAGCTCTACTCCTAGGGATCGATAAGCTCGCGCCTGCGAATTCTCGACCAGTTTGGATATCCAATATGTGTGTGTGTGTTTGTGTCTACATTTGAATATACGTATATATTCACATGGATATAATTATACATAGACATATATGTTGAATGGCGTCTACCTCTCGGGTGGGGGTTGATTTTTATACTACGCGGACTCGACGAGCTATTCGAGAAAACTGATCCTGGTCGTCTTCAGTCGCGATGTAACCGCATAATGTGACGGCCTCGCACGTGGCCTCCGGATTGATCTAACATCGATGCTGGACAATATTGTTAAGCAATATCAAGCAAGTCTCGCCCTAAACAAAAGCGAGAGGTCCAGGGATCTTCCGATTAAAAACCGACCGGTTCCGGGGCCGCGGAATTATTTCTCCTTGAGAAATTTATTCTTGCAACGATTTCTCATCCATCACAGAGTGTCAATTCAATCTGTAAAAAAGGAAAAACAAAATAATAGAAGAGCAAAAGAGCGTCAGCGAGGTGAGAGTTATTCTATTAATTGGTGAACAATTATTCAAACAATTTACTTGAGATTTGATATTTATAAAAAAATTCACGATTTATTTGCAGAGAAAAAATTGTTCTGCACAATCGTTGGATTAGATTTCGATATGTTGGAATGTTTATTGATAATTTCTGACTATCAGTAGACTTTGAATTATTTTGTGCAGAATAATTAGTTGAGAATGATTGTAAATTTATTTAGTAATTATTCGTACAGTCAATTTTAAATGCATTTTCTTTTATTCATTCATTTTTCTTCGTGTAATTCGATGCACTATGAAAATAAGAAGACCCTCGTGGTCACATACTAAAGGATTATGCACACCGAACGTTCGACTGAGGACAAATATAGACAGAAACCAGTTCTCTATTTGAATATATTCCAATGAAATTTTCATTGCTATCACGCAAACTTCCACGACTATAGATCTTGACAAACATACATTTTAGTGGTGATCCATTTTCTGAAGAAGCCGGTATTGATCGAACCGTTGCAAGAATTCGTGCAATCTTCTCTGTCACGTGCTGCACTAAACTTCATGGTCAGACGGACTGGAGACACGCGACAGACAACTTTGGCTCTTTTTTCCATAGTTTAGATCGTGAAATTAACATTTTCATTGTGAATTTTTATTGGGGAAATTGGAAATTGAATTCATTCACATTTCATTCCTATTTTTCATCCCGATCGTTGAGATTTTTTTAATTAATTTTGATTGTTGAGCACGTGTGGTCAAAATTTTTTATTTGTATTGGAATTTGTATCATTTTTTATCACGAATTTTTATTCAAATTCTTTGAATAAGTATCGAATTTTTTGCATGTAGAGAATAAAAATTGTATCGTACGTTTTAATAATGAAAATTGCATCAGAACGTGTGAACGGTAAAATCTGCAGAAATGCTCATTTTAATAATCTCAAGGTTAAATGCACGTGTCAGCGAGTGTATTAATTAGCAAACGGTGTAGTAACTTCCTATTGACGTAAATCTGTAACACGAAGAGATAGAGAACAATCTCGTTGATAAATCTCTCGTTTTCCTTCGTCGCGGGCGTTTTATTATGATTACGCAATCACGATTTTCCACCGTTTGGTTGTAATTCGTAAATAACGGTGGCGAATAAACTACCGACTCAGCGAGACGCTGCGAATTCTTCGTTATCACTTGGGTTAGTAATACGTCGCGGTGAATTGAAGGGAAAAAAATGAGCGAAAAAGAAAAAATGACGTTCGTGCGAAGACGAATGATTTGTATAAATTGATCTCGACGATACGAACCCAAGTTTCAGTATGTTCGTAAGATGTTAGAGGGTCAGACGAGCCAACAGACGCTTTCGGATAATAATTCGTCGCTCGATAGTCCCAGAGTTTCCATACACAAGGAACAATCGTTCAACGTCAAATTTGGAGAGTACGTTTTCTGGAAAACAAAGACGAAAAAACAATATAAATATACAACTGGAATTTCAAACTTTTTTTGTATTTTTAAGTCACAAGTGTTTCAATTGGATATTTAATTAGCTCATAGTTCAAGGAGCAAAAAAACAAATGACTGATGATTGAAGTGAATTCCCAGAAAAAAATGTTTGTGCACTTTAAATGAATATAAATGAATAACTAGAATTAAGGAAAGAAAAAAACAAAAAATCGCACAGCTCAAAATTGAGAGACAACGCTTTCTGAAGGAAGAAACAAAGTTTAAAAATACCCTCGGAATTAAATAGTCTCAGAGAAAGTAACAAGTGTTTATACTTGAACTGGAAACCGCAGAATTGTAATGAGCGTTATTTAGAGCAAAAAGGATAACGATAAATATTGAATGTTTGACTGCAGTGAGTTTGATGAAAAAACAAAAAAAAAATGTTGTTGCATGTTAACAGTGGGCCATGTAAGGAAGTTTTGCTGCACAGCAGCAACCGGAACTCGTACAGGATGACACCGATCGGTGGACGTTCGCGTACCGTGTCAGAGACGGGACTGGCGGCAACCCCTTTGACCTCGACCTTGTCGAGTACGGACGATTGCCTCGAAGTGACGATCCTGGATGATGCTGGGGACGGTGGACGTTTGCCGGATCTCGTTGCGGAGAGCAGGTTAAGCGGGTGCGATGGTGAACGGGTTGAGTCCTATTTGGCAATTACGATTCAGGTCTTTATACCGTTCCTCGTTGCTGGTTTGGGAATGGTTGGTGCTGGTCTCGTTCTGGATGAGGTTCAAGTGAGTGTTGTTCCTAATATAATTTAGAAAAGAAAAAAAAGGAGATTTTCATTAAATTCAGATGTAATTAAAAGGGACCCTAACTTTTTTTTGACAGCATTGGGTAGTTTTCGAGAAAGTAAACGAACTGATGATACTGGTGCCAGCATTATTAGGACTGAAGGGTAATTTGGAGATGACCTTGGCCTCGAGATTGTCGACACAAGCGAATCTCGGGCACATGGACGCGCCTAAGCAACAATGGTCAATGATAGTAGGAAACTTGGTTCTTATTCAGGTAATAAAACAAACAATCAATAGAAAGAATAAACAAAAGAGAAAAAGGCAAATTTTCAATATCCTTCTCACCTGTGTATCTAAAAATATCATCTTTTCAACATCAACTGCGTCGTAG
This sequence comes from Campoletis sonorensis, assembly GCA_013761285.1. Taxonomy (NCBI): domain Eukaryota; kingdom Metazoa; phylum Arthropoda; class Insecta; order Hymenoptera; family Ichneumonidae; genus Campoletis; species Campoletis sonorensis. The sequence continues at coordinate 808,828 of JACEOJ010000081.1, forward strand.
ATCATTTCCGAGTAACCTTCCTGCGGTCTTTCGATTCCCGACGAGATGCAAACTTCGATTTCCTTATCGCTTGGCGCCTCGTACGATTTTCGATTTCCTTATCATTCGGCGCCTTGTCATGCAGATCCAATTATTCTTATTGTTTTTTCTTTTCTTTTCCTCCAATGTTTCATCTTTCTCTTTACTGTCTCGTATCAAAAAATTGTAACCTTGTGCCCACGTGGCTGATACGATCTCTGTCGCCAGAGACACACGGAAACCTCGTTGTTTGGTCGATTATTTAAACTTGATGTGACGACTGTACATTCGTTTAAAAGCTTCCTATGAGCTTCTCGGTTTTTTATTCCATAATATCTTCCTTCTCGTTGACGACGTTGATTGGCTCAAAACATATGAGAAAAAAACCCAAACGCTGTAAAATTCCTGTACCGTTAGACACACAAATACGTACATATTCATCTATTTGTATAAACTCGTTTGTGTGTGCTTCAATTAAATCGAGTGACGCAATGATACGAGATAAAAGGTCGCGGTTGTCTAATTTTAATTGAGACGTTTATATAAACATATATATGTGTTTGTACAGAGAGAGAGAGAGAGAGAGAGAGAGAGAGAGAGAGAGAGAGAGAGAAAGAAAGAGAGAGAAAAAGATACAGAAAAGAACCTTGGTTCTCGTGAACGGTGCCACACGAGTTCAGTGTCTACCCACTTACTTGAGCCAGCCTACTTCCGCTACCCAGATCCTTCCTCAATTGACTCCAAACGACCTGGGAATGACCCCCTTTTTTCTCCATCTACTTATTCTTTTTTTTCGGCTCGATTTAAACTTGATCGATTTTTTCTGTAAAATGACATAAATAATTGTATATTTGACGTTAAATATGAAGAAATAAAATGTTTTTTTCCTTTGTTTACAGTGTCAAGCGATAGTAGTTGGATTTTTGGGATCGGTGGTTGCCATAGTGATGGGAGCTTTCAGAAATGGTACAGTATCTCTGGACCACACGTATCTCTTATGCGCAAGTAGCCTCGTGACGGCCTCGTTAGCTTCTTTCGTGTTGGGCCTAATAACAGCCGGTGTAATTGTATTTTCGCGTCACTGTAACATAAATCCGGACAACGTGGCGACCCCGATCGCTGCGAGTCTTGGTGACATAACGTCGCTTGCCTTGTTGTCCTGGATCTCGACCATCCTCTACGAATCAATAGACAAACAGGACTGGTTGGCTCCTCTCATTATCGCCTGTTACATCCTCGTAACTCCTCTCTGGGTATGGATCGCCAAGAAAAACAAATACACCAATGACGTACTCTATTCAGGCTGGACACCTGTTATGGTCGCGATGCTCATCAGCAGCTGCGGTGGTTTAATCCTCGAATTTATGGTCTCCCGCTTCGAGAATCTCACCGTTTTTCAACCTGTCATCAATGGCGTTGGTGGCAATCTCGTTGCTGTACAAGCCAGTCGAATTTCAACTGCTCTTCATAAACAGGCTGACCTTGGAACTCTCCTTATACCACCGGGTCACACGCATCCCGTTATCTTCATCACTCCGATCGCCAATTTCTTCGGGAAAGGTGAGATTTTATTATTTCGATCACCTCGTTAAATCGTTTTCTTTCTTCTCTCTCTCTCTCTGGAACTATTGACTTTTTTTTCTTTATCCTGTAAATTGAAATATAATTATTCGTTTCAGGCTTACACGCTAGAACAACTCGCGTATTAATGGCAATGGTTATACCGGGACACATAATATTTATCTACATGATAAAGTACATGAAAGACGGTGACACAGCGTTAACGCCACTCTTCGTATTTGTTTACCTGTGCGCAGCTATGTTGCAAGTCGCGGCATTGCTCTACATTGCTTACATCATGATACACTGGATGTGGAAGCGTAAAATAGATCCGGACAATTCGGCCATTCCATATTTGACATCGATGGGTGATCTTCTTGGCATAAGTTTGTTGGCGATTGCTTTTCAATTTCTCTATCTGGTCGGTGATCAGGATTACGACGATCCAATAACTCCCTAAACGTACGAATGGTTCGTATTGTGGAAAAGACAAAAGGATGAGAGGAAGAGAGAGAAGAAAAAACATGTTAAAAAAAATGAGAAGAGAAAAACTCCGAAGTCTTTTGACCGATCGGAGTCCAGTCCGAGTTCGTTCGACTGAGGATTTCGGGATTTGAGATCTCGACGAGGTTGGATCTGATCCGGTGGACAATAAAAGATTCGACGACCTGCAGGGATCTTCCGAGTGTAAGAGCTGTGTCTGAAACCAAAAATAACTGAGATTTAAACAAAGAAAATCGTAGGTAGATCGAAGAAACATGGAAAAAGAAAAAAATTAGGGAATTTTTTTTTTTTTTTAATTACAAAAATAACAGCAACAAATCTCATCAGAGCGAATACGTGTCTTCGAATAGTTGCCTTGGTAAACGCGACGAACTGTAGATAGTTTTTTTTTTTTTTTTTTAGTGGGCACGCAAGTCCCTGACAGGAGCAGAACAACATATTTTTTAGATGCTCTAGGATGAACCACGATTTTAGTTAAAGTGAATGAAAGAAGAAATTGTTTGCATGACGAGATGGTAGCGAATCATTAAATCATCCGGAATTCAATCGATATCCACGCATGCTTCATCCATTTTTGACATCACAATCATGAGACTACTGAAAAATAAAAAACAATTTATTCAGATCTCGCAAATTATCAAAGTGGGAGGAGAAATGTGAAAAAGAAAAACATTTGCAATTAAGTTTTGAGCCAAATGCTGATTTTCTAAGTACCCTTTCTTTTACATACAAAAACAACAAAAAAGGTCCAATGATGATTTTAAACAAACGAAAAAATACACAACTTGTATTTTTTTTCTTTGTCACAAGTGCAATAATGGAGAGAAAACAATTGTTTGAAGGAAAAATAAACCACTTTTATTTTTGTATTCGATGAATAAAACGTCCTGGTTAAACGGGACATGACAATGTGCAATTCGGCTGCCAATGTACAGAAACTATATATTTTGTAAAGAAAGGTTGTTATATCGAAATGTACATATATATATTCATATATATAAATTTATAATATAAATACACCGATGAAAATGAACGATCGAGCAGGACTAATATTTAGTCTCTCGATAAGGACGACGGTGTCAGTATTAAAAGGCAAAAGGTAAAGAGAAAAAGCTAGTGAACAGAAATGAATAAAAACAACAAGAAAAAAAATAATAATAAAAGTGTCGCAATATTGTTTTTTACGCTTGTACGTTTTGACCAAACGGTACTGTACATTTCGATGGTTCATTAAGACGAGAGCTTCGTTTTTGTACGGCGAATAAAACGAGGCTATATCATTTGTGGCAATTCTGAGTCCTAACAAAATATCACTTCGTTCTGCGATTATTTGTTGGAAGAAAAAATGACGCTTATGTACAAGAAAAAAATTGGGCATTTAACAAAATCATGAATACTCGACCTTGGGTGACGGAAGGCCAACTGAAATATTTGCGCCAAGCCATGAGTTCGATAGTACGTAAATAATTAACTAGTGAGAAAGAGCGTAGGATTCGTTTTTTGTTCTCTTTGTAATTCAACAGCAAAACGCATAATCTCATGTCTGAGTGAGAAAGAGAGAAACATGATATTTTTTACTTCCACGAGAATGATGTACGATATTTTTTAAATTGTAGATAGAGAAAAATTGTTCGTCGCACGAACTGTGGGTGAGAGAGAAATGAAGAATCCATCAATTCTTTCCTTGGACAAGAATCCTTCGAATTTTGAACGCAGTTGGTCATGAACGGAAGAAAAGAGTATTGAAAAACTTGAGGAAGAAAGACACACACTCGGTTGTGAGAATCATAGTAGAAAAGCTATATTTTTTGTTAACGATAAAGAAAGAAAATGCGAGAGTTTTTGCGTACGGAAATAATTGTATGCAACGCCGTTGAGAGAATAAACACACGTGTTTATCACGTCAAAAGCTGTATCGAGTGAATCGATCAATTTTTATAATCACGTGTACAATAAAAGAGTGGAAGAGAAGAGAAAGAGAAAGAGAGAAAAGAGAAATTGTATAGAAAGCGTTGGTGAATTTTGTTTTCTTTCGTTTTTTTTTTTTTTTCAATCCTTGGATCCTTCCGACAAACAAGACCTTCTCCTTTTCTGTAAATAAACAGGATTTCGTTCTTTTATTCAGCAGGTTATAAATCAGAGACAAACTTTCAGGTTATTACGTCGTATATTTAATGATTCAAAATATAAATAGGTAACGAAGTACAAAAATACTAATCGAAGTATCGAAATAGGAATAACGATCAATCGTGCTCTATTATAACATGGTTCGTTTTTTTGTTTTTTTTTTTAATTCTGCGATTATTAATCGACTCTAGTCTGCTCTGTCCTTTCAACTATTGCCAATATATATTTATTTAATTTTATGTTTTGATGCGTATTTGTAAAATGAAAAACACAAACGTCACGAAATAATAATGAAATGATAAATAAGACGATTGTGAAGAAAACAAACACGTGCGGATATTCTCCGCAACGATTTTTAAGCATGATATATACATATATAAATTCTATCTATATGTATAGTTTATTTTTTAACATTTATACAAAAAAAACCCTATTATATATACGGCAGTACATGGTGGAGAATACTTGTCAATTATTTCGATGAAAGATCGAAAGGAGAGGAAACAGATCAGAGTTGAAGAATTTTGCTCGTTTTTTCTATGAATTATTCCTCCACAACCAGAAAACAAAAAGAAAAACATTGCTTGTCTCATTCGTGATGGAATATTTGACGTTTTGTTTATCCCATTGAAGAATTTCAATCGAACATCGATTACTCGTTATTTCAATTTCTCATCCAAAAGAACGGATGATCACAGGGGAAATAAAAATACCCCAACTCTGGTGGATGAAAAGACAAAATAAGAGAAAAGTAAAATGAAGTGGAAATTTGCTCACGCTCGATTCGGGGTTTGTTCGTTCGTCGATATATTTTCTTTTTTTCTTTTAAATTGTCTTTTTCTCTGTAATATTATTTTGTCTCTATCGTTCACTGAAGCTTCGCCTCTTCTTTGACTTTCCAGTGTATGAGATCCATGCAGGCGACTGCATCCTCCGCACTGTCGTGACCACCAACTTTAAATAAAGACAAAATAAAAAGAGATTAATTTTGTTTTCCGGCTTTTCGAAGAACGGAAAGCGTAAATTAAACTGAACTTACCCTCGTTCTGTATAATTTTTCGAAGATACTCGGAACACAAATTCTTCAGAGCCCGCTTATGGGGAGGTCCGTTTTTGTGAGGAAACATAATACTTGTGTCGACAACCGTGTCGTGTATAAGTTTCAATGCTTTGAAATCACTCTCAAGACTGTGACCAATCAATATCGTGTTCTCCGAGAACATGGTCAATAATGTCGCCTGAACATCGAGAAGCGTTGTCGTAACGCCTTTCATATTTTCTTCCGTTATACCGGAAAATCTGTGCTCAACAGAACGTAAATAAATATTATTCGATAAAATTCAAGCCAAACAAAACAATGAATTCGTATTGTAATGATTTTTCTTTTAACCTTGTATTATAATCAAGTATTGGATTCTCAGGCATAACGAGAGTCTCGTAAATTGTATTGCAATTATCGTTTATGACCGTAACTCTCGTCAACTCGAGTCCCTGAGTCGTGTACGACATTTCACAGTCGAGGGCATAAACACCTTGTTCCTCGGCCGGTGAATCTGTAAAAAAATGTATATATATTTATATAAATTTGAAAAAAGGAGAGGAATTCAAAAAAAATTCGCGGAGACTAATGTTCTTCCTCACCTTTTGGCAAAGTTTTAACGTAACCGCGAAGATTCTCATAATCAACATGATCCCAAACGTGATATTTTCCATCAGCGCAACCGGAAGCGAATCCATATTGCTGACAGCACGTGTATTTCGCTTCGCCTCTCGTCGTGAATTTTCTTCCCCAATGAAAAATACAATTTTGTTGCACTACCGGAAAACCATGCTTGTTGACCATGAAAGGTTTGCTGCATCGTGAGCAGTAACGCTCGTTAGGCACTTTTGAAAGGATCGACTGATTCCTCGTGTTTGGAACATAAATTTTGGCGCGTCCCTTTCGACACAAGAAAAGACGATAATTAATAAATAAAATGAAATTGCTGGATCAGTCTGTAGAAATAAAAAATGAATGAATAAAATAAACGTACTTTTGGTCCATCGGGATGAGTCCTTGGATATCCATTGTCTTTCAATTGCTGCTCAGTAGCGATCCACTTTTTGAGTCGCTCATAAAGCGCAGCTCCTCGAAAATCCGTTACGGATTTTTTCGTTTTTTCGACACTCCACGAACCCTTGGATTTACCAGCAAGAACAGCGTTGTGAGAAACTATACCACTGGCTGATGGCAGCGAATCATCGCCGTTTGTTCCTTGTTCGGCCTCTTTTCGTAATCTGTGCGTTGCGAGCATGCATGAATTTTTGTAAACAGGAAGCGCTTTGCAACGATCGTGACAGGCCAATTCTTCTCGTAGTGCACGCTCAGCTGCGTCCTCTCCTTTGGTGTATATTTGAACGCAAATTACGTGCATCATATTAACGTAGTATTGTCGAACGTTTATTGGAAACTTTTGGGTCGTTACTTGTAGCGGCTCTGGTGCTACCAGCTGAGGTACCTGGTCATAAATATTTATTTTTATTCACATTTGAATGCAACGAGAGACATGCAAAGAAAAAACGAGGATTCTTATCTTCTCCTCTTTATCGACTCTCAATTGAATTTGAAGCTGGGCAAATAATTTATTTCAGCATCAACAATTGGTTTTTTTTTTTGTACTATTTACAGTCGAAAATGTCTTACCACTTGAGGTATGTGAGCGACTCGGGAGCCTTTCGCTGTTTGGGCAGCAGTTCTTGCCTGTAAAGCAGCGAATGCCCTCGCTTCTATTGATGCCTTCGACTCGGTAACTTTTTTCTTCTTCAATGCCAGAGCCATTGCGTAAGGAACGTGAGCGATTCGGATTTTGCCTAAAAGATAAAAAATTCTCGTCATTACTCAGCTTATAAGCATTGATTTATTTTTCTTCCGGCACTTGATTCATACCATTTCCATTGACCTGAGCGTTGCAAGCGGAAGCTTGAGACATTATGTTTCCGGAGTGAGCTTTAGTTTCTTGAGCTACAGAAGCTTTTTCGCTTTGCAATGATTTTTCACTCTCAACTACTTTCCTCTCGGCATTTTTTTCCTCCACGGCTTCTTTCACCGAACGCCAACGCTCATACATTGCCTGTTGTGGAAGTACAACTTTGTGGGTTGAATGTTTTGGTTTGTGTGAACGTACGGCTGACTCCGCTGCTGATGGGTGAGCGACACGTTTTTTTCCCACGTCCTCGGCATCTTCCAGCTGTCTTTTTGTCACATCTTTCGTTGACACTTTCTTGGGATGATCCGAAGGCTCATATTCCTGTATTTATTTTCAAAGTTATTCATCAAAATTCATACGACGGTATTTGAAAATAGAAATAAGAGGATTTTTTTACCTGAAAGATTTTGAGGCATTCTTCCTCAACGTCGTGATCTGAGTCCGAAGTTTCCATCAATTCTTCATTGAAAAAATGACTTTCCAGAGGACTATTGGAACGATCGTCCGGTTCATTGTGGCTCGCTTCACTGCTTGATTCTTTACGATTCCTTGATTTTTTATTATCACTCGATCTGCTGGATTTGTGGGAGGAGCTAGAATGCGAACTGCTTTTTTTTTCGTTGCTCTTATGACTTTCATTTTTATCATGATTCTTCGATTTCGAGGAGCTCGACGAATGTTTATTATCGTGTCTCGATTTTTCACGAGTTTTACCGTCGTCGCTCTTCGAGCTAGGCACTTTGTCTTTTCGTGAACTCGAGGTAGTATCTTTGCTACTACGATGAGAGCTTATCCTTTTCACATCGTTATTTCGATTGTCCTTACTTCTATCTTTATCTTTATCTTTATTGGGTGATGAAGATCGAGTTTTGTCTCTTTTGCTAGAACTATTGTGCCTATGTTTGTCCCTCATCTCATTTTTATCGTTTCCATCTTTGTTACCCGAACTTTTTTCGTGATGGCTCTTTCCCTTGCTCTTGTGATCCTTTTTCCGAGCTTCTCCTTCCTCCTTCTTGCCCTCGCTTTTGCTCGAGTCTCGTCGTTCCTTTTTCTTGTCGCGCGTTTCTCCGGTCGAATCACGTCGTACTTTTTCTTTGCTACGGCTCGAACCTCCGGATTTTTCTTCGTGGCTATGAGACTTGTGAGAGCTTTTTCTCGATTTATTCTTATCGCTCTCGTCGATTCGAGTCTTCGCCGTGTCCTCTTTCGCTGTGACGTCCTCTCGAATTGCTTCTGCGTTCACGACGCTTTTTTGTACTTCTTTGGTTGGCGTTTCGTCCATGGCTACTTCTTCAACTTCATCCTCTTCGTCCTCGGAAAATTTCGGCTCGATGTCGTAGAGATCCTGGGAATTGTCGTTTCCCATTACCGTGTGAACGTCGTTGATCAGTGCCCCCGGTGCTGAGGTCAATATTTCATCGATCATGTTGAATTCCGGCTCGAAGTCGTCCAACACCGCATCTTCCAATTGGTGAACGGATTTCAGTGGTGCTTTCACTTTTTTCGGCACATATTCCTCCCGTCTCTTCTTCGATTTCGGGTAATAAGCCTCTTTCACTTTTCCCGAATAATCGTTCGAGTTACCGTCATCGTAAGAATTCGACGAGGAATTGTCAGACCTCAGCGTCGGCACGTAAGTTTTCGACGAGGTTTCCGGCTCCTGAGAAGGGTTTACGATCGCTGTAGGTTTATAAGTCATCTCGGAATTGCTCGATTCTCGGAGCATTTCGAGCCAAGGTTTCGTTACAACGTCCGACGATGATTTCCTCTTAGCAGCTACACGATTTTCCCTCGTTGGCATGTAGGCCGGCACTGGAATATGACGCTTCTTCAATTCGGATATCGGCGTAGGATTGTAAACACAGGCCGATGGTTTAGTCACGCAGCTCGGTACCCCTATGTGTTTCCCAATCGTCCCAGCAGTTGCTGTTTTCTCCGATGCAACGCTTGAACTTGTTGCTGCGCTCGAGGATATCGAAGGCTTCAGTTTCTCAACAACTTGAGCAACGATTTTATCGGTCATTGCTTTAGTGTCGTCAACTTCTTGGCTCTCCAGCAATTTCTTCACTGCTTCGTTCACTAACTGATGAATTTCCGCTTTGCTGTCCACTTCGGGAGCCACGGCGGAGCTGTCGACCTTTTGAACCGTTTCCGCCGCTTCGGACAGGCACGCCGACATCGTTGCTGTACTCGTTGAATCATCTGTGTCAAAATGTTTATTCCTCCTCAGTTTTCTCATTCACGTTTCAACAAAAAACATACCATAATTTTCATGAATATCGAAGGTGGTAATTATTCCCAAAAACCAGAATGTAAATTTTGTTATTGTCGTTTATTATTTGAGGGATATGTTTATTCGTAAGGCGTTAATATCTTCCCAAAGACAGTACACCTTATCAAACTGCGATTGAACTTCCCTGTCCACTGATGTGCCGATTGGAAACCCATAATTATTAAATAATGAATTCTGTATAATTGAAATAATTGTTTGTTCCAATCATTTCAGCTCGAAAAATCATTTTCTACAGTCGTAAACATTCATTCGTAACTTTAAACAAAGAAATTTAAATGGATTTACACAAATTAGTCAATAAATTTTTTCAGCAATTTTAAGCAAAGTTTTTCTCTTTAATCAACTTTGAAGGTTTTTGCTAACAATGAATTTCGAGCAACCATGAATTAGTGGTACTTCGATTATACAAAATTTCTGTTTCCAGTGCAGAACCCTTTGTCAGGCAATGGTCAAGCATTTTGTTGTTGTGTGTTTTTAAACGAGAATTGCAAATTGCAGTTCTGCCTAATGTACTACCTTTGACAGATTGTGTGACTTTGGAACGGTATGTGATATCTGAAATTAATATTCGAATCAATTGCGTGTTGATAACAATCCCGAAAAAAAAATAAAGGAAAAAAAATAAGGTTAAGAGATCGAAATAATAGACAATCGATGAAACGCTTGCAGAGGATGTTTCGATGATTTATTTATTTTTTTGTAATAATTCGAATACTCGATCTTGTGACTTTGACAGGAGAATAGGAGGTGAAGTGTTTTTTTTTTCCTTTTTTTTTCAATTTTTTTTGTCTCTTTATTCAAGATCTTCGACGTGAATTACCTCGACGTAAATGTTTGAAATGACAATAGGGCCTGTCGCAGGAGCCGTTCTCGTAGAAAGGGCAAATAATAGCTTTGAAATAACCGGTAGACGGAAGCATAACTAGCAACTCATCCTTTTTTCGTTTTCCTTTATGCACTTCATTTTAACAAAACGAAGCGTCAATAGTTGAGCGACATTTCGCGATTTCAACGACTAAATATGAATCATCAATCGTGTCCTTCGATTCTCATCTCTTTCCTTCTTTTTACGCGACCCGAGCTTTCCGCCTATTATTTATTGTAATTAATTTTTTTTCGTTTTTTCTCTCACTGTATATCGCGAAAAGATACATTCAACTTTGAGGTTACGATTGTCGTTGACGGCGCTTTGGCTGGTTTTGGCATTCTATAAAAAAAACTCACGCACACACGAGTCTGTGATGACGCCATTGGCTGCTAGACGGCGCTGAGGGTCGAGCGAAAAAAGGCATGAAATATGAATTGAATTTATCTGAATCGTGAAATAGCGGAAAAAATCAATCTTTTCATAAATATTGAATGAAACCGATTCATTCATTGCACAACTGTTGAAATAACTAGTTCAATTACAGGAATTTGAAAACATATAAATTTTCGATCGACTTCAATAATAGGAAAAATATGATCAAACACGGTATTTTATCATTTGAGAATTAAATTCGCGAATCCTTTTCGTTAAGGTTTCTAAATTGCAAACAAACGCAGGGATACATAATTCGAAGAGTTGACTGGCAATCAAATTTTTATCAGTAATTACCGGGAGATAAGAGTGTAAAAAACAGGAATGCTTGACATGTGGTAATTTCAGGTGAGAGAAGTGTCTCGAATAATCAATTCAATTGTAAGACTTCTCGAGCGGAAATGTGACAAAGAAGTTTGTTTTCAATGAATACAAACTGGTATCATTATCTCGATCAAGGAAAGAGCTTATGAAATAGATAAGAAAAAAACTCAAATGATTATGTTGGAGGCGATTATAGTCTAAATACTGGAGTCCAATGAATCTACAAATATTCAGTTACAATTGAGCTGCCAAGATGGAAGTATCGTGGCTCATATCGTTCGTGGCAACTGCCACATTGATTACAATAAGTGTATTTTATCTTTACGCGAAATACAAATTGTCGTACTGGAGAAGAAAAGGTGTAAAGTCACCACCGGCCCATATTTTTTTCGGTAATATGAGAGACTCGATATTATTTAAAAAAACACCGGGACAAGTATTACGCGATATTTATTATAGCGTTGATCCTGACGAACCCTTTGTCGGCTGTTATCTCTTTCACAAACCTTTGCTAATTGTTCGAAGCCTCGATCTTATCAAACAATTCATGATAAAGGATTACGAGACTTTTCCAAACCGTGGCTTCGGCGGTAAGAGCGAAGCTGATCCTTTGGGTTACGTGAGTTTGCTCGGGATCAGAAAACCTCGTTGGAAATATTTACGTGCGAAACTCACGCCTTGCTTGACTGGACAGAAACTTCGAAACATGTTGCCTCTCGTTAACGAATGTTGTCAAAAACTTGTTGATCATATTGACGCCCACGAGACTTCGAACGATGGCACCAAATCTTTCGAACTCAAAAACACAGCTGGTAAATATTGTACCGATGTTTTTGCCTCAACCGCTTTCGGCGTAACCACCAACTCTTTCGATGAGACCAACACCGAGTTTTGGGAGGCTGGTATGTTTCTGTAAACACAAAATGATTTTTTAATCGTTCCTAAAACTTTTTCTCTCACATTTCCTTATTTTCTGTTCCCCCGACAAAGAAATTCATTGCCAAAATGTTATCCAGTGATCGTGCACTTTTATCGAAAAAATGTTCTCATTTTTTCAGGTCAGAGAGTGTTGGCTGGTTTGAAACGTGGTATCATACTCATCATCCACTTTTTTCTCCCGGAATTGATCCCGGTCACATCGCTCGTCTCGAAAGGACCAGCCAAATTTTTCAGCGATGTATTCTGGGATTCTTACAAAACGCGCGAGCGCGTTGGTAACAAAAGAGGCGATCTGGTTGATTATCTAATGGCGTTAAAGAACGGCGAACAAAATCCCGAATTCGGTAAATGTGAAAAAAAAAAAAAAAACATTTTCTTTTCAATCTGTCATTGAGAATTTCATCAATTTAGAACGTTCGAAAAATAGTTTTCGACGGTGACAACCTGGTGGCTCAGGCGGTGTCTTTCTACGTTGCTGGATTCGAGGCGACCTCGACAACGATAGCTTTTGCCTTGTACGATTTATCAAAAAATCCGATTCACGAGGCACAGGCTTACGAGGAGATAATCCGAATCGCTGGCCAAGAAGAATTGACTATGGAAATGTTGAACCAAATGACGTTTCTGGAAAGATGTATAAACGAGAGTCTTCGCTTACATCCGCCTTTGCCGATGGAAGATCGCGTTTCCGTTCGAGACTACAAAGTAAAGAAAAAAACCGTAAAAAAATGCACAAAAAGACAAAATCATAACGTTGAATTGGTGAAAAAAATGTTCATTTTCAATGCCTTCAGATTCCGGGCACTGACATCATTTTAGAAAAAGGCACGACAATTTACGTCGCGACTTGTGGCACGAATACAGATCCACGATTTTTCAAAAATCCCGAAATGTTCGATCCAAATAGAACGGACGTCGACGACCTCGGATTCTCAGCGTCACATTTGTCCTTTGGTATTGGACCGAGATCTTGTATCGGTGAGTGTCCGCAAATCAACATAAAAAAATTCAATAAAAAACAAATTTTCTCAACAATATTTACGGATTGAAAGTTTTTCAATTCTCGATTTTTGTGCAGGCCAACGTTTTGGTCTGATGATAACGAAAATAGCGATGGCGATGATTCTGCGAAAGTACACATTGATTTGCAAGACATCGGGAGAGCGCGAACTGAGCGCAGGTTCAGTTTTCACGACCGCAGTGGACGGAATACCTTTGCGAATGCAGAAAAGAAATTAACCCAACAATCGTTAGTTGTTTTTTGTTTGATTTTTTAATTTTTTAGCGTGAAAGACATAACGAATGCTCATTTTTTGTTTTGTTTTATTGCAAGAGGATCGATATTAATTCGAAGGAATTCGATTGGCTTGGCCTTTGAACGAGCTACCACGTATATAAATATCAAATAGAGCGTTATCGAAGCGTCGTTTGAAAAAAATTTCTCCAAAAACACATCGATTTTAACTTTAACATTTTTGTGCAAATTTTATGGGCACGTTCGTTTATCGAACTTTTTTCAATATAACTAATATATATATGTATATATGTTGATATACTATATATATATATTTAAATATACTATAACACAATATTACAAAACAACAAGCGCTTCAGTTGCGTTAGTCAATTGACTCGATTCTCGTACAACGTTTTTTATCCTCGAATAACATAATTTAACGCCGCTCAAATATATATATGTATATATTATTACTGCCTACTTACTGCTACGATTATGTTTCTTCTCTTTTTATCTTTTCTCACGATTGCATACCGTAGAAACGTCGTTTCTCTTTCTCTTTTCCTTTCAAGCTAATCCTGTCGAATCACGAAGGTACAAAAAGATTATTTCTTTCGTTTAGTTTAAATGAGCTATGGATTTTGAGGCTGTTGTGCGTTCTCCTCTTCATTCTCCTGACTTTCCTCTTTTTTCTCTTTTTCTTCATCCTCCTCCTTCTCCTCGTTGCTCCCCTCGGGCCGAGGTAGTTCTGCTTTCGTTGCGAGCTCAAGCGTGTGCATCCAACTGTAAAAGTGAATGTAAATCGTTGAATTTAATTTAATTAAATTTTTACATTGATTTTTAATGTAAGATTAATTTTATAGAAATTCATAAATAATAATGGTTTCTCGTGAACAAAATAAAACGAATGATTTCACTCACATGTCCGTTTCTTCCTGGGAATGAGCCTGCAGATAATAGAATTTTCTGGAATGATGAATTTTGAAAGTTCCTTTACGATCCCGGATGTTGAGAGGATCGTCGTCCGGTAATTTTGTACCCTCGGTGAGCGTGAAACCTGGCATAGGTGTCGCTGTCAGTGCCAGTCGATCGTTATCCGATTTGAAGGTATAAAGAACGAAGTCAGAATGAAGAGCGAACCATCTTCTCGTCCATGGTTTACTCGCTTGAGTTTTGAGATACAAAAAACCCGACAAAACGCAAGGATCACTAGCCGACACTTGTAGTAAACTTGGAACAGGACCGGAAGGAGAAGTCGGCGATTTTGTCAGCGGCTGAGTCAGTGCAGCGTGACAAAGCCTGCATACTCTCATGTTTTTATTGTCTTCGAAAAGTAACTTTTGATTGGAACATTTGCTACAAACGACCTGCAAAGAAATAATTAATTTATGATGAATGAATATAAAAAATATTCATAAAAATTAATGATTCGTTCGAATTTTGTGATTTATTTCATCAACTTTTCGTGGATATTAGTTTTCCCTCGTAGTATAATCAGAATTTGTGGTTTTGTTTTACGAATTTCAGATTTTTGTTCATTCGTTTTAATTCATATTCGACTTACTATTCCGCAAGCTCGACAATTGTGTTTTCTCTTCATAACGGAAAATATTGCCTCGCAGACCATACACCTGGTGACATCGTCCGTTTTAACTAAAGCAGTTTTATTATTGCCAGTTTTGAGGCTCGCCTTTCTCCTCATTATCTCCTGCATCGTTTGGAACAAAGCGTCGAGCCAGGCCGCTTTTTCAGCGCTCGAGTGTGTGTACAACTCGACGCTCTTATTTGCGTCTCTCACGTAAAAGGTATTCGCGGTCTCGAGATTATCACCCTCGGCAACCTCGATACTTTCGATCAAAAATTTGGCTCGTAACCGATACAACGGTCCCGGTATCAGTCTTATGGAACATAGTAGTAACATATCGCTAAACTGGAATATCGAACAACATATTTATTTCATTTCACTATTAAAGTTGTTTCAAATAAAACGAGATTATTCGTTATTTACCAGAAACAAGTATCTCTCTTGGTGATCCCCGCTTCTCGCTGATATTTTCACTATTCTCCCTTCCTTAATTAACTCCCGAGTCGCACTGACTAGGTCGGTGGCGTCGTAAATACTTTCTTGTATCTCTAACAATTTTTTGAACTTGTCTATTTTTTTCATTGCCTCGTTCGTGTGGTTTGCTGCGGTTGATACGAGTTCCAGAGCCTCTGCAAATCATTGAAAAGAAGAAAATGGCTTTTAATTCGTTGCTCCAAAGAATATTGTAGGAAAGAAGTAGAAATAATGTTTGATGTTTTAAAAATAATGATTAAAACTCACTCCTCGTGTCCTCGTAATCAGGATTATCGTCTTCAAGGTACCGAAGGTAATCCTTGAGTAGAAGCTCGTATCTTGGCAATCGTTGAATAGGACTGAGCATATGATGGGACAATGACAATTTAGCGCATTCCTCAAGTTTTTGTATTTCGTTGATAATGTTTGCGAATCTCGTAACTTTGTGTTGTAAAGTGTTGATGAGGTTCATGGCATAATCAAAATTTTTCACGTACTCCGTGTACATTTTGAGGAACGGAGCGAAATTTTTCATGATGTCACCGATCCTGGAATTCTCATGCCAATTTTTCATTCTTTCCTCGAGTTGGGGAAGCAAAAAATCGTTGTGAAATTTGTATATGGATTTGATATTAGAGAACATGTGCTGTACAGTCTCTGGTGGAAACATCGGATGCGCGCGATTCTCTTGGTCGACGCGAAACTGGAACACTTGATCTATCAGGTGCAATATATTTACATATTTCTTTTCGGTCACGAGTAATTCTTCGGCGACTCTTTGTGCACGCTTTTGGCGACTTATCGAAGACGTTCTTTCGTGAGGACTCGTTATTTTTTGTTCGCAAACCGTCTCGTCCTTCTGGTCGATCGTCGAGACTGAATCCGTCTCTGAAGAACGTGTCTCCTCGGACTCATCCTCACTCTCGGATTCGCTCACCGCGTACGAATCCAATGTATACTGATTGGAAGTTCTCTTTGTTGCTGCGTACCTGGGGAAAAAAAAAACCATTTATTATCAAAATATCAAGGATATTTGTTTAACAATTTTCAACAAGGAATCGTCTTTTTGGTCAGTTGAAAAGTTTTGGCATGTTTATAACGTTGTTTTATTGTCATTAGGAACAGGATTTATTTATACGATAATTTGTCAAATTTTCTTGCTACAAACTTATTAGTACAATGGCACATTTTAATCGACGTTTACTTTAGTTATTGAGGCCATCGTTCGTACGCTATTGCGATGACGAAATCGACTAGAAACTACATTTCGTTATCTACCTCTTTATCACCTTGCTACGCTCCAAGTAATAGTTTATTTTTTCCTTGTCAATATGATCGAGTGGTGGGTGAAATATTTACGAAATCGAAGATTAGTGGAGACTCTCTAAAAGCTGATAGTTAGATATTGCTCACGTGCATATTTTACAAAATTACATACTGTTTTAATTTGTACTTTCGTTTATTTATTACTGATTAATGATCATTAATTAATCAATGGTTGGGGGATTATTTATGAGACTCGTTACAAATGAAGAATGGATTTAAGGCTCGTTTGAGATACAATAAATAATATTTCATTGTCTTCACGTTTCAAACTTTAAAAAATGTCTTATTAAAATTGAACTGACCTACTACTCCTGTATTCCAAAACACTGTGTGACATTTGTACGATGGAGGTTGTAGTTTCTTCAAAAGTAGAGTCGGTACATTGGCCAGGACTGGAGGCGGACATGACGAAGGCTTGAAATCTGGGGAAGCCGCCAAAGCTGGCGATTCTATGGAAGGAATGATTGCTATATTGTTGTTGCTCTTCAGAGCCGACGACCGAATCAGAATCCTGGGAATTTCCATCTTCGCTGGTAGCGCTTCTCCGTTCGGGCGATTGAAAATCACTGGAATTTCGATTTTTCTTTGGATCCTCGTTCGGTCGATCCTCACTGTCCGAGGTTGATTCAAGGTCGGTGTAAAACGTTGATGTCGCCGTGCTTTTGGAACTAAACATTTTGAAGGCGTCCGTCTTGTTGAAACCTTCAAACGGCTCTGGCAAAAGACGCACCATCCAGGATGGTATGTCCCTCAACTGACCGCGCTGCATCCTGACAATGATTTTTATTTTAACCACAAACAATAGCAAAATTATTGATTTCTAAATTAATGAGAGAATTATTAAATAATCAACATATTTTGGATATTTCGTAATCCTTTATTATGATATATTTCGATTTCAAATTCATTGTTTATTTATTTACAGTGCTTATATAATTATTAATAAGGAGAACCAAATCATTACTGCAAAAATAAATATAAGATCCTGGATTTTTTTTCGTTTGATATTAAAGCAACAAAGTTTAAAGAATTTTTAATAAATACCGTTTGAGTCACAAATGTCAACAATTTGATTATTGATAACCATTGTTGATTACGAATTTTGAATATGACTGTACGTTTTTTCCCGTCGTATAGAACCAATTTTTTTGCAGCGTCACATTTAGTGATGAGATGATATATAAATAGCGTGATCGAGTGATAAATCAGACGATCGGGAGTAAATTAAATAGAAGATAAGAAAAAATTCGGAATAACCGCGTGGGCGTTGCTGTCCGGTCTAACGACACGTCAAAACAAAAAATTGATAGCGCGCGAGCAGAGTTGCTACAGTAGGATAAAAAAAAAGAAGGAAGAAACAAAACAAGCGTGTTTATAATAAATACAATTACCTTTTCCGGCAAAGTCTGTCGAGTACTCGATCTGCAACGTTCTCACTATTATTTTAGCTGGCATAATTGTTACGTTAACTCTCGTTTTGTCTCTGTTAGAGAAACAGAGAGATATTCTCGAAAAAAAAGAAAAAAGTTGCACTTGTGCGTTTACGTTTCGTAGCCGTACAAGGCCATTCAAGTTGACGCGAAGTTAAGCACTGGTTTTTTGTTGTTGTTTTAATACGCGTACGTTTCTGTTGCTCTTTTTTTTTACAAACTGACAGTTGATCGCGAATGGAAGAAAAACTCGCGCACTACGCACCACACGACACACACGCGGACGCACACACACACTCGTCTGTGTGCGCGGTACAAGGGTTTATTAATTAATAAAAAAAAAGAGTTGATTCCTGACTCCGAGCGAAAGAAATAAGAGAAATACGAGCCTGCTAAGCAAAATCTTCGTGGACACGGTTTTTCTATCCGAGGCGAATAAACTTTTAACGTATCGTATCCACGCACCGTGAAAAACGTATTTTCAACGACTGGAAGCACATGTTTAGGCGTCACTGAAGAGTGAATTCCCCTCGAGGGTGTTCTTTTGCCTCACAGTCGAACAAGGCGAAGTGATCAGTACCGACTAAATGTCAGAAAAACTTTTTTTTTATGTCATAAAATTTACACTGAATATAATCGTCCAACAATAAAAGTGCCCTCGAGACTTTCAAATCCTTCGTGTTACGAAATTTTTACGCTATTGAGATTAGCACTTTATCACTACTGACAATTAACGATAAAGCGTCAATTAAAAACTGTATTAACAACGGTACCTCCATATATGTACGGCCCTGAACTCGCACAGCTGATACAACGTGACTTTAAATATACACGCGACACTCAAACACAAATTCACGCACCTAAATACGTGAACGGCAATTTGATCGTGAATCAAACTTTTTTTCTATGTCCTACATATGCAATCACGCAAGACTTGAAGAAAATCAATAGGATTTTCAGAAGACATTGTTTAACTAATCAATTAATCCAAACATTAAGTGATTTTGATTTGAGCTACTTGAAGCTCAATTGCACATTTCCAATTCCGCGACGCACACTGGTAAAACTACGCGGGAAATTGCAAAATTGTCAAAACTGCGAAAAGAGACTACTTGCGCCATCACTCGGACAGTTATGGATCAATTGGATTACTTCAAGAACTATTGGCTGACAAGTGGCGCCACTAGCGGCGCGCGCAACGGTTTTCAAAGGAGTACCGACACTAAACAGAGTCAATATTCTCTACCACAGTAATATTTTTGAATTGTTGTTATTCGTTACCTTCAGAATTGTTCGGGCACGTGCAGAGAAATCTTTCGACGGCTTGGTGAATAATAATTCAACTACAATTGATAAAAATGTATGTTCAAGTTCATCAGTGATCTAAAAAAACGTTTTTTTCTGCTCACGACGAAAAGTCGATAAATTTTTATCACCCACAATTAAATAAAAGTCTTCTTGTGAGAAAAGACAGTGGAGAACGCGATGATTTGTGACGTAGAACGCACGTGAGTTTCGTCACGGAGAGTCTGGAAAGCCACGTAATATGAAATGAAAAACGTGATCGTACACATTACAATTGTAGATACAAAGAAGAATCTCGGGTTTTGTTCTCTCTCATCTGCATCTCTTTGTTTTATTATAATTTGTACAAAAATGATACATTTACGCGTCCAGCGCTGAATATCATCGAAATGCCACGTTCACATATATATCATTAAAATAATCTATTCAATACCATTTTCATTACGGTCTCTCGATCGTATAAGCTTGAAAAATCATTTGAAAATTATTTCAAACCTAGGAATAATAATATATTTATACAATTTGTATGTACAAATGAATATTTTGCACAATTTCACGCGATTTCATTGTTGATTGGGTTATTACTTTCATTCAAATCAAATTTTCCTTCTCCGAACAAAGTCCAACCAATTTAATTTTTTTTCTAAACTACTTTTTAGCGAAGAAAAAATGCATATCGCTATCGCTGAGTATTGTTATTGCTATTGGAGTTTTATGTTCTGTCAATGCACCAGTTATTCTCTCGAGACACTTGGAATTCTTCCAGTAATTTTAATACTTTGTTTTTAGCTCCTCTTTATGATGATATATAATTATATCTTAAAATTATTGCTTCTCTTCACTCGGAGCATAAAAGCTTTGTAGTTTTTTGGAGCTTGCGTCTTTTATACTGTTCCTTTTTTTCTTTTGTCTTTCGACACTCTGAAGTCCTAAACTTGAGACTAGTCCTAGTCTCAAGTTGTGTTTTTCTTGCTTCTTCACTTCCCGTACTCATAGTTTATCTCCTTCAAGAACCAAAATGCCCCGCCAAGCAATAATGTTCCGGATAAATCTCCCAGCGCCGTTAAATATGGGATTGCAGAATTGTCCGGATCTATTTTGAACCTCCACATCGCGTGGATCATTATGTGCGCAACGTACAGCAATAAAATCACCTGAAATAAATATTTTTCATCAACAAAAAATTCTTCCAGTAGTTTTTTCTTTACTTTTGTCTTAATAGAGGCTCCAACAATTGCTTGAAAATGGTTTTTTTTTAAGTCTGGCCACTTCATTGTCCAGGACAAAATGTCTCGATGTATTAACGAATGATTGACATTTTTTTTTGCTTTCTCTATGGATATTTATTTTCAGAGCATCCCTTTTTTGTTAAAAGGCTAAATTCTAATGAGAAATGAACAAATTTTACTATAGACTTTTTTTCCCTTTGTTCTCGTTTTCCCGAAAATTTCATTTTTTATTCGACAATTTATTGGCAAAGTCCGTATAATGCTGTACGATTTTGTTGATGTGTCAATTTTATAGTTTTTTATAATTCTTTAAATATTTTTTAAATATAAACTGCTGGGAGAGGTTTTGTGAAAAACTCACTTGCAACACAGCGACAAGAAGGTAGGAGAGTATAAAGTAGACGTGAAGGGTCGATCTCTTTTGCTCGAGATAATCAGCGACGAAAATGAAGACTAATTGGCCCGGTAAAGCCATTCCAATGAGTATTCTTGCTGATTTAGCATAGGGAACTAATTGAAGAGATAAAAATACATTGTTAACAAAATGAACGATCGTAAGTTCTCCTGATGAAATTAGATTTTGAAAAAATAAGAGTAATGTCGAAATACCTCCTCTGATAAGGGCTTTCCACGGTGAAACTAGCATTTTCGAATGAGGTGGCAAAATTCCTAAGAGCGATGTCTGGTGAAGCGTCGTAGAGATTCTCGATGCTTGAACAGAAACTAAATTACCTCCAATCCCGTTAATTATCGGTTGGAATATAAGAAATCCATTTAGAACGTTGACTGCTTTGCTGAGAACCAAACCACCCAGGCTGCAAGAGAAATATATTTTTTTTAACATGAAAAATTCGTTATCGTTGAAATGCAGTTAATTATTGTTAAGGACGTTGTATGTAAAATTTTCTAGCGATAGAATTCCTTCAAATTCGCAAGTCGAAATATTTATTTATAAAAATCACAATTTTCAGTAGTTTTTCATACGAGCGCGTGTTAAATGAAGGTTCCAATTTTCAACATTAAAAATTTCGATTTCTAAATGGTGCTGCCTCTTAAAATTTTGCAAACGCTTTTATGTAACATCGACGGAGCTTTATTTAATTTTTCAAAAAAATCGGTCGTAAATTTTTTCGTAAATTTGGATTACCATTAAAAAAATACAGATTATCTCGAAGAATCTTGAATTTAGAGTATGTTGTTCTTTAGTCAATTTGTAACAACTTTTTTTTAATGAACTTAGGCTTGCAAACCATTTTGTATGTAAGAAAAATGCAAAATAAAAGTTTAGATTTGACCGAACGTCCTTAAATATGAGAACAATATTGTTTGGACTGTAAAAAAAGGAACTTACCCGCTGATGAAAAGAGCGGAGAGAACTGGAACCCAACCGGAAGTGAGGACGTTTCTTGTATATTTGTTTTTGAGAACGACGTAAATCCAAATGGGCATAAGCACGAGATAACAGCCGAGAATAACGTACGGTATCCAGATCTCGGTATTTAGATAAATGTACAAAAATGATGCGATGGCCGAGAGGACGCTCACGGAAACGACGTCACCGAAGGACGCGGCGAGTGGGGTGGCCAGATTGTCCGGATTCATTTTGTATCGATAAGATAACATTATGACGATTATCATCACGATGTCTGTAAGTCCAGAAAATTTATATAAATCATAAAACCGCATCGATCGAACGATACACACTTTGAATAATTATTCAAAATTAATTTCGATTTAATTAATTCAATTAATGTGTCCAATTATTCAGAGTCCAGAGTCAATTAAATTGAATCGATAAGATAATCAAAATGAAAAATTGGTCATTTCAATAATCAGTTTTAATTAATTATATTAATCAGATTAATTTTTTCAATTATTCACGTCGAGAATAAATGTTTGGTGACCAGAAGAAATTTCAAATCTTCTTTTAAACAAAATATTTACTTCGATACTCGCAGTCAAATTTTTTTCAGTCAAGACAAAATCTATTTGAATCGTTGAAACAAGTTTTAGGTCGAATGAACAAAACTGCAGTTACACCGGAAAAAGCGAACGCGACAAAATATCGTTCGAATATATTAATTAATTAATTATTCTAACGATACCGGTTGAACAACTAAAACGTATGCAAAATCAAATAAAAAGTGCCAGTCATTCGAACATAATTATTCCCTTATTTAGGTGTTTTCGTCAACAAGAAATTAACACGATTTAGTTATAAAATAACTAAATAAATAAATAGTATTAAACAATAAAATTCATAAGAAAAATGTTTAAATGAATAAATCAATGGAAGACTCAATCGAACGGTCATTTATCGTCAAAATTCGTTAAATGTCTGTTTTTATTTAGTACTGAATTGATTGGTCAATTTTACATTAATAAACAAATGTCCCATTAGTACCTACTGCCAAACTAAGTTCGCTGAGTCAATTGTTGTGCTTGTCAAACAAAGCAAATTTGTTGAACTAACAAATTTAGTTGTGCAGTGGAATTGAATTGTCAATTTGGCAATTGATAATGATAATAATAAAAACTTTAAGACTCCGTAAGAGCTAATTAAATGATAATGATAGAAAATTGATAAAACGATTGATTGACAATTGCGTTGATTACAAAAACGTACCTAAAACAAAACAGGAACACGTAGCAGTGGAGACACTGGCAGCGGTAATTAAAAGGGCATGATCCCACACGAATTTGCCTTCCATAGCAGCGTAAACGGCAGTTGCAAAGAAAGAGACTATAGTTGCTGCGACAATGGCTTGTATTTGAACAAGTGCCAAATTGCCAACGATCATTTTCATGATTTCCCGCACAGCGTTCATGTTGCCAAGATTCGCTTGAGTGCAAAGTCGCGAAGCGAGACACATGTCCAAATTGCCCTTGAGACCGAGTAACGAAGGTACGAGGATTAATATTTGTGGGACATTTTGAAAAACTTCCCATTTCTGAAAGCAATAAAAACAAGCAGAACGATTGAAAAAAGTGACAGAATCGTATAAAGTCAAAAAATTGAGAACATTAATTTTTAATAACAATAATAATCATGCATAAAAGTTTGATGTAAAAAGAGAAAACACTTTTTAATGCAGAAACGAAATATCTTTACTGCTCGAACCATTTTTTAATAACTTTTCAATATTGTTCCATATTATTATTGTTGATGGAAATTGACGAAATTAAGCTTCGGAAAATGAAAGAATTTATTTTCTTATGCATTCCGGAACAATTTAATACGATGCATCCTTGAAAAAATGTCAACGTTAATGATAAAAATATGGATTAACGTTTTGTGTGGAATTGTTAATAAATAATATCGAATGATCTTTTGGTTTTATTGTGATTTAGTGTGATAAATATAGCGATAAATGAAATTAATCCGAAACAAGTGGTGTTTGTATCGTGTGAAGAATCAAAGCACGTATATCCCATTATCTACAAAAGAGTCGAAACAATCGATAAAATTCTTCGTAAATGTACTATAACGCGATTCTCTACAGACCACACACGTCAATCCTCGTATATGTAAATGTATATATATGTATAAATCTACAATCTGTACAACGATTACGCAACGATGATTCGTCGGCTCCGATCTTGACAATTCCGCTCTCATGTTTTAAAGAAACGATTCTAGCGAGAGTTGAAGCAAAAAAAGAAGAAGAAGAAAATGTTTTAACGACCACTTGACTGTTGTTAGAGGTCACGTCGTAGAGTTTAGGTTTCGCCAAGATGAGCACTAACGAAAAAAAGGTTTTCGCACGTTTTTATCACAAGGGTTTAACGCTCGATGTTGATTTTAATTGCAATTATTCGTCATTTTCATTTCATTCAATTTCATCGAATAATAAATATATTGAAGACCTTACGAATTTTTTGATATTTATTTTTAGAAAAGAGGAAAAGATAAGAACTGCATGAGAAATTAATCCAAATAAGCATAACGAGTTTTGCCACATTATTGTTTCATTCATATTTTAATCAATGCAATAAACAACTCAATGTTCTACTTTCAAGTTTTTTTCTTTTTCAATATTTATGAACATGACGAGCTCAGCGAGAAAAGAAAATCTGTTTTTTTTTTCATTTTATTGCATATTTAAAAAAAATAATATGTGATCGTATTTTATTTTTACTCGTTTATCTCGTACCTCAACATTTTGAAGAACAAGACCCGCCCCGATCGTACCAATTCCTGCTATAAAAAATGGCACTGAAACTTGAAGTGCTGTGTGTTGCCATCTTTCTTCGTGACCAAGTGGCCTTTTTTTTACCGTGTCATTGCTATTCCCTCCCGTTGGATATTCAGGATCCGGATCCGAATTCGACGCCGATGAGATCGTCACGATCGAAATTCCGCTCGACAACGATCCGTCACCTGGTCAAAATAACAGTTAATCATTTTGCGTCACCTCGCAATTCCATTTTTTACGAAACTTCCGTGTTTTCTTTTTGTTTTTTTCCAAAAAATTATTATGAATTCAGTTTTGAAAAGTACAGATTGGATTTTTATTGACTTTGATAATAAAGAAAATACTCTGCGCCATCAAAACGAACCCATTGAACTGAAGCTACTTTTGGCTGAACTATCTCAAGTTTCTTGACCCGAAAAATAACAGATTAACTCTGTTCTTTTTTATTTGAACGTCTGTCACGACCCAAAATTCAGAACTACGCTAGCATCGAGAAGACTAAACTTTGTGTGGCATTTTTCCAGCTCACTGAGTCCGCAGACATTCTTTGTAACATACGAAAAAATAATAAACAGCATACGAGAAAACTGGGGCTATCGT
Source organism: Campoletis sonorensis (assembly GCA_013761285.1). Taxonomy (NCBI): domain Eukaryota; kingdom Metazoa; phylum Arthropoda; class Insecta; order Hymenoptera; family Ichneumonidae; genus Campoletis; species Campoletis sonorensis. The sequence continues at coordinate 834,241 of JACEOJ010000081.1, forward strand.
CGTCGTGACGTTTATGGACTTAAAGCGAGAGGGGCTACGAGAGTATGTAATCGCGGAAAAAACAGTCCGCGAATAACCGCATTGTCTTGTCATTGAATAAAGATTTATCATTGAGAAAAACACCTTTTTTTATGTATACCGTTAAAAATGAATGAGACATTATTTTTTTCACGGTTGTTTTATATTGACATTTAAAAGATCTTTGTCTCACCACCATTTGTGTCGTTCGATAAATTCTGCGATTTCAGTCGATCAATTGGCCTGTTGAACCCATTGACACTTTCGATTTTCTCAAAATCGTCAAACGCCACTGGATATATATGCTTCCCAGGATTGACAGCGAGTTGAGGAATTATATATTTATTTTCCATGTTTGCAGCATTTTCAATGATAACGCCTTTCATCTCATCTTTATTTTCCTTCGATTCCTTCATTTTTTCATTTTCATCCTGAATTTTCGGCTTTGGCTCGCTACCCGGTGCACCGCACATATCTGTTCAATGTTACAATTAATTATTCCCTCAGCTCAATCACAAAAAAGTACAACGTTCCATTTCCAACACGCGATTCCCCCCTTGGGGACAAATAATAATTCCAGATTGATCGTTCGTCTATTAAAAATTGAAATCAACTTCGAGACCTTCTTGAGAAAAAACATGGACAAGAAACACAACAAAACAACAACACTAGAGAAATAGAAAAAAAAATTGATAAAATTGCCATTTCCGCTCATGCAACGGACACGACTCTACTTCGGTTAGTGATTACAAGTATTTGCCGACCAGCACGAGTCTCAAGCTCACCCTCTTAGCTCTATATTTATAGATAAGGTACGTTGCTATACCAGTACAATTCGAATTATCGATAAAGAATTCGAAAAATCTATCTTTTCCGAAATTTCACTTAATTTGAACAATTGAACAAATAATTTCGTGTGTTTTTACTACAAGAACAACAATTTGTTGATTTCAACGAAAAATATTTAGATGTGCAACGCAGTTTTTTTTGTATCAGACGAAATAATTTGTTACTGTGGGAAAAATTTATTGATCGGACGACCAAAACTCTGACACAGATAAACAAATGAATTTTCAAGCAAGAAAATATCGTTTGGATAATCTTATTTAATTATTTATCCCTTCGGTCGAGTCGTTCATTAAGATTTAAACAAATTCTTCGCCACAGCAACTAAAAAGCATGCGAAATAAATAAATTTCATCAATTGGTGAACTATAATTGTTTTTGACTCATTTGCAAGAAATTTTCATTCCTTTGTAGAATAAACGACATCAATATTCATTCAGAAAAGAAAGACGATAGTTGAATTCACAATTTTTCGGTCATTTAAATAATCGATGAAAAAATTCGACTATTTTTCCAAAATTAAACAATATTTAACAAAATTTGCGATTTTTTTTTGCAGTTAAACGTGATTCTTGTTTATTTTTGCATAAACTAGTGATTGGATTTTTTTTGTCACAGTATTTTAAGTAAATGATGTTTTGGAAAAATGTTCTCCTTGTTTTGTTTGGAAATGAGGAAAACGGACGAAATTTATTCGAGGCCAATCAATGATCATGATGTTAATAGCAGGCTCTGTTTTTTGGAGCTTTATTGTAAAGAAATAAAAATTGTGCTTCCGGGATCTTAAAACTTCAGCACAATAAGCAAAGATAAGATTTGACTTTTTTTGCGACAGATAAATCTTAATTCTTGGTTCGTTAAGTTGTCGGGAAATCTCGACTTTACGCGGAAGGATAACTTTTCATGTATTTTTTGAAACGCAATAACTCGGAAAGATAATACTCGTGATAAGTAATTTCACGCGGAATTTTGCAACGACTTACCTCGATCGTATGTCACAGCGAAATTTCCTCGTGTCCCTCTTCAAGGACGTGTCCACGAACTTGCCCGAGGATCGACCTGAGGGAATTTCGCCTCGGATCTTCCAATCGCGCAGAGTCTGCAAGAACTAAAACAAGAAAAAATCCAAAATTTTGTTGAATTGTTATTTCTCGATTTTATACAAATTTTATCAACAAAAAAATAATAATAATAACTATAAAGATTCTGTAGAGATTCAAAAACTAATTTAATTTAAAAAAATTTATATGCAATTTTGTAAAAGTTTATTACCGGGGGCGTTGTTCCCGTATTTTAACGACGATATTCCTTTTTCCTGGCACTTTTCGAGGATCAACCTGTGGCAATTTGGTTTCTGATCTTCCGATTCCTGCCAGCCTTGGTCTGCAAAAACTATGCAGAAAAAAGAAATAAGAATAAACGAGATAAAATTGAATAAAATTGTAATGGGGTTTGAACTGAGACGGTAATTGAAAGAAAATAACGATACGTACGTTTTATTCATCGGATTATTTCTAATGATGAAAAATTTGAGTATGATTCTTTGGTCGTCAAAAATAAAGTGGGATTTGAAAAAAGAAAACTGTGAAGAACTAAAATCTCAAATTGGTGTAAAATTATTGCTCCGGGTGGTCTTGCAAAAAAAAAAAAAGAGGGTTGATTGAAAAGCTGTAATTTGATGATTATTGTTAATGTTGAAACTCTGGCCCGATTGCCACGCGAGGGAACGGAGAAAAAAAAGGAGCTGACGCCACTTGATGGTCCGAAGGAGACTGAAAAACGATCGAGAACCCCATCGAGTGAATAGATGGAATTGTCGGAGAGCAGCAGCCTCGAGAATCCGAGCGATAAGCAACGTAAATTAAAATGAAGAAAAAAAAGTTAAAAAACAATATTAAAAATTGCGTGTTTTTCTTATCGCGTTGGATGATCTTTCGTATCTCTCTCTCGTATGTACGAGAAAATAAGTCATTGACAGATGTGGAGAAATTGTCGACATTCTTGTCATCGCTTGGTCTTATCGTTTTTACAGCGGTGTGTCTCAATGTGTGTTTTGTGTTCACGAGTACTATTCCTGATACGTTGGTAAAAGGTACGTGCACAGGTAGCACTGATTGATCCTTGAATCAACAAAAACTACAATGATGTGAATAACAAAAAAACCGTTTTTACGATTTTTTCTCACAAGTCATGAAAACATGGATTGTGAATGAATCATAAAGCGCTCTATGAGCCTCAAAGAGCACAAATATCAAAATAAGATTGATTCAATTTCTCTCGATTAAAAACACGCAGTAAAAAATGATTAAATAGACAAAAAAATCTTTTTTCTTTTTTGCTGTCTCGGTTTTATCAATAAGCATATAATTTACTGTCTCGTGTCGATGTACCCGAGCGCGTGGATACGAGACGAGAAAACCAGCCCAGACTGACGAGAAAGATAGAGCGAGAAAAAAGGGAGAGAGCAGTGGAAAAATTAACCTTGCATCAGCAGTAGCATCATCACTTGCATTAAAAAAAAAATGTAACGTGAGATGGTCCTCGTCCTGCTCGTGTATAGAATCAGCAAAAAATTCTGCGTAATGTTCAAGTCTCTCGGTGTACAGTTTGACACGAGAAGAAAAGACAAAGAGGGACGAATTATAGGAAGTCATAGCGTGAACTTGGGGTGTTTAGACACGAGCTTCGAGTGATAAACTCGTGTGTACATAACACGAACATATAAAGGGTGGTTCGAGATGTATTTACTTTTTTAACTATTTTTATTTGAAAATTTTCAGCCAAAAGTACTGTAAAAAAACAATAGTGTAAATATATACACTTTATGTACAAAAGTACAGTGTATTATGTGATTCGAATCCTGCTTTTTAGGTTAAACAAAATCATATATTGTTCCAAATATTAAAAAATCCAATAATTGATTCTAGTAGATTTGATTGCATCTTATTTTTTGGGTTCCAGAACATTTTCTATGAATTAAAACTAATACGAAAGTGATCAATTTATTCATAATAACTACTAGAATTTCGTAAATAACTTGGTCAGAAATTTAAGTTTAATCATTTGTTTAAAAAAAGATAAAAAATCACATATTCTATAGTGTTTTTTTTTATTTAATATTTTGGGACTCGTCTGGACACTCAGTGTAAATATATATAAATATATATATATATATATATATCTATCATTTATGGAACATACAGGCGGCACGTGCAGTATAAAACCATCGCTATTATATATATACAAATATGAGACTGGTTCTATATTATTTGAGTATATACGCGACGAGATGACGATATTGAATTACAACTGTACACCATGGCGGTCTATATATAAAAGCATTCTCCGACACTATATGTAAACCGTCTACGAAAAGAAAAAACAATTTCCGACCACCCGGGAAATACGATTTTTAAGTATTTTATTTATTTTTCAATTTTTTATATTGCTCGAGAAGATTTTTGTATTTTTTTTCTTCTTATTCTGCATGCAACAGCTTACGATTTTTACGACTTTTCTTGCTATCAGTATATTAAGATCAAAATAATATTCCGTCTTGAGCTTAATGACTAAATGACTTTGTCCTCTCGCGATAATTAAGCCCGTTGCACATCTCATGATGGATTTTAGATAAGCAAATCAACCTGTTCAATCTTCAGTGCAATTTCTCGCGAATTACTTCATTTTTTTATGTTCCAATTTAACTCGGTTCACGTTGCCACATTATTTCATCTAATCCGATGACGCACTCGTTTTTTCATAGACTTTTGTAAACAATTGTTCGAGACTTATATTTGTCAATTGATCGGGCGGATGACAAAACTCGATCTTTCGGTTCCAATTCACATGATTTTTTCTTCTTTCTATCAGAATTATTTGTTACGACGTACATTCGTTGGATTATCACTGAATTTACACAACTCGACAAAAACAATACGATAAAAAGACGACAAACAAATTTTATGTGTGAATTTCCGAGTCCAATAAAATTAATCATACGTAAATCCTCAGTGGAATTGAAACTGATAAAAATAACATAATTATTATTGGCTGATAGACTTTGAACGATAATCTTTTTTCGGGTGCCATATCGTATTAAGATTAATAGGACAAAAATGATATAATTTTTTTTTCTATATAGAAAATTCGTATATCTTTGACCCAAAAAAAAAAGAAATTAACGATCAATTATTCTCAAATTCCACTTAACACTCAACTCAGATTTTAATGATAATGGCCTTGATTTTGAGCTGATCTCATTAAGCACAAAAATTCGATAATTAAGTCATTTGAAAAATGCACGTAAAACGAAATTCCAAAAAAAGTTTTCAATACAAAAAATTAGATTGAAATGAAAAAAATACTTACGGTGAGTTTGAAACCTGGTGAATATTCGCCAGCGTGTTGATTTTTAATTGATATAAAAAATCCCCTCTTCGCACAGATTTCTTCTTTTTTTTTCTCGCGATTGTCAATAGTCAAAATTCGCGAAGTTTCAAAACGATTTTCCGATGGACGAAAAAATCGAGTTTTTTACGGCGTTCTCAGGAAACACAGGAGGGAAAAAAATTCGATGAATATTTCGAGGGTGTTGAATGAATAAATATTTACAAACTCCAATTAAAAAAAAAAAACGGATAATTCAATAGAATAAAAAAGTGTGTGGGACGTCGTTGGATGAGACGATTGTTTGGCACACGCGACCGCACTCAACTGATAATAAAAAATCAGAGGAATATGAAACAGCAAAAAAGAAAAAAAATCGAATGGTAACGGCGAGTCTCGTTCGTTTCGTGCCTCGATCGCCAAAGCGCTAAACACTTTGTATCTCCTACGATAGTCTTACGTTTTAAGTGCACTTTTGTTTCTCACTCTCTCTCACTCCCTTACGTTCTCCCCACCACGTGTGTCGCTCTCATAATCTTCCCCCTCCTTCTGCCGCACTTTTCCACTATCTGTTACGTTCTTCTCTTTCTCTTGTCCCTCTCTCTTCCTCGAGGAAACACGTGTGTCACGGATCAAGCGTGATAAAAATGTTCCCGAAACAGCGAGGAACGAAACGCGATTGAGTTCCAGAGGAGAAAAGCGAGAATGCAAAAGTCCAGATTTATCTCAAATCTTTAGACGAAAATTTAATTGCTCATTATTCTTCATCGAATGAAAATGAAACTCCGGGTAACTTTCGCAGCGAAACTGTCACGTCAAAGACGGGAGAAAGTGAAAACAGTTTTTATATCGCAAAACCGAGGAAAACAATTAAAAAAATGAAGGAAAAAAAAAATATCCTCGATCGTAATTTTCTCCTGAGCAAAATGTTTCTGCGAATTTTTCAAACGCGTCAATCCTCGTGAAGACGAACTTGCAGATCCGTGTATCGTGATATTTCATTCGATTATTTCTCATTTAAATTGTTGCGTTACTCGCGGGAGTGAGATGAGCGCACAATTTGCACGATTATTGAAGAATTCATTGATTTGTTAAACGCACATAGATATTTATACATATATATATGAATACAATAGGCGCCAGATATGAAAAATGGCCACAGTGACGTCTGTCGCACGAATACTTATCCATAAACTTATCTCATACTTATTTCAAGAGCAGATTCAATAGTGTTATGCGAAAAAAAAACCAACACGCACACAAACGTAGATAAAGTAAAAATAGACGGAGGATCACTCGATTTTTTTGCCCGATGGAAATTCGTGTAATTTACAAATCGATTCTACTCACGTTTGAACAATTTGTTATAAAATCACTTCCGTGAATGACAATTCAAGCACGAAACTCGGCCTCGCGAACACTAGCACGAATCTTCCTCGATCCTCAGACTCGATCGTGTACAATAACAAATACACATTAATATCTTGTATTTGCTCAGTCCTTCGCGAAATATTTGTATTGACATACGTCTTATCGCAAATCGGCTCTCTTCGATTATCGAAAAATTTAGTGAAATTTTGAATCCGCGTACATTGTTAGTAAGCATTGCAAGTCTGAAACATCGATCGAGAGATGTTCCGTAATCACAAACGGATTCATTTCATTATATTTAATTGCTGTGGCATTTTTTCTTATCACTAGACTCGGAGCCCTTGAATGGGGTCGAAAACGAGAACAATTTTTCCAACATGTAACTCCTCTGTGCTCTGAAACGTTTTTATTTTCGTTTTATTATAAATTTTCGTCATTAAACATTGACTAAATATGAATTAATCATATCCGATTCTCTTCGTTATCAAGACACGAAGAAAATGATGAATTATAAAGTTTTTGCATCACGGACGAGGAAGTTTTTACGCTAAAAAAATCGGCTTTTTAATGTTTGAAGATTTAAAATCTAAATCATTGAATAAAATATTATGTTTTATTCAGATATTAATTGGTGCTCATGGTTGATTCATCGGAGTCGTAACAAAAATGTGATAGTTTTCGTTTGACTACTTCCTGTCACAATCGAGACGCTAATTAATCTATATATTTACGAAAGATCTTAGCCCATTTTTGATCAAAACGACGATTAAGAGTCTAAGAATTTTAACTGATGCGTTGTCATATCTTTTTTCACCTGTTTCGACATTTCTTACGTACAAACTTATTGTAGTTTCTTTCTCTCTCATTATTTCTTTCTATTTTTTGTGTGTGTTTTTTTTTCGTCTCTTAACCACAGCGTGAATTCTACAACGACAACGCGAACTTCGATCGGATATCAGATGGTGACAACTGTTTAGTCGCGCGAATCTTGATATTATTTCGTGATATCTGCGCAGGTGATTCCCACCCGAGAAATAATAAATTTTATTTGCCATTTTTTCTCCGTATTTACTCAACGTCTCTTTACATTCAAAATAGAGAAGGAAAAAAAAGAGCAATTCTAATTTAAGAAAGATGCAGGTAGTACTGCATAATTGATAAATAAATCAATTAAAATCATGAGAAATGCACAATCACGTACGAATCGACCTTTTGGGATTTTCCTCAATGGAAAATCCATACCAACTTCTCACGTCGTAATTTAACCTCGTAATTACTCACAGGATTCCCAACGATTTAAAATAAATGCCAAGTCATTAGAGCTTTTCAACATTTTACATTTTTCGTCGACTTTTCCTTGTCCAAAGTTATTTTTATCTTGAGTGACAATCGAAGTCATTCGAACTTCAATTTTCCAATGTTGTATTTTTAATATCTATTTTCTGTGCATTGAATATATTTCAATAACAACTCGTAATTGCAAGCCAAAGAATCCTTAAATTTGTCACAACGAATCTCCTTCAGAATTGTTCATTTTTTTTCACTGCCAAGAATAATGACGATACCGTTGTTGTTATTGGTATGAAATCGATTGTCGAGCAATCCCTGAATTCAATCGCGACACGCCGTTACTTTATCAGATTCAAGGGCGTTGTATATATTTTTTTCATTTATCTCGATTATAATCCAACGTTCTGGTATTTAGTGACGACAGCAATGACAATTTGGGTCAAACAAACGATAGCTTGCATTTGAGAGAATCTTTGATATTGCGCCGCAGAGAAAAATCAAAAGATCAATCATCCAAATATGGTAAACGATGATTGAGATATAAAAAAATGTTTTAATTAATCAACAATTCATTTGATTGGACAAAATTATATTGAGAAATCGATTGATATGTATGACTTACCTTCGTTGGCAGATTATCTTTGAAAGATTGCTCGATCGATTGGGCAGGGGGAAGGAAAACGGGTATTAAATTAAGCACAAATATTTTCACCTTTTTTTATTATTATTATCTCGTAATATATATATCCATATGTACGTATATAGATATATATACATTCCTCGTAATACAAAGGTAGCTAAGAGACCAATACGTTAAAATGACAAACCATCATTTACATCGCCATGTATCTTCCTTTTTGTTTATTAAAAAATCATCTTTTTCGTCTTTACTTTATTTTGTCATTTGCTCTCAAACTTCATCGACGAATAATTATCGACGGATTATACAGATACACGACGAGAAATTTACCGATGGCAATGAATATCGATGCGCGAACAAAAAAAAACCGATGAGATTCGTTTTTTTGAACGAGTTTCTAAACGAATTTAAACGAGCAATTAAAATGACGTTTTTCCTGTATTTTATTTATAAAAGGACTAAAGTTCGAAAATTCGGGAAATCTTAAATTTCAATAATAATAATAATAATAATAGATAATAATGTATAAATAAATAAATAATGATTTATCAACTAACGAGCGCAATGTCCATTGACAAATCTCATACAGCTTACATCATAATTTTGTTTTTTTCTTCCCTTAAAATTAATTTTGATTCTCATTCTTTTGATTCGCGTTGCTCCATTCACCCTTTTTTTTTTTAACCACCTTAATTTTCCCCCTGCTCCCCATTTTAGTACTCGCCGATGGCGGAGGGGGAGGGGGATTCATTTGTACAACATAGCACATTAATTATAATCAACGTCGTATAATAATAATAATTAATAATTAATAATGATTAGGAACGTTCGCGTATGAGGAAACTCAAATTGTGCCTCGTCTCGCAAAACGTATTTTTTTTCAAAATTTTCCTTTTCAGTTCATGACTTTCCGGAATTTTATTTTTCATTCGAGATTTTTTTTTCCATCCTCAACAAACGAGCCAATCGCATGCATCGATACAATGTCGTGACGCACTCGATGCAGTTGTACAAACGAGAAAAAAACGCACGTAGTACGAGACTTGAGGTCGATGAAATTATTTATTATTATTATTTTTTTTTTTTCACGCAAAAAATTCATTTGTGCAACGATAATGAAATTAAATCACACGCTGTAAAATGCATATACATTTGTAAAGTATGTATTTGGAAAAATGATTTAGGAACATGGTATTGAATGAAAAAAGGAAAATCACAGTATTATTTCGCAGCAGTTTCATTCGCCCGAGTATCGAGAATAATGCGACGTTTGTTATAAACATTTATTTCTTTGGACACGAAATTCCTGGCATTGAAAAATAATCATCGATTTATTACGCGTGCTCTTGGAGGAGAACTGGGACTTTTTTTTTGTTACTTCTGAATTTATGTACACTTTACGTTTTTGTTTTTGTTTTTGTTATTTTTTTGTTATTGGGACTCCAATCGATCATTTGTTTTATACCATATAATAATTCTTTTGATTACTTTCGTTCGTCGTAATTGTTAAAAAACATTTGCACACTTTGTCGACTCACGATTTAATCAATAATTACTCCTCAATCGAGCTTTTAATTAGTTGTACTTAACGTTTTTTTTTTTTTGTTGCGTATATATTTTGTTTCAATATATATATATATTTATATATATATATTCATATATGTTTGATCTGAAAAGTTACACTCTAATTTCCGTACTATTATAAATATGTGTATACGCGTGGAGTGACTTTTGGGACCCTGAAACTCGTCGAATGATTATTATTTTGTAATATTCATTACAATTATTATTCCACCTTTTTGCCCCCTCTCCAATTTTTATTCCTCGAAATACATAAATTCTCTTTAGCTTAAACTTACGAAATTTTTCTTTCTTTCCTTTATTTCATTTATTTTTTCAATCTTGGCTACACGCTTGCTCGTCTAATAAGTATTATTAAATACGAATTTACATGACTAATTTTGATTTTCGTTACAATATATCGATTTTCTTCGTTCCTTTCATTTTTTTTTTTTTTTTTTCATTTCTCTCTCTAATTTATTATTATCGTCGACTGCGAAGTCAACTTCATTCGGATTTCTCGGTGTATAGTTTTGTATAATAATAATAATAATAATAATAATAATAATAATAATAATAATAGGAATAATAAAATAAGAATAATAATAATAATGGAGATTCGTAATTAGTGAGTTAGAAGTAAATTAGATCGGATCAAAAAGAAGCTTAATTTGTCAACATTTTTTGGGGAATCGCTTTTCAAGATTCATGAAGAAATTTCGATAAGCAATGGTGTACAATGTAAAAAAGTCAAAACCCCTTTTCGAACCGAAATAATATATTTATATAGGTATATAGGCATATGCTTGGTCAGGTTTTTGGTTTTTATGTTTATTTTAATTTCTTTAATTACTTTACTTCATTTGAAAAAATCTTTAACCTCGGCGGTAAGGTTTAAATATATATTTATTTATATGTTTATACGTGTGTGTGTGTGTGTGTTTGTGTCGGTGTGTGTGTGTGTATAAGAGAGAGTTTGTCGACTAAAGCTCAACCGAGGAACCTGAGTTGCAGTATTATTATTTAATAGGAACTTGAATCGCGTCCAACGATTGATTACAACAGAAAAATGAAAACAAAAGAGAATAAATTGAAATAAACAAAAATATAAATTGATTCAACGAATTAATTCGAGTGATATGAACAAAATAATAATAACGAGGCTGATCAGACGATGAAATGAAATTACAAATGAGTTTGTAACAAGGAACCAAAAAAAAAATTGTTCATCTGTCGAGGAGAGGGTGAAATGTTTTGGGATTTTTTTTTCTACCCCTTCCGGACGAATGCACCCATTCGAATATTTTTTTTCATTTCGTATACTTCTTCCCCCATTGGTAAAAAAAAAAAAGCACCAGAAATTCAACCCTAATTTGACGAATTTCTATAAAAAGTCCGGATTTTTTGTTCGATTCGCGTCTTTTTCTCGCGTGATCTCGTTCTATAATCTTTCGAGGCGGAAAGTGAAAAGAAAATAGAGGATTTTGGGCGGCGCGTGCGCGTGCCGAATGTGTTGCTCGCTCGAAAAACCCATCTGTCGTTTTTCGTGTGTCAAACGTGGACAATGGAGGAAGAGGGAGAAAAGAGAGAGAGAGGAAAAAGAGCTCTAAGCTGGTGCACAGGGTCGAAGGGTCCGAGACATCCCTCATGAAGGATTTTCCAAAATATTGTGTAAATCGGAAAAAGATGGGGAAGGGGGAGGCCGAAAGACAGAGAGAAAGAGAGAGAGAGAGAGAAATAAATCGAGTGCGATCGAAAATTTTCGTAAGTTGATTCAAACTGGCAGCAACAAGGAGGGGGTTGCAGCTGAAATTTGAGGGTAAAATCTCGTCGAAAACTTAGTATTTCCCCGCAGAAAAGTGAAACCCCGAAAAGAGAGTGAGAAAAAAAAACAAGAGGATAATGCAAGATCGAAAAAGGCCCACGAGCGAGTTTCTACCCCTGCACGAATTTTACGACCCTGTGCAAATAAAGGGTTGGCTCTCGTTTCCCATTTTCGGGCAACTCGTACGGACATTCGAGAACAACGGACGAACCAACCCCATCTTCGTCGCCCCGGAGCACACAATCAATTCTCACCCCTTTCGACGGGATAAATTCCGAATTTACGAAATTTCACGATTTATTTATATAAAGAAAGAAAAATCGTGGAGGCTTTTGTTGACGACGAATCGAACTGTGGCGCGTGACAAGCTTTTTATATTTTTGTCCTTACTTTCACGATCCAAATCTGGATTTGTTTGGATCGTTTGAAAAAAAAAACTAATTCATTTCGAGCGCAACCCCTTCTATTTATATTTTTTTTTTTGGTGAAACCCTTTGAATTGAAATTTCGTAACGAAAAACCCTTTCTCGCGACGTCCCTTCGAAAGAAAAAAAAAATACTGTATTCTATTTTTCACGAATGGATTAAATGAGGCGCGTGTTGCAAAATAATTTACGTTTGTTCCGTTGAAATTTGTAATAATAGCGGAACGTTGCGATAAGGGAGATTTCGCGGTGGTGAGGAGGGTGGTGTTTTTTTTTTCTTTTTTTTAAGGAAATGTAGGGGAAAATATCGATTTTGGGGTAAGGTCCGAGGCGATAGTATGGACCAAATTAAAGCCACATGCTTTCTTTTTTTTATCTCGTACTTTTTGTTCTCTCCCTCTCTCTTTTTCTCTTTCTCTCAATCTTGTTGGGGTGGAGTGTTAAGAATGAGGGGTGAGATGAAGAAAGAGGCACGTTTCCTTGGGCGTCGTAGAAATTCCCGGGCTCGAGAAAAAGGGCCAAGGGCCAAGGGCCAAGCTTCGATGCTTCTTTTGATCGTGGTTGTTAGTTCGTCGAGGGGGTGCGCGAATAAGGGGTGCCCTTGGGGGTGGAAGGGAGGGAGGCTTGTAATCAAGTTTTTCTCTCTCTTTCCCATTCATTTTTGGTGATTTTTCGTTCATTTTCGTCCAACATATATATAAAAACGACGTGAAAGAGAAAATGAAACTGTATAAGGACAGAAAAGCTTGGAGGGCGAGGAAGAGAGAAGGAGAGCTGCTAAAATTATTACGAGAGGATGAAATTTCGAAGTTGGTGTAAGATGACGAGGGAGCGAACGTTTCCAACCCTCAGGCCTCACAGCTCGAGGGTAGGGAAAAAAAAGAAAGAGAGCGACGAGGGAATCCGTGGACTAAGAAAAACGTAGGGGCAAAAACGTTCAAGAAAAACTCCCCTCTCTCTCTCTCTCTCGCTCCGTCTTTCTCGCCCTTGTAGTGGGGGATGAAACAAACTCTAGGCGCCGAGGATAGGGGAGGCTTTGATAATTGCAAACCACTTCCTCCTTCGCGGAAACGAGAGCACAAAAAAAAAAGGGACAGAGAATTTTGGGGCTACGACTGATGAGCGAGAAAAATAAGGGTTGGGGATGAAAAGGACCGGACTCGAGCTCGATATCATATCTTTCCGCCCCTAAACCCCTCGGCATTGCTGTTTTCGACGGCCAACTAATTTTGCTCTACTACCCAAAATTTTTGAAAAACAGCCAAATTTTGTTCTTTTTTCCCCAAAAAAAAACAACAACAAACTCTAAATCATTAAAAAAGACTGATTAATTGTGCATTTTTTCTTCCAAATTTCCTGGGACCTTTCCATGGATCAAAACCTCTAAAATCTGTTCATTCAATCTTCTCAAAACGAATAATTTTTTCAAATCATTGTTTTTTTCGAATCTAAATTAAAAAAGTATCATTTAACGAATTTCAAAAAAATAATCGTCACACTATTTTGTTTCTGAATTTTTGGGGTAGTTTCCTTTATTCTTCATCGGCTCTGGACTCCCACACACACATACGCACACGCACATATAAATGTATATGAATGTAATGATGACGGGGCTGTTTTTCGTTCTGTATTGCGTTTTTCTCTGGCCTGGTCCCTCTTCACGAATATATACTTTCCCCTTTTTTCCACACGGATCATTTCGACTTCTCTGCCCACATTGGCCTACGGAATGGACACACACACACACACACGCTCACACACATTTGCACATAAATAGAAGCTCGTAGCCGTTTTTCCAAGCTCTTGGAAACCGCAAGATATTATTGATTTTTATAGAGGGGTTTTGGTTGAAGGGGGACGGGGGAAGAGTCGCGGAGGGTTGAGAGAGAGAGAGAAAATCGCAGGATGTGGGTGGACGGCTGTTTCCGCGTACGCGTGTGCGTGCCACTCTACGACACACTTGACTATATATTATATACATTTATATATATATATATACATATATATATAAATGTGTATAAAAGACTTGAGGGTGGCTCGTGTCATTTACTCGTCCGATCGTTAGTTGGAAAACAACGAAAATCCTCAGCCTCCCTCTCCTCCTCCCCCCTCCCCCAACGTCGTTCCCTCTCAGCAAAGTTCTTTTATTTTCCTTCGTTATTCGAGTGCGAGAAGAAAAAAAAATAGAAAAACAAAAAATTTGATGTCACAGCAGGAAGAAAGAAAATCGATCGTCGCTTCGCGAGAGACGAAACTTTTCGCTATGGCCCTCTTTTCACTCTGCTCCTCTTCTCTCTCTTCTCTTTTCTTCATCTTCCTCTTTTCTCAAGCACTTTCAGTCTCGAATTATTTACTCCTCGTTCTTCTGGCTCCAGGGGAAGAGGGATCGTTGGTTGACATTGATTACGTTTCCAACAGGGGGTGAGTGAAACAACCCCCCCCCTCCTCCTCCTCCTCCTCCTCCTCCACCTTCTCACCCTCCCCTGCTCTCCTTCAAAGCCTGTGACAACCTCGAACCAAACACGCGATATCTTTTTCTCTCTTTCCAAGTTTCGCGTTCGATAAACTTGGCGAGCACATCCGTAATTCCAATTGCAAAGTAGATTACGGTTCGTGACTCGATTCTACTTTCTTTTACTCTCACTTTCTATCCATTCGTTCCCTTTTTCTGTCCTCCTGCTGCCTGCCTGCCTGCCTGCCTGTCCCCTGAACTGCTTGTCCGTTCGCTTTTATTTTTTTTTTTTTACCACTCCCCCTCCCCCGCAACCTCCCTTCTGAAGATTCATGTACAATTCATCGAGACGCTGAATAGTTTTTCCCATTCGGTCGACATGCTTTTATATGTCTATGTATATCGATTCCCCTCCTAGATCGGAAATTCTACAAACACACACGCGACAAATTCGTCAGGTTTTTTTTCTTGTTTGCTCGGCCCTGTGAGAATAAATAATAAAAAAGAGATATGATGAAAGAAATTAGGAGCAAAAAAACGTCCCGTCTCTCCTCCGTCCCTCCTGTGCCTCCAACAGGCTCGCTCTAAATTTCATTTTTTTTCCCTCCTTTTTCTCCATAGGGGTTGCAGCAACGAACCTTTCTCACCCTCTCTCGTTTTTAACTCGTAATTCATCAGCAGGTTTGACGAAATGCTTTCTGTTTGCTCGGAAGAAGGAAAAAAAAACATCAACTGACTCTGGTGACGCGCGTAAAACTCAAACATACGATGAAACCAATTAATCTATTTTGAGGAAAGTGGAAATTTCGTGGGCGAGATATTGTACGTGACAGAAGGGAAATGAAAATAATGAGAATTAGTGTATTCGACTTTTTTTCCTTCCAATTATTATCGAAGTCGAATTATCTTTGGAAAATATTAAAACGTATAATGATAAAAAAAAAGGCAATAAAAATAAACATGCGGGACGATGAATAAAAATAAAATAAAACTTCGTAAAAATCATATTTAAATTAATATAAATTTTATTTTCTTTCAACATAAAACTTGGTTGTTTATTGTTTTTTTTTTTTTGGTTTAGGAACTTTTGTGAGATTTGAGCTTTCGCTATAAAAACATAGGAATTGTTGGATGTTATTAAATAATAAAATTAAATAATAATTAAATGATAATTAAATAATAATTAAATAATAATTAAATGATAATATCTGTTGACTACAATGTTGGACTAGCTTAATTAGGAATGGTAAACCGTCTCCAAAATGACTAGACGTACAGGGTGAATCAGAATCGTAGCATAAAACGAATAATTAATCAATTAATTACAAAATTAAGAGAAAAATCAATCAATTTTTTTTTTCAATGCCAATAGATTCTGAATCACAGTGTATGCTATTTTTCCTCCTTTAATACTACGACTTTTCGTGAAATATTAATGTCATGCTTCTTTTTGCTTCATACTATAAATCGTATGAATTTCAATTAACATTTTCACGTTAAACTCATGATTTTTGTCAATATAATACAATGGCGAATCTTCTTGATTCCGCGCTGATTAAAAATCGTGATAAATATCTCTAGGCTTCGTTTATATCGTTATAAAGTACTTAATATACTTAGACATAATTAATAGTATATATACCAATGATTTCAATATTATTTTAAATTACCTCTTTCGTTCTCTCTCTCTCTCTCTCTTTCTCCCTCACTCGCTCACTTTGATTTACGGATTAATTTGATTTTGCGCTCAATTACGTTTACAAAAGGCAATTTTAGCGTGAGGTATTTCTCTGTCGCACGAAGAGTATTTACCAATGTCATTTAATTTCATTTAATTTTATTATAATAATAATAATTATAATAATTTTAATTATAATTGTTATTATTAGTTACGAGGCCCCGCGATGTTCAAACGCCACTTCGCTCTCTCACGCAACGTCAAATACGACAAAAAATAAATAAATAATAAAAAAAAAAGAAGAAAAAAATATCCACCCCTTCAGTCCAAATACAATTATCCAGTCACGTATTTTTCTTTCACGTGTGTGCGGCTCGCATGTTTCGTAAATTTTTAATCGACATTTTCATAACGACCCAACAAGACGACCGACTGTCCGCCATTTTTCATTCGTTCGCCATCCACCCGTACCTACGTTCTCATTATTATTATTTTTATATTTCTTTTTTTCTTCATTGATGACAAATGGCCTCTTTTTTACTTATGCATGAGAAAACGAAGTTTGACGTTTACACACGTCGTATGAAAACAAAACGAGAAAAGTAATAAAAAAAAATGTATTAAAAAATATCGCTGCTCGTTAGCAATTCCGAAATTTCGCTACCGAAATTGGGGCAAACTCGATTTTGCTTGTTATCTTTTTATTTTCGGGTATTCGCGATGGAAAAAAAATGCTCGATCAATTTTTGTTACTTCTTACGGAATTTTGGAATGTTTCGTCGAGTGGAAAATTTCTTTCAAAAATATAGAAACTTCTTTCGTTTCTACGATGGTTTATACTTCGATTATGTGTTTTTTTTTTTCGTGTTTTTTTCTCTATAAATCGTTCGCTCAACTCACTCAACTATAAAATGCTTCTCAAATGCGAGAAGTTGTAGTGAAATTGACCAAACATTTTTATTATTCGTCGTTCCTGCCAACGTTCTGTCTTCGTCTCTCTCTTTTTTTTTTCTTCGGATTTATTTATTGGATACCATTTATTGTGAACAGTATGGCGTCATTGCACATTTCTTTCAGTGGCAATTAAAAACGCACCATTTACCATATCGTCGATACTTATTTTTGCATGTCATTGTTCCTCCCCTCTCTTTATTTCTCTCTCTCTCTCTCTTTTTTCTCGTTCTTTGTAAGGAACAGTGACAAAAGACACGCGCCATCAGACATTATTTTTTTCCCTAAAAATTTTGGACCCCTCTTATGAACCAAGGTCACGATGACCTCTGTGACCCCTTGACTCTCCATCTTTGGTATCCCAACTCACTCTCTCCTTCTCTCTCGCTGCCAGATGCAGATTTCAACATAACCATTTTTTTTTTTATTCCCCCACCCCCTTCGAGTGGACAATGCCAGTGGAAATTCGATTTTTCTCCCCAAAACATTCCTCTCTCATTCATCTCGATTTTTCTCTCGTTCCAGTAATGCTCGATACTTTTTCTCCCCTAATTCATACATTTATACATATACATATTTTTATATATATATATTAATGCATTCGTGCTCGCATACTAATTCATTCGAATTTTTGGGAAACGAACGATTCGGTTCGTTTCTCACAATTTTTGTGAATTATGTACAAGAGCGAAAGAGAGAGAGAGAGAGAGAGAGTGAAAGAAATTTGGCCCTGAGCAATTATTCACTCACTCTCTATCTTTCTCGTTCTCTCGCTTCCAAATTTACCCTCGAAAAATTAAGGGACGAGTGGGGTGAGAAAAAAAAAATGGAGATAAATTTTGATGGCACTTTAGACAATGAAGAACGAGAATGCGTTTCGTATTTTTTCCAACTAATCGTCCGTTCCCTGGCCTTATGTTCGTTTCACACTCCCAGCAATTTCAACCCTCGATTATTTGTTTGTCCAAGTGAAGCTATAGTTTGAATAAATAAGAGAAAATTCAGCAATTTTCGTACTTTATTACGTTAAATAATCGATAAGAGCGAGTAAAAGGAAGTCTGCAAATGTTTCGAACAGTTTTTATCGAAAATTATTGTTCGATAGTGTTTTATTGTTCGATTAATAAATTCGATGAATAAAATTGACTGAATTTTCTTCATTAAAATTGTAAAAATAATGAAATTAAGGTGTAAAAAAAATAAGCAATATTTGATGCAACGAATGCAGAGAAAAGAATTGACGATAAAATCGATAGGCGAACTGGTGGGCGTGATGGAAACGTGTCGTGGTCAGTCCCTTGGTCTGTTATAGAGAGTGACCGTTGCACACGCGTTCTGCAACGAATTCTAGACGGTCAGAGTGCTTTGCCGGCTGTTTTTTCTAGGCAGAGAGAACGAGCTACGAGAATGTACTGTAGCGGTCAAAACGTCGTCTGTGTGTATTTATATGTCTGTAGATTCTAACGCAGCTGTCTTTTTTTTTTCGTCCATTATTTCCGTGGAACGTTAAAATTGTTTTTGGGATATATTATGTATCTGGCTGTCTTATTTTTTCGATTTTTTCGTGTCTGACCATTGATGGGACTTCAAATAAAGAGAGAATGAGAGAATGAGAGAGAGGGAGAGAGAATTGTGACCAATGACAGTCTATTATTTCAATAAATATATTATAAAAAAAAATATCCTAATGCCATAATATTTCGAGGCTGGATAAATATGTTTATTTATTCGGGCGAAGGGAGACGAGGACAGAACCCGAGCAAAAAGAGCACGAAATTCCATCGAAACGTTAGATTATAAAAATGATAAAAAATCCTTCAGTTTTGTAATTATTATTAAAAAACATTTTGATTCTCATTTTCTCAAGCTGGCAAGGCACGGACATGAACAGCTTTTGAATCTTCGTCACCGTAGTTTTTTTTAGACTAGACGTATTGTTTTTTCATTTTCATTCTTTTTTTAATCATTATTTTTATTTAGTTACGTTTTTTTTTATTTTTTTTTGTATTTCTCGTTTGTTTTACTATTCACGATAAAAAATTTATTTTCTTTCACGAGATGTTTTTTGGTCTTTTGCTAATTGTTTTATTCTTTATTTTCTTTCATTTGTTTCTCCGCGAGGCTCACTCATGATGCGAAGTTTTGAATATTTTACGCGGCTAAACAATCATCCATGAAACGCCGAACCGGACACATCCAATATCATTATAGTATGTAACATATTTTAAATTCTATTTTTTTTGTTTATTTGTTTGTTTGTTTCTTTTGTCTTTTAAAGGTAATTCATTGTTTCTTTTGTTTTAATGCGTTGGCTGTGTATACGATTGTACTCTCTGTTGCGGGGGTCGTAATGCCTTCCACCCTGAGTTATTTTCCCTTTTTTCTTTCTTTAATAGTCTTTGATTTTCAATAATTTCTCATGATCAATCGTTCGCGATGATTGAGCGTCGATTAATCTCGATTTGATCAAAAGATCCAAGAGTTCTTGTGCGTTCTCGCCCTAAAATACTCTATTTTATTTCGGGTCTTACGTGTTTTTTTTTTTGTTTTCATTATTTAAAAATGTTTGTTTGTTTGTTTTTAAATAGAATATATCTTTCGTCTCTCATCTAAGCTATTATTTCATCTCTGTTTAAGTTTTCTTTCTTATTATTTGTTTTTTTTTTCTCTCTTTCATTATTTTATTATTAGAAATATTGACTAGGTGATAAAAAAATTCACCGGTGACTACCGGTAGTAGCAATTTTTTTTTATATATAGGAATCAAGATCAAGGAACTGTCGTAAGATGTCGAAGAAGAAGAACAGAGAAAAAGAATGAAAAACAAAAAGAAGAGAACGTATTATTAAAAAATAAAAATAAAAAATAAAGAGAAAAAACATATAAAGAGACGCCCAGTTGATGTTTTAATGTCGTCTCAATTTGGCGGGCCCCGCATCATTTAAAATAGGAACTTTGTCGATCACCCATTATAATCAGAGATAGTTACAATTAATATTTACAGTATAACATCGCGATTAGAATATATTTATAACAACGAGGCTTCTAAATATGAGGGCCCTTGACAAGAGGCAAGTTGTGTGCTTCAGTATTTTTCTTCATCCTGTTTGTTTATTTTTTTTTTTTTTTTGTTTTTTTTTTCATTACTTTATCAATGTTTTTATTTTATATATTTTTTATACTTCTCCATGAACTTTTTGTTATTGAAAAAACATCGAGATTCGTCAACCGGGACGTGATATTATGATTGAGGTTGAATAATAAAAATGAGAAAAAAGTAAAAAAAAATCGAGACAGTCGATCGATGAAAGAACCGTGTACCGTGATTGTTAAATAATGAGAATCGTCTAGAATATATCTGGCGCGATAAATGAAGTCACACGGGTGTATATAAAAATCTTTGTTTCGTTAAAAAAATATCTATCTCGCTACTTGTCTCGTACGTTATTATTCTTCTTCGTCTTAACATGTTTTTTATTTATTTTTCGTTATTATTATTTTCATTTTTCGTTTTTATCATTTTTTTCTCTCTCATTTTAGGAACCAATACCGCACGTGCTTGTGTGTGTTGACTATTGTGACAGCGAATGTCATTCACATATCGTTATCTTTTTTTTGGGCTTGTTTGATCTTTGGCGATCTCTCCAGTATCGTTATTCATGAATTTGCGATACGATTTAATGGTCGCGTGTAAACGACTAGAAGTATCTTTTTCAATGGAAACCGTGGATGATCCTCGAGAATGGGAAGGTGGCTGGGATCAATCTCAGGCAGGACTGAGGGTGAAGGAGGTCGTGAGGGAACTGTTGATCCTTGCTCTTACCGGCAAATAAACGAGGGCAGGTGCAAAACGTTTCTCTTGGCTCATTTCGTCACCCATTTTACCAGCGTTCTCTCTTTCCTCGATCAAAAATGGTTGCATCACCGTCGTGGCGTCGGGATTCGAATTCAAGTCTTGTGGCATCGCGTAACTCGCTGGTAATTTGTGTTTGTTCGCAACGTCTCTCAGCGTCTTGCTCAATTCGTCGATAACGCTTTCAGTCGCGTCGCCCATTGCTTTGTGATCCTTTCTCACGTGTTTTTTGATCCTGTTGAGATTAGCGGTCGCGTAACCGCACTGAGCACATTTGTAAGCTCCCTGAGGTGTCACCTGAACCACTGGCTCTTCAGGCTTTTGGCTCTTCATCGGAGACTCCGTGTTTCCCAAAGATACTTGGGGACTTGATTGACGATGTTCCTCCTTTCCTTCGTACTCGACTTTATCATAAATCTCATTATTCTTTTCGACACTACCTGCCTCCAGTCTTGGACTGTTGATCAATGGAGCAGGCATTTGAGACAGTAAGCCCGAGAATTGATGGCGCGTTAACAGATGATGTTGCAGTAGTTCGGCTTGACCGAATGCCTGCGAGCAAATCGGACACAAAATCGAACCG
Organism: Campoletis sonorensis; assembly: GCA_013761285.1. NCBI lineage: Eukaryota > Metazoa > Arthropoda > Insecta > Hymenoptera > Ichneumonidae > Campoletis > Campoletis sonorensis. Next base: position 856,119 of record JACEOJ010000081.1, read on the forward strand.
CCTTCAGCGCTTGAATTATTATCCTGAGGGCTCGTATGCGATCTCTCGTGGAGGAACAAAAACGGCAAAACTGTTGTTGTGAAGTTGCAATAGGAGCAGCGATAACTTTTGCTCTGTTGGTCCTCCGTCGTCGAGCCAAAGAGGCTGGACAGAACTTGGTTTCCAAGACCGACGTAATCGTTGTTCTTCATTTGCTGTTGAACCATTTCCAATCCGTTTGGTATTTTGATGCTTTGATTTTGCGCAGCTATTCTGCCCGCAACTCCACCTCCTGAGCTCCTCACTCCTCCTCTCGATGAATTTTGATACTGATTCTCGAGCTCGCGCCATTTTTCAACTCCTATTTTTCCATGATCACCAAGAAGATGAGCCTTCAGCCATTTAATACTTCTAAATCGTCGACTACACACTGGACACACTTCCGTGAAATGAGTGAAATAACGATGACTCAAATCCCCGAGTTGATCAGGCTTCAATGCCGCGTCTTCGTTGCTCGATGATTCGAAGGATTCTTGCTTGTTCGACGCTGTACTTCCCTCGTCGACGATACCGTGAGTGTTTTGCTTGTGTACGCGTAGAAAATACTTGCTACACAATTCTTTGTTGCATATGTTGCACACCACGCCACCGATTTGAGAACCGTTTTCAATCTCGATGTTGTGCATCTTCTGCATGTGCGTCTTCATGAAATACTTGTTGCACAATTCCTTGCGACACAGTTCGCAGTAACTTGAGGTTGGTGTCATCGAAGTGATTTTTCTCTCGGGCTGTGGGGCGGTTGGGGTTTGAACTAATGCTGAAGATGGCGTTGGAATCGTGACGGGAGTTGTAACCGCAGGGATTGACGTTTGAACGGTAACTGTTGGTGAAATGGTCGGAGGCTGCGATGGAATCGTAGTCGAAACGTTGTTAGGATTGACCTGTTGATGTTCCTCAGTGATATGTTGCCTCAGAGCTTCCGGAGTTTGGTATTCCTTGTCGCAGATCGTGCAGAAGGTCGATGTACCGTTGAGCGAATGATCGTTAGTCTGCGAAGATATTTCATCAGCGATTCCACCGTGTTCCAGTCTCATGTGAGCTCGTAGAGCATTAAAATTTTCGCACTCTCTGCCACATATTCCGCAGTTCAAAGTTTTGCTGGCTTCCAGCCCGTTTATTTGTAAAATCATGGTCTGAAGTTTCTGGAGATCCTCGGATATGGAATCGCTTCGTTGGTCCGTCGGATCCGCCTCGAAATCCTGCTTGGACGACTCGTCAGTTTCGTGGATTTTAGCCCGATGGGCACGGTACAGTCCCAAGGTTTGGAAGCGAATGCCACAAGGTTTACACTCGAAATCTTCTCCAGGACGATCACCGGACTCCGAGGAACTACCGGCGTTGCCATCGGTCACGATGAGGTTCAAAGGACTCGTTTGAATCTGATGCCATGTCGCCGCGTTGCCAGGATTGCTGGGTGGTTTTTCGCTCTCTTGGACGTAAATACCGTGTCTCTTCATTTTATGTGTTCTTAGGAAATACTTGTTGCAATATTCTTTGCAACAAATTTCACAGAATGCCTCAGGGTTGATGACACCGAGGCGTCTGAGACGATCGACGTTGAAACCCGAGTCTCTGGCCTGCTGGCTCGACTGTGGTGACAGGTGGCGCGGCGCAGGCATAAATTTCGAATCTTCTTGTTCGACCCCGAATTCCTGCTTAAAAAGTGCCTCCATCGCGCTAGGACTGTTTCGCGACACTTCACGATCCTCGTCGACGCTACTACTTGTCGCTGGCAGTGAATGGGATTCTTGGTTATCGATCGATTCGTTGTGAACCTTCTGCTTGTGTTTTCTTAGTGATTCGTCGTTTTTGAAACGCTTCTGGCACACGTCACAGGCTACTGTGTTGCTCAAGGGTACGGAAACTAGCGGAGTAGGAACTTCGAGCCTTTGTGATTGTTCCGATTTGACGATACTCCCACCAGCGAATGCTCCGGTGAACATACCAGGTTGGATACCTCCCGGGGGCATACCATTATCACCCGGATTTTGCGAAGGTGCATCCACGTAAATTCCATGCTTGTTGGCTTTGTGGGTTTTGAGAAAATACTTGTTGCAAAATTCTTTGTTGCAGAGATCACAATAGGCGTCGGGATTAAAGATTCTGATGGGTGCTGGTCCGACGGGCGGCCGTGTCAGTTGACCGGCATCGGTGAGGGAAAATCCTGGCAGGGGGAGATACTGGGCAAGTGCACCAGGGAAAGTGAGGGCTTGAAGATGATTGGGAACGGAAGTAAGGGGACTGGGAGATGTCCAATCTTCTGGATTTTGAGACTGTAATTGAATGTGTTGTTGTTGTTGGACTTGGGCTTGAGAATTGAGCCAATTAGCGGCGAAACTTTTGACACCCAGACCGGAAAGGTTGACTGGACTCTCAGGATCCTCGAGGATCTGACTCGACGGTTCTAGTTTGACCCTAACTTGATCGGAGATCGGTGAATCGCTAGACGCCGCGTTACAAACTATCGCATGCTCGCATTCTAAATGTCGCGACAATAATTCGTTGTCGTTGAACGAAAGAGCGCAGAACTGACAGCGAAACTCACTGTTGAGATTCTCGTCTTTGGCGAAAGTTGCCATCGTCCCTGTAGCCGTTGTCGTTTGGCCGATCATATTTCGCACATACGCTTGCGGTGATAACGTTCTTGGCTTACCTTCCAGCAGCGCTTCATCAGCTTCGCTCCTCCGGATTGTTGCTCCGTTGTTCCTTCTCTCCCCCGGTTCGGTCTCACCCTCCAAATCGTTCTCGTCCAGTTGTTCCTCGTCCTCCTCTTCCTCCTCCTCCTCCTCCTCTCCTTCCTCCTCCTCCTCCTCCTCCTCCGACTCGTTCCTCTCGCCGTTGTTGCTCATCAACGACGTTGGAAATCTAACTGGTGTCGTTTGCTTCCGACGTTTTTTCGGACTCCCACCAAGATTGCTGTCCGGATCCTCACGCAAACGCTTTCGCGCTTCCCTGTCCTCGCAACTGCTCGAACTCTCACTGTCAATTTCACTTATTTGCTGCTCCATCATCATCCCCAATTGCTCACGGGCCACTGTGGACGCCATTGTTATTTTACAATTTTTCTTTTGACTGTTTGTCACCTTAACGACAATCGAAAATTCGCTTCGTTGGTAATCTGCGCAATGCACGTACCACCCGTGGCCCCGCACACCTCGCTCTCACTTCAGATCCTGCCCCACTGCAAACATACAACCAATCACAACATTTTTATTTTTCAACATTAATTCAACATTTTATGTTTTCAACGAATATAAATATCGTCAACCTAACCATTACAAGAAAAAACTTAAGCCCTCAGGCCACTTTAGAGGCCGAAAAAAAGGCTTTTTGGGGATTTTTTTTCCTGAGATACTACAAAATAAATCGAGATTAAAAAAAACGGGATTTTATCATACATTTCAGTGACTGTTTACAATAATTTTTTTGAAGCAATTTGGCGATGACGTCCCCGTTTTTTCAGGATCCACGGCCGGACTGACAGCTCCCGTAATTTTTTAATCATAATGAGCCAATGAATTTTTTTCGATTATTTATAATCACTGCTACAGAAGTACATAGGATTTTTGGGATACATTGATTTTTGACCAAATGGCGCACTTTTTAAGTGGAAAGTGATAAATTTCCCTAAAAAATCGTTAGATAAGTGTTCCTAACAAATGAACTATGCAATATAAAGAAAAAATCCCACGTACTTCCATAGACAACGTATTTTCAAAGATATATCCAAAATTTCAAGTCAATCGGTTGAAAATTGTCTGAGTTATGCGTCCGACCAACTTAAAAAGTGAAATTTTCAGATAAACGCGTTCGAAGTTTTGAGTAGCTCGCTGCGGATCAGACGGCCTCGTACTAAAATTCGAAAACCGACTACTTAGAGGTTTTGCCGTAATCTTTTGGGACCTGATTTTCGAAGTCCTAAGAGACGAATATTTGAATTTGAAATAAAAAGAATAAAAATCGATTTTTCGAAAGTTCTAGGGTGGCCTAAGGTCTCAAAAAAAGGACAATGAAACAAAAAGGTGAGAATGACTAGTAAAATGGGTTAGGGAGAAGAATGTTTTTGCGAGTCAGCCAGTAGGGACCGAAGGGAATTGGCCATCCTTGTGGATAGTCATGGAACTTGACACCGTACACACGAGAGTATATATTTTCGATTGTGGAGTGGTATAGGATAGCGTTTGGCATTATACACGGTACCCCGGCATTATTTTAGGCAATATATTGATGAATCCAAAAGAAAGATGAGGCTCGAATGCTCATTCAATTTGATACGTTCAGGGAGTAAAAGAAAAATAAGAAACAAAATAGAATGAGAGGAGGAGAAAGGGGGGGAGGGGGAAGAAGAACAAACGTTTTTGACAGCTTTTCTTCCCTTTCGACGGATCCGGCCATAGTGTTGGGCTATTTTTCATGGCAGCATTAATTTCCAAAATAATGATTTTAGTCTCGCTACAGGGCAAAATTGTGTGTACATAGTGTTGGCTCCCTTTCCGATCCAAGGGTAGGTTTTTACTTCATTCAGGAGACGAAAGAAAAACGAAAGTTGTCTCGACGCCAGGACACCCTTCGAGTTCGTCGATGGACGTGCGGGCTTTTTCTCGATAGATGTGCCTTCGCAAGCGATCCATGAATGTCTCTGTGTCAATGTGTGTGTATTTTCCTAGGTGTGTGTGTGTGTAGTGGGAGGATACAAAGTCTTCTAGAGCGAAAGGCCTCGGTGGTGCACTCATGACTCATGTGCCAACAACACCCTCGTTTTTGGGGATGAATTCGAGAAATTCGTGGATACAGACACACGCCCTTGCACACATACGTGGGGTATATGCATTTTTCGTCAACTTCATATTTCGAGGGTGGCGTTTTTCGTGCTCCACGAGGGGTTGTCTCCAATAATTATTAATCCCTGTCCACTGAGGAGACATTGTTCGTATATTCCTTAAAAATATATATTTCTACGTTTGTTTGCCATCCAAGATGAAGTGCCTCCACCGCACTGTCCTCTATGCGTGGGCCCTTTTGTAAATTGATCCAGTTTGTCACGTAAAGTGACAGTCTGCTGGTCAGACAGACCCGCATATCCCCAGCCTATTTTTCCACCCCTTCCCCCCATTCTCCTTTTTTCTCATTAGAGGCGATGTTAAAATAAAAATAATAATAATAATCATTGTAAATGTTACACTGTCATTTCCTGGTCGCGAGGACGAACGATTGCCATGTCATCGTTATTATGAGGGCTTTTTTTCCTTTTTTTAAATTAGAGTCACCCCATCACTTGCCGTGAAACTTTCGTGCTTACGATCATTGAATATATTTATATTTTGTTCGATTTTTTTGTGAAAATATGAAAAAATAAACGAATATTTGAATAACACACGTTTGCTCACCTTATTTACATCGAGACTCGGTCGAAAAATTTATTCCTCTGATAATAATACAATTTTTTTTCACCAATCACACTTTTAATCCACATCGTATTATTGTCGTATCGTTTTATTTGTTTATTGAGTTTGAAAATAGTTCGGCGCGATGGTTTGAGCGAAATATTGACGCTTGAACATTGCGGGGGTTGTCGGTGACGCGGAAGTCGGAGTTGGTCGTAGAGAAAATTGTGAAAACGCCGGGAAACGAGGAGAAGAAAAAGAAAAAAAATCTTGGCTCGGTGGAGACACGGCGGAAGGGCGTTATCGGCACGTGGCTCGATTTTTCGTTGTGGGGTACGTACGAGACGAGGAAAGGAAAGGAAGAGAGAGAGAGAGAGAGAGAGAGAGGGAGAAAGAGGGGATAAAAGTGTGAGAGGGTGGTTGGGTGACCGGTCCGATTGAAGGGGGTGGAAAAGACGGTGGAGGGGTTGATTTTCTCACAGGCCTCTCTCAAAGGGACACGCCGATTGGTGGACAATGGTCAGTGCGCGTCCGTCTCCTCTCTTGGGGATAAAAAGTCTCCCTCTGGTTTACGAAAAGAATATACAAAAAAAAACGAAAAAAAATCGTTTTTTTTTCGACGAAAAAGTGGTATCGTCAACGACGAAGAAAATGTTCGCGAGTCGCGAGAAAACGCCGCAAACATAAATGAAAAATAATGAGGGTTGACCCGAATTTTTTTTATTTGCCCTCCGAATCTCGAAATAACAATTTTTATTCGGGGATGAAATATCGCCCGGAATAATAAGGGTTGATCTTGCGTATTTTTTCTTTTCTTTTCTTTTCTTTTCTTTTCTCTTCTTCGTTTGGAGTCTCGAAAAGAAAAAACTGTTCACGACATCGTAGCAAATTTTATTTGCACGATGAAATATCGTGCTGATTTCTTTTTTTTTTTCTTTCTTTCTCGTATTCTTCTTCTTTTTCGCCGTCTTTTATTTAGTTTTTTTTTTCTTCTTTGTATCGGAAGTTGAAAAGGGGAATATGAGGGTCTCTCCTCGAAAGGTAAAGGTGCGAATGCCAACCCCAACTCTTCAGGCACGTGTCTTCTTCTTATAAAGAAATCGAAATATTTTTCTTCTCCGCTTCTACCTCACGCCGCCCCGCAAATGTATATACACCCGCGAATACACCGAAATTCGCCACGAGCTACTTTTTCCGTAAATTCACCACGGGGTCACTATAGCGACGATCGTAGTACCCGAGAATGAAATGAGATGGGGAAAAACGTAGCGAACCTTCCTTCACTGATCTGTCACACCGCCGATTTTTCTCCCCACCTCCATCCTCATTTACCACCACCACCACCACTACCCCATCACCAACCACCACCATCGACCATTTATTTTTCTTACTTAAGGCCATCGAACTCTCAACAGCCTAAATCGTTAGCCCCCTCCCGCCCCTCCTCCACTTCCCTCCGCCCCCATAAATCATAAATACTACAATTAAAATATACTATTTTCGACAATAAAACGTCTTGGAATTAAAAATACGTTTACATTGAAATATTTCTTTTTTTTTTTTAGCATCCCATTATATTTTTATCAGGTGACAAAATGGATTAAGATTTTAAAAGTCATTTTTTTTGCATTGGAAAAGAATTTGCTGGTAAATCCGTTTTATTGAATTAAAAAAAATTCAATTAAAAGTCTTGGATCCCACAATTTGTTTGTTTTGTTTTTTTTTTTTTGAATGAAAATTAACGCAGTTTGGTGAACTGTATCCAAATGATTTTTGAGCATAATTATCAGTTGTTTCAACGAAATGATTGATTTGATTTGAACGATTGACATTGAATGAAAAAAATGATAAAAATCTAAACCTTTCATTATTTAATTATTAATGAATTGGAACGATAAAAATTTAAATCCATAAATATCAATCGTTGCGATGAATGAATGACTTAGTTTATTCGAACAATATTTTGGGGGCTCAACATTAAATTGTTTGGATGTGTCGCAGCTTTGTTGGTTCAGCCAAGAGAGTTCGTTTAAATGTTGAATAATTATTTTGTCTCTTTGAAAAATATTGAATGCCACGTATCGAATGAAATTGTTTGATTAAAAGTAAGAATATTTGTTTTCGTCAACAACACTTTTTGGAAATATTTTCCTGGTCGTTTATGAATGGAAAAAGTGGTTGCAGACGAATTTTTAAACAAGATAAATAAAATTTAAAGCTGAATACGTAAAATTCGAGAAAAAAAAAATTGTGTGAGTGGAAGAATTACAAACCCAAGAATTGGATTTTGCTCGAAGGGGAGGGGGGGTCGGTCCGGCGATGCATGAGGGATGGAGAAGGTGTGGTAACGAATATCCCCCTGCTTTATATCCGGCTGTGTACACTGTAAATACGTAGCGTTTGACAGATTTCTCTAAAAAAAGGAGAGAGAGAGAGAGAGAGAGAGAAAAATACTCGTAAATATACCCGTATGTTCGAAAAATCCAAAAATGTGGAAAAGAGAGTCGCGTGCCAAATCTCATTGGAGCAGAAATCTGAGGGGTCTTTCTTTTTCTACCCTCTCCAGGATGGTGTGAAAAGAGAGAGAAAAGAAAGGAAAAAAAGGGGGATGCTGTACAAAGTAAGGGACACTTTGATCAAAATGACGAAAGGGTGATCGAGAAAAACATGTTTTTCTCTTTTGTATCGAACTTGTCATAAATCCTATGCCAAATACTGTGTGGCATTGTTCGATCGATCACCGAAAATGTGCTTTTGCTAGTTTTGGGAAACAAAAATATCGCCGAATCGCCGATGACATATTTTTTCGTTGAAAAAATCATAAAATATGTGTTTTTCACGTTGTTGAAAGCAATCGAAATTAAATCGCAACCTATGCTACAATTTTTCAAATATTTATCGGCCACTTTCGTAATTGTTTTGAGAAAGACTCATAGAAAGTTGAAATTGCTCATGCGATTGCAGGAGAATGAGCATGATTTGTTTCTTAGATAAATATATGTCCAGAAGTTGCGGTAAGCATAGAAAATCATATTTATTTATTTATTGATGCGAGAGAAACATTGAGTCGTGCAAGGAGAAAAAAAAAAAAGACAGGCTGTTGGTAATCGCACGCACTGCAGGGTAAGTGGGAGAGTGTTTCTCATAGTTATTTTATCGTAGGCCGCGGAAATTGCGGGTCAGGTACAATCGTCCATGTCGTATTGGACGATGGGAAAAAAAGGAAGAAAAAAGGAACAAAGTTTCTCGGTGACATGTCAAGCGATATTTTGGACTTGCATTTCTTTCCGTTGGGAAATAAAATAAATAAAATAAAACAAAAGTAAGAGGCAAACAATCAGTTCGCTCAGAAAAAATATAGACTTTGAGTTAAAATTTGAAAAGATTTATTGATTAATAATTGATTCGATTTTTTCACGATCTAAAAAAGGGTTTCCCTCTTTTTTTTCTTCGGATTTGCGACAATATTTTCATCGCGAATTTGGCCCCTGGCTCTCCTCCGATCTACGAAGACTTTTGGATCGTAATTTTGTTATTTTTCTCACTTTTTATTCTATCGATACGATTTAGATCATCACGCAAAATATCTGGACGAGACCATCGAGTAAATATGTAACCATTGACGAGGAACTACGAACGCAGCTGTTCCACTGAATACCGATCACGTCACGCGATCGTTTCGCTTTTATATCTCTCCGTCTCTCTCGTTTTTTTTCTCTCTTTTCTCTCCTTGGCCCTTTTATTCCGCTTGTAAGACTGCTTTAACAGTCCGGCGTACAAGTTCCACGCAACGCAACCCCGTGAGCTCTTCGACAATAAGCACCTATCAACGACTAACGAGTATTCTACTACCCGGTACTTTATTCGCCCAGCTACTTCATAAGTATTACACACATGCAAATCGTTCTATCTTATGTCCTCCCTATTCTATCTCAAACCGTTATCATTCTTATTTTTCCTTCCAAACTTCTTATTTCTCTCCAACTTTTTTACCGCCATCCTTTTCAACGCAAACCCGCGTGACTTTGATTTTCAAAATCGTTCAAGCATTTTATTTCAAACTTTATCGTAATCCACTTTTTTTTTCGTATTATTCTTTTTTTTTAGCCCGAAAAATAATTGAAAAATCGTTAATTGATTCAAAATACTTTTGAGAAATTTCGGTTTTTTAAACAAATTGTTCGAAGAAGCTCGAGCAGGAAGAGTAAAAAATGATTTTTTTTAGCAAATTCGATATGCGGAAAGGTCGAAAAATAAATGGCAAACTTTTTTCCGCGATCTTTTCCGACGGAAACGATTTTCCAAATAATTCAATTATTCAACAAACTTCATTTTTCTCTTCGTATTAAAAATTTTGAATTTTGTAATTGAGAAATATTTTTTCATGAAAATAACCAAAAAAATTTGATATTTCGATCAAATCAATCGATCGAAATGTATTTCTCCAGCAAATTCTGTTCCTAAAAGTTCGAAAAAAATAAATAAACTTTACAATCCAATAAATTCGATATCGGAATTACGAGACACGGTAATTTTTAGTATAAAATTCTTTTGGCAAAAATACAAAACCGATTAACCAATATTTCTGGCAAAGAGCTACGTGTTTTTTTTTCTTTTTTTTTTTGCACGATTCCAAGACTCTTGGAAAACGGTGAGGGAAAGTCCGAAAATCACCCCCTCGATCAAGAGCAGAGTCCAGTGCAAAAGAAAGAAAAAGAGGAGATGAAAGTCGTAGAGACCGGGGGAGGGGAGGGGGAGAGGGATTGGAAACGTTGGTGACTGAAGAAACTTACACTTTTGTCCAACGGTGTACGTTTTTGTAGCTTTTATATATATATATATATATATAAAGCTATAAAAATGTATATAGATATATACATAAAAAGTGGGAGATTTCCAGTAGAGGCCTATTGATCGAGGTTCTTAGTTCGGTGGCCGGCACACGCGCATAAGTCTTCCCGTAAACAAGACAAATATCATCGCGCCAGTCCTGCAAATCCGTCTACACATTCTCTATCCTTCTTTTCGAAACTACCCCCTTCCGTCGCCCGAGCACTCTTCTTGCCAACTTGGGACGAAATATTCCGATGAAAAGTGAGAAAGAAAGTGAGATGGGACGAGAGAGACGCCCACACGACAATTTTGCTCGGTTGGAGGGTAACGCGACTCTATTTCCAGCCCCTTTCCACCGACTTATACTTATTTTTTTCCCTGTGGACGTTATATACATATTTGTCTTTTTTATCGTCTCAGAAACTGCCACGCAATTAAGCCCGAGTGTCATTAGTCCATTTTTTAAATGAAATTCGAAAGAATACTTTTATTTTTACTGAATTTGATGCTTTCTTGTTGAATTTGTTTTTTTGTATTTTTCGTAGAGTTCATTTGGAAGGAGAAAGTCATAAAAATTGAGGATTTGGTGGGCGAACGAACGTGAGTTGATTTTTATTTAAATTTGTCGATAGAGCAACGAAAGGATTGAATTTAATGACATTTTTTGACTCGAAACTAAATTCGTTTACGATATTTATCGATCGTCGAAGTCGAATTGACGTTTTGATCGGATTTGTACTTCATGCCTTATTTTTTGTTGGTGAGAATTTCCAAGAGCGATCAATTTTCGTCGTAAAGATGAAAAATAAATTAGTCGTCATCAGCCACGCCCTACGAAACGCATTTCCCATGGGAGAGCTTTTTCTTATATTCGCCTTCGACGTTTCTCCTGCTAGCTTGTCTCAGTCCAAAAGAATATACGTTTTTTTTTCTTCGTTAAAGCCTCCCGGGACACGAGGATAGAGGTCAATTTCGCAACGCCACACGTCCCAATGAACGAAATTAGTAAATGAAAAATAAATGAGTTCTAAGGCGACTGGTTATTTCGTATTATTTCGCCTTCTTTTCAAACGTTTTTCTCTTACTTATTTCGTTGTTGTTTTACGGGCGTGAGAATTGTTGGAGGGAAAATATTATCCGCGAGATTTAACGGTGCATAACCCGACGAAAGTTCCGGGCGTAAAAATTCGAGATCTGCGCAACTCAAGACTTGACTGTTGCAGCTATAAAATCAACCACGTGTGTTTTGTACCATGCCTCACATGCAAAAGAGTCTCTCCCCCCCCCTCCTCCTTTCCGCCGCGAGATCTTTTCTTGGGGTGTTCCAAGATTTTAGTCCCTAGTCGCTCGGCAACATGGCGCATGGCTCGATCGTTCTTTACTCTTGTCAACAAGAATTTGACGAGTTTTCAATATTCCGAGGCGCGGTGGCGTCTACAATTTTTTCGAGGAAACAACAGAATGTTCGTAAACCTTGAACGTTTTTGTTATTGTCACGACCTTATTTTGATCTTGAAAAAAACATCAGACTACGTTCCGGAGAGATTCGACGAGAACTTTGGACATTAAACTTTTGTTTGTTTTGTATTTATTTTGATAAATGTTTTGAATGTTCCTTAATCGCATTTTATTTACTTGAGGGAATGAACGACGGATTAACGAAATGATTGGAAACACGATTTTCGGTGGGAATTGACTTTCAAGCTTTGTTTTTAGAATTCGGGTTAAAAAAGTATGACATTTATGACACTCGCGTTAATTTACACACGTAGTAATCGCTTTTTCGCATAAAATGTGATAACGATATAAAAGGCACTGGAGATTGCATCACAAACAAATGTTTAATTCACTGAATCTTCGTTGATTGATTAAGCTCCCGTATAAACAAATAACACACGTGCAAACTTGCCGGAACAGCGGCTTTCATTACATCACACATCTCACTCTACCTGACTTTCTTTCATTATTGTTTTTTTTCGTTTTTTTTTTTCATTCTCGTCGACGGAGGTTGCAAAACATAAACTGTCACCTCACCACTTAATATCCACTTTTGTTTGTCCTTGGGGATTAATCGATGGTCGATTTACATGGAAATCGAAAAATAAAAACACGAACCACAACAGAGTTTTCTTTAAAAAAAAGCTAAAATTGAGCTGTCAATGAAATTTCGTTGGCGGAATGAGAAAAAATTTTGCAAACAGACACAATTCGACAAATTGTAAAAAAAAAGTCGTAGCACCAAAATAAAAAACACGATAATAAATTAATAAGTGCTTCTGAATGATATTTTAATAATTTTATTAATATTAAAGCAATAAAAATCCTTGAAGAAAATGAAATTTTACTTACGAGTGTTTTGGCCATCATGCCACGATAGCGGCCATACTTGATATGAGAAAGTATCCCCACATTGTCCGCCAGGACGTCCACTAATTCTCCCCTCCGTTTGGTTTCCACCCCCGCGCCGCCGTTCGAATTCTCCTAACTCGCCCCCACCGTTAACTTTCTCGAGCCAGCGCACAAGGGAAAGCGCTTCGAAATTTTCAGGTCTGTCACGAGGAAAGGGACGTAAAAAGCAGCACGTCCTCTTTTCTTGTCCAAGGGATTTCCTTTTTCCTTCGTTTTTTTTTCTACCCACAAGTTCCGCGATAAGCGGAGGTTGTGGCAAATTTTTGTAACGTCACCGCCAAAAAGACCATTTTTTCGACCTTTTCCTTCGTCAAATCCTCTTCCCCTTTCCTTTGCTCTTTTTACTTCTTCACACTCCACGTCATCATACATTTTATTTGAGAATTCAAATATTCCAGCCTATTTTCTTAATCTCATTTCAAATTGTTATGCCAACGTTTAACCAATTAATTTTGTGTATTTTTATTTTCTCGAAATTCCTAAAATGCTTGTTTCTCGTGGTCGCACATCGCCAAACTCGTTGATTTCACATATTTTAATATACAAACGCGAGTTTTTTTTTAAAGTTTCCTAAAATTTTCAAAATCTATCAATCGAACTGTCAAACGCGGTTCGAAATTGTTGATGATAATAATAACGATTATTTTTGTAGTTTTATTGCCAAAATAATATTCTCACGTGGTGTTCATAACCTATGAATAAATGTTTTCGTGGAAATAGAAGCTCGCGAGGTTAATTTCACTTCCAGAGCGAACATTATTGATGTAAAATTTCGAGTGTATGTGGTGTGTTTAAGGTCGAGAGAGGGTCGGGGGTGAGTTTAGTCGTTCACTTTCTCTTTTCATCGACGCGAGCTAGAACTATTGGAAACAGAGGGAGAGGGTGACGGTGGGGGTGGGGTGGATTGGTCGGGGACACTTGTCACGCGATTGTAACCAGACCACACCGAAACAATAACAAGAATAGAAGGTTTTGTCGTCGTGCATCGACGAGCCACCAAATTAATACAATTATTCGTTGGCATTAAACCGAGCACAGCACACGTCAATTTTTTCGCGCTTTCTCGTTGCAACTTGGCCAATAATTTCATAGATCGAACACCGGGTGAATGGTTTCAGTATATTTTTGTTTTTTAACACATCATCCCATAGCAATTTCATTCCCAGCTGACGAGAAATAAATGTATTCTGTAATTCTGTCGTCAAGAAAAAGAAGAAAATACTTTTGCCCTAGCTCGATAATGTAGTGTCTTTACAATTAAAAATATAACATGGAAACGAGGTTATTGTATCGCCATAATCATAATAATAGACACAAAGTAACGGCAAAATGATGCAATGAAATTTTTCCCAGATAATTTTTTGAGGTTTTGTGTGAATCTTCTTGAGCGTCGTATTATAATGTGTAAAAAATTTGAGAAGGTTTTACCGTCTGGTAATCGAGATATTCCGTGTTTAAAATCGCAACTTTAACATGAGGTCTTATGGGAAGTTACGAAAAAAGACGATATTTTACAACTAATAACTCGATTTCTAAACGGTCAAACTTCCTCAAATTTGACCCACAGTTGAGTATGATTGTTAAGAAGATTCATACGAATTTTAAACAATTAAAGTTGGAATTTATCGAATGCATGAGAAACGATCGATCCTCGGCTGAGAATAAGAAATTAAGTAAGAAGTCAATTTATGCTCATGAAGATTTTCACAATGACAAAGACGATATATGTATTTCCGCGGATTTTCTAAGGTCCAGAGAGTGCATATTTGTTTGCAACAACTACCAATGGAAAAAGAGAAAATAATAAAAAATCGTCCTCCTACTCATTTTTTTTACTTAACCCGTTCCTGCGTCGGAGTAATTTCAAAACATTGTTACGTCACAAACGGGCTATATCGAAGTATATAAGAGTGCGGCATTAAATACTTGGCGTCGAGCCGCTACCTCTTCATACGAGAATGCGAATGAAAATCAATAAAAATTTAATTATTTGATTTATAGTTTGGTTTATTCGATAGAAATAAAATTATTTTGCTTGTAAGGAATAAGTTTTTTTTTTAAATAACAAAAATACGAGGGGCGGAAATGAAATAAAATCATTGTTCGTCACTTCCTTTTTATCGGATCATTTAGTGTGTGGGGACGCACGAGCCAAAAAGGGGACGACGGATAAAAAAATGGACGTTTTTTGTCTTGGGTATATTTTTCCCTATTTTTTCTGCTTTTTTTTGTGAGTGTCGATGATGAATACTCGGAGGAGCGGAAGAAAAAGAGGAAGTGTTCGATCGGAGGCAAAAAAGGACGTGTGTTATCGAAGTTTTTCTCGCTCTCTCTCTCTCTCTCTCTCGCGGTCTCTTTTCTTTCTCTCTCGTCCCGTGTGTCAATTGACCTCTATAAATGTAGGCGGACAAGACACGGGCCGAGAGAAAAGGTGTTTCGTATTTTGGCCGAGTGATATTTGGTATCCGATGACCACGAGGCCACGTGTTCACTATACTGTGTTCAACAAACAATGGAGGAAACATTTTTTCGCGTCTTCACTCACTCGTCTCTCCCTTTTTCCAAAAACAGGGGACTATCTTTTTTTTCACTCTTTTGTTCTTCACGAATGTATACACCTATCGATTCCCATCGCCCCCGTTTGATCGGGGGGGAGGGGGTTGTTGTTATTCGTACAATTGTCCACAATGTCCACTCTCATACTCTTGACCCCCCCCCCCCCCCCCCCCCCCCCCCCCCCCCCCCCCTCTTACTCCCCCACCCGCCCCCCCCTGCGCGCTAAATCCCCCCCACAATTTTTACCCCCTTGTTTTTTTTTTTTTTTTTTTTTTTTTCATTATCGAATATTCGCAACTGACCATTCGCGAAGACGAATAACTCGAATCCATAGATCAATGGACGAGGTTGCCTCAGCTGTCGCTATCCATGATGACGAGTAAAAAAATTGTACGGCCAAAAAAAAGTAAAATTTTCGTAGCACAAAAAAATTCCACTCGGAGAAAAATACTCTTGTCTCGTTTTACATGTTCTGTCATTTTTTTTCCTTCTTCGCCCCTTCAGGGAATGGCTAATAAAAGGCCAGCGATCGCGTTCCGCATCAATCCGACATTATTTTTTTTTCTTTTTGCTCTCCGAGGGTCCAACTCTCGCAGGACAGCTGGACAACGGTCTGCAGTCGTATCCTACGGATTTTTCTAACCTCCCCATTTATCCCCAGTTTCCAATCACTTTTTTCATCAGCTTCCCCAACATTGCACCGTATTAAAACGAGATGGCTCGCTGCAGCAAAAAATATAGCTTCAGAATTATTTATTTCGACAGATTTCAATAGAAAAAAAAAATTACAATCTCGTTCCCGATCGAGATAAATATTCATCTGTAGGTTTTAAACTGGGAGAAAATAATTATCGCGGAATGTCGTTGAAGAATTATGATCGTCGCGGTCGACGATCGATTAACCGCTCATTTTTGTCAACTTCCATCCTTCACCCATCCGTGTTGTTTTATCGATAGAGCGCGACAATCTCATCAAAAATCTTCCCTGCGTTAGCCCCTTTTTCAATTTAAAAGTCCCGTATTCACAGTATCGTTTATCATGCGTTCGATAAATTCCAAGTTTAATTGTTTAAAATTCGTATGAATCTTGTTAACAATTAAACTCGACTGTGGGTAAAATTTGAGGAAGTTTGACCGTCTAGAAATCGAGTCAGTAGTTGTAAAGTATCGTCTTTTTCCGTAACTTCCCATAAGACCTCATGTTAAAGTTGCGATTTAAAAAACTGAATATCTCGATTACCAGACAGTGAAACCTTCTCAAATTTTGTACACATTATAATACGACGATCAAGAAGATTGGAAAAATCACATTGCATTATTTTGCCAGTACTTCGTACGTACTATTATGATTATGGTGACAGAATCTCGTTAAGCACGGACTTATATTGAATAACCGACTGTGAATACCGGCCTAAATCTCTTTTTGGTGGTAGTAAAGTGGTGGTTCGTAGTGGCGCACACAGATGGTTCAGTGGTGAAACTATTTTTTCAAATAATGAATTTCGAAACGTTCTTGCGATTGTTTCCCAACCAAGGAAAGAACTGAAGAGACGAATGAAACTCCATAAAATCAATTTTCATCGTAGCTTCTTGAATTCGGAGACAAGAGAATAAGAAACTGAAATTCATCGTAATTAGTGTTCTTTATTAATGCATCAGACATTCGATATTCGCTCAATACATCGATAATAATATCTCGTGTACTAGATATAAGGTTCGTTTATTTTTATTTTCTTTTTGGTTTTGTTTTCTTTCATTTTAAACTGTCAACTTGCCTTTATATATCGATTAATACAAGATATGTGGAATAGTTGAAACTCGTGTTACATTTATACATCTCAAATCGTTTATATATATTGAAATCAACGAAGTGGATATATTTATATATCGACGAATGACAAATTACGAGTCTCCTCCTGTGCTTAACTTCAATCTCATTCTCTCGTTAAGAGAATTCTTGAATATTTATCATGGGCTCTCGTTTTTTCAAGGTTATACGTTACACACATGCAAGATACATATGGTCAAGTATACAACGAACAAACATCGTAGAGATATGTTGAAACGATTTCGAATTGAACATTATTTTCTTCACATATTCTTAGCACAATTGAGAAATGCATTTCCCTTCCTTACTTTTTCTGGCAGATACGTGAGACATAATGTTTTTATCCCATTTATGTAATCCAACGAGTGTCTATTATTGTATATTTTTAATATAATTATTATCGTTAAAATCTAGGAGGATTAGCAGGAGGAAGGGTACCCTGTGAAAGAAGGGACAGGGATATGGTTATTGTCTAGATAATACGTACACATTAAATCGTGTGTATTTTACTCAGTTACAGAGAAGAAGGAAATAAATATCTGAATAAAGAAACGAGGATACTCGTTTCGTGAAAGATTTGGAGAGTTTTTTTTTCTTTAACTTTTGAAAAAGCGATTCTTTTTTTCAATTGAAAGTATTTTAAATATCCATGCATACGGTAAAATGCCAGGAAGGATAAAAGTATCGAAGGAAGAAAACAATAAATGTCGAAGAAATTCGACGAATTATGTTTCGTCGTAGGTGTCATGCATTACGATATTCGTCCTCGCATATAAAATCATTGAGTAATAATTTATTGAAGATTTTTATCGGGTTGTAATTTTCTTTCCATTTTTTTGTTGGTTTTTCATTATTTTTTTTCGACAAGCGAGTTGCTTCAGTGGACAACGTGAATTAGTGGTTTTTTTCTCTCTCAATAAATCAAAGTCTCCAAAAATGTATATCGAATGTGTTTTGAGCTTCAAATAAGTCTTGAAAATACGCCCTAGTCGAGCAATTTAATTAAAATTATCGAGTAGTAAGAGATTTGATGGAAAAAATTCAACAATAATTTGTTACAAAAATGACTTTGCTGGATGAGCGCTCGTTTGTTTTTACTCGGCTGTCAAAAACCACAGTTTGACGTCTCTCTCGCAAAGTTTGAGATCGATTCGAGATTATTTGTTTGGTAAGAAAATATCACAGAATAATATCAAAAGGAAAGCTTGTCTCGTTAAAACTCAAGAGACGTCACTAAAAGAAAAAAAAAAACATTTTGTCGAAAGCATTTCATCGCTCACGTCAGTTGATGATTCTCCATCAAATAATAATCTACGACCTATGTTATTTATCACTTTATGTTTCGTCTTATATTTATACGTATCAACAATGAAATAAATATTGAAAAACAATATAAAAGAAAATAAATAAATAAATAAACGGATAAAAATATGATCGTCATAAAGATCTACGTAAATTCAACGATTTATAATTATTATTGTTTCAAATTTGGTCGATAATTTTGCGATCGTATTATCATGCTGAATTCGTACATCGTCTAGATTACTTCAACAATTAATTAATTATTAAATAACAATGAATAATTAAATGCCACGTAGGCCAAGTTTCATCAATCTCATTTGAGATTATTTTTCTTTCGGGAATCTCAAATGGCTGATTTGTTTATTAGCGAACAACACTATTTCTTTGAACTCCCAAAGAGTCGAAAGAAAGTTGGTTTAGTGAGTACTTTGTAAATTTATTATCAACCCCATTTGTTTCCATAGGCATTTTTCAAACTGATATTAAAAGTTACGTTACTCCGAACATAAGAAAAACGATTGATGGAAAGAAAAATCATTTTTTAAATATCTCGAGCCAATTGCGTTGTTTGAAAACAAAAAACAACGAATAACCAGTCACGTTTTTCAGCCGTTCACGTTAAAATTTCGTTTTATATCTTTTTAATTAACTTTATCGTCATATTTCTGAGTGAATTGATGGACCCACCACTTTGTCAGATTGAGATAAAAGTTGGGACCTTCGGGCTCGTAATCGAGATACGTGAATTCTTTGTTGCTGGCTGGTTTTGCCGGCTCAATTTGCGTCCCCTCGTGCCACTCGTTAAAAGACGTTATCGAGATCATTCGCGCTCCACTGTTCAAAGCGCTTCTCCATCCTACCTCGTAATACTTTCCGTGTCTTCTGTGTCTTCGGTTTTCCGCGTTCCATGGTCGAACCTAAGTAGAAATAAGAGAAAAAATTGAATTTCATATTCAGTTTATCATTTTATTGTTCATTTTGTTGAAATTTGATTTTACTCGTTAATAAATCATTTAGTTTCTTTACCTGAGTGTCGATGTATCCAGGCCCTAAACTTGGTATGAACATAAGACCATTTTGCACCGCAAATTTATGTAAATCTTTCCAATTTTTCCAGGAACTACCAAAACTGAATCCATTGGTTGCAAAATAAGTATAGAACCCATCGAAGTGTGATTTTTTGATGTGATTACGATGTTGCGAATCGACCAAAAGTCCGATATAAATGGCATCGAGTTCAGTACCACGGAGAGTCAAATTTCCACGTTCCGAAAGTAGTTCCCACCAGGCATTGGCAGGAAATACATAAGAGTCGTAAATATACATCACTGGCAAAACCGCGCCGCTGTTCAAGAAAAAGAGATTATTGCATTATTGAAATAATCGCTGACACAATTGTTAGCTGTAAAGAAAAATCTGTTTACTCGTGATTTCTTTTGATTCTGTGAAGAGCTGGATGCGAGCCATACTGATTGAACAAATATCTTATGTTTTCCATCAAATTAATTGGATTTCTTCCGTCGTACGGCTCCACATGAATAGCAACTTTGATACTGTGTCTGTTTGCGATATCCAACAAATCGGGCATCACAGCATCTGTATTTTCAGCTGAATTTGGCGGCGTCCAGGATACAACGACCACGCCAACGCCAGCCTCTCTTAATTGGCTCATGTGAAGGTCGATTACCTGCGAAACAATTTATTAATGAATCATCAAAGATTTCTTGTTATTTAATATAAAACTTTTGCATTATTTCTTCATTTCGTGTGTTTTATTCGACGATAAAAAGTATTGGAAAATGTAAATGAAACCTGTGGATCCAAAGAGCTGTAACAACCCAAACTGGGATAATAATTGGCTCCAATATCACCAGGAGGTCGGTGACTACCATCGGGGAAGACTCTCTTGTCGTTTTTCTTCCAATTAGGCAAATAATCGTGATTCCAGTGTTTCCAAAAACCATCAAAAGCAGGAGATCTGTACCAGGCGTAGTAAAATATGTGGACGTTGTAATTGAGCTCAACGACGCTCGTGTTGGCGAGCAGCGGTAGAACTTTGTTTCTCATTTTGTGCGACATGCGAGCGACTTTGCTCAGGATTATATTTTCCCTCATTTGGGCATATTTCTTGTCGTTGATCTCTTTTTGGGCAGCTTCGTTGCGAGGAGTGCCGACTTGATCACCCGCAGCTACCGCAGTGCTCCACTCGACGGCAGCTGGAGTGACGGCGTGTGGTTGACATTTAACTGACTCTAGAGGTGACAGTTTGACTATTATGACAACTGCCATTAGAGTCGAGAGAACTAGTACCATTGTTGACAGGTAGAAACATCTTCTCAACGACACGGTTGTTATTATGCTGCCAAACATGCTCGCCGACTCTTTGTGCACCACCATCGCGTTAAAAAATTGTTTGACTCCCTTTAAATCCGAGTGTCAGCCAAAAAAACAGCCTTCATCCAATCTCTCATGATATTTATTCCCTCAAAATTTCAATGCTCCTTTTTTCAACACATTTGTCGTTTTAAACATGACGATTTTCGTGCGAATTCAATGGTCGAGTCGAAAAAACGATATGCTTTCGATGTTGTGGAGAAAAAAAACACGAAATACGCGCCGTGCCGGGGATATTTGGTTATTCTCGATGTTGCATGTATATATATGAGGTATTAAAACAATGGGAAATCAATATAGGACGGCTGGGTGAACGAATAAAAAAAATGAAAAAACAAAAGAGACTTTCGAACCCAACGCGATATGTTTATTTGATTAATGTTTTTTCTCCTCTCTTTGTCGTTGTTATGTGTACAAACGTAATAAATAATATTGTTGAAGTTGAAAGAATGAAATGTCGACGCAAGATTATCACGATTTGTCGGGTAAACGTGTGGGTGACAGATTTTTAAATTGTTGTTTCAATGACGAATTGATCCTGACGTGTATCTGTGCGCGTCCTCTCTCTCTTTCTCGCACTTATACTTGACTGACTGCACGAATTATTGTCGGCGCGGTGTTACACCGTTTCACTGCACGATCGATCGTGTCACGCAAGCAGCAACTCGCAACTGTCGCACTCGACCAATTATAAAATTAATTGTTATTTAATTTAAAAACACGCTGCGGGAAAAAAGACATCGAGATTTTTTCTATAGGCTTCAACCGCAACATTCGCACTGCGTCTGCTACCTCATCGGCCATCTGAACGAACGGTCATATGACCACTAAGGTTTTCGACTTAATAATCTTACGCGAATCATTATACTAAATGAAAAAAAAAGGTTTTCTTCATTTTTGCAGATGACATGTCCAAAAAATCGGTGCAAGCTTTGTTTTTCAGAAATATAGACATTCTTGGTATAATTTTCGCTTCTGGAAATGGATCTAAACTCAAATCGCCGCCACTGCAGATGCGCCATCTTATCAGCCTAATACTTTTCACATCGGTTGAATAGTTCGGTGGGCTCTCATTGGCTGTCTCCGTCAACTCAATTCGCCGCCTTTCAAATTTTCAAATTTTGTGGGTTTCGAAAAATCGCGGTTGTGGAAATGTATTTTAATAAAAAACACAAATATCAATCATTTTTTCGTATTTATTTTCACGAAGCACACAGTGAATAACTAAAATTTCTAACAAAAAAAGTTCGACTTGATCCCTTTATTGAGTTGAATTAATTGAAAGGAAAAAACAAATGGATTTAAAAAAAATCAAGAGAACTTCTTTCTACGGGTCGTACAACGATTCAAGTATTTCTTGAAAAATCGAAAAGATGCGCCCCGCAGCGAGGCATTGCTTTCGGTCTGCAAATCGACTATCTGTTAATCCAAGGTAATCAATCTCCGTGAACTAAGCATTTAGGGCAGCTCAGGGTGTTTCAAAAACGCGGTTGTAGCTCAAAGTATTTTAGTAAATTAAAAAAAGCAATTATCCTCAAATTTGATTTTTTTTTTTTTTTTCAGTGCACAACCAAGTTTCACGTATATAGGTTCCTTTTTTTTAAATATAACATCAGGACTAATCATCATGATTAATTAATTTAATACATGAAAAACTCAATAAGTAATATGTTTCAATCACTTGTCTTTACGCACGCGATTAGTCCCAGCTTGTTTTCAGTTTGCAATGTGTTCTATTCCCCTTCCTTCCCCGCGTGGGCCGTCTTTGCGCTGCCATGCGGCAGTTTGGGTGGCAGAAAATTTGTCTTCAAGCCGGCGCCCTAAGGAGAACTCCTCGGCCTCCTCGGCTTTCTGGACTCGGACTCGGGGGGACTCGGAATAGCACACGAACGACAGTTTCAAAAAATAAAGTGGGGGGACTAACTTCACGGAGGTGTTATACACGTTGCTCTGTAGCGGTGTGACGTCACGAACGCCGTGTTTCCCGTTGCACACTGGGTAATGACTAGCCGCCATCTTGAGTGGCATGCTCTTTTGCTACGAAGTGCGCGGCGACGATAAAATGCGATTATTCGTAGAGAGACAATTGTTGATGATCTCGTAAATTTGTAAATCGTGTTCCATAACCGTGCGGCGCGCTATCGTGCAACCAAAAACTTCGTACGATGGATGCGGTCAAAGCTTTCAACGCGGAGGTGAGTCGAGTTTTTACATTTGTTATTTTTTTTTCTCTTCCTTTTTTTTTTGCGGGCAACTTTGGAGGTCATCATCGTTCTTCTTAACTATACTCGTGATACAACCAGGATGAAAAAACTTGTTTCTCTCATTCTCTCCTCGATCTTTATCGCAGCGTCCTCAAAAACTCTATTATTTCGCGGCCCAAATAAATAACAAAAGCTCCACGAAAAATGCGTCCCCCTTCACCCCCTCCCCCACTCTTTCCCTGCCGCCGCACAACCGTACTCGGAAACCTCAAATTTGTCAATGAAATTTCGATGCCCGAGCGTATAGTAAATACGTTACATACCCGCGTAATTTGATAGGCAGCCAAATTATCCCCACCCCCTCCCAATATTTTTACACCTCGGTTTCGATAAAATTATTATTTTTTCTTTACAAACTTGGAGGAAAAAAACTTGATTTCTAAAATGTTCCAAAAAATTATCTGTCTCTACAGCTCTCGGCTCTGTACGATGTCAAACCTCCGATATCCAAGGCCAAGATGAACTCGCTGACCAGAGGCGCAATCAAGGCCATCAAGTTTTACAAGCACGTTGTACAGAGCGTGGAAAAGTTTATACAAAAAGTGAGCATAACTTTAATCATCGATATTTTTGCAAAAAATGTATTTTGCCATTTAAAAATTTTCGTCTAACGATTACTAATTTTTTCTGTTGCAGTGCAAGCCCGAATACAAAGTTCCGGGACTCTACGTCATAGACTCCATAGTGAGGCAATCTCGTCACCAATTTACCGTGGAGAAAGATGTGTTTGCTCCACGTTTTGCCAAAAACATGCAAACAACTTTTCTCAATCTTTTGAAATGTCCTCCCGAGGACAAGAGCAAAGTAATCAGGGTGCTCAATTTGTGGCAGAAAAATGCTGTTTTTCAGCCTGACGTCATACAGCCACTGTTCGATTTGGCTGATCCAAATCATCCGATTCACAAGGAACAATCCTTGAACAATACCAACGGTAAGGATTCTCGTAAAGAATCATGAAATTTTTCATTTCTTTCATTCTGAGGTTGATCAAATTGTTTGATTTATTGTTTTTGATCGCAGGTGCCATCAATGCATCTTCCAGCAACAACATCAGCATGAATTCCATAACAAAAACACCGCCAGGCGTGAAAGGCACGCCGAAGGAACAGAAACAATTTTCATCAGCCAAACAGATAGATCCGGCCTGGCTGGCCCAGACTAAACTGGAAGCAGCGAATTTAAACGCGAATAAACTTTTGGTAAGAAGGCGAAACGAGTTATTTGGATTCTCCACACCGTTGCCCGACACTCGGAACGAATCGATGACGCGCGTGGTTAAAAAGTCTTTGTCTCTTTCTCTCCAGGGACAATCTTCCACTACCCAAGTGGACGTTGCACTTCTCGATCAACTGCAGCATCTCCATCAACTTTTATTGAAGAAACAAGAAGCTGCTGCCAATGAGTCACAGAGTTCGGTCAAGTTTGACAAAAAATTGTTGGATTTTGACTATGGGGAGGAAGAGGACGACGATATTATGATTGCGAGCTCGCCAGCTGCTGCAACTACTGCCATTAATCAGCACAATGCCGCGAGTGGAAGTCTCGAAAGCCTCGGACTTTTGCTTACCAATCCAGAAGTAAGTTCATCGAGATGAACTCTTCGATAATTTCTTGCTCTCATCGTTACTCATATTCTCTTTGTTTTTAAGGTTTTGCGACAATTGCAAACTTTACAACAAACAATGCAGGGTGGAACCACTGTGACTCAGCACGAGATGGAGGAGAAAATGCGTAAATTGCAACAAATGAAACAGCAGGAGGAAGAATTTGACAAGCATTTAGCTCAGACTGTTCCCGTAAGTATTCACATTAGGAATGAAACAATTTTTCAAAATTTCGTGCATCAATAAAATGCGAATCTTGATAAAATTGCAGAACTTACCATTCGCCTCTGAGTGTGATCTCAAGCCATCGGACGTTTTAAAACCGAATCAACAAAACGCTTACGCGGTAAACAGCGGTCCGGGAATGATGCAGCAGGACATGAGTCAACCACCGCCCGGTTATCCTCCAGCCTTGCCTTACGTAACTCAACCAGCCTCGGCTCTACGCCCCGTTATTCAAACCCTTCCGCAAAATCAAAAAAGCCCTCTGATCGACGAGAGAAACGACGAGCCCAGCAGACGCGACAGCAGTAGCGTTGAAATTGTTAATCTCGATCCTGCGAGATCGCAGAGCAGATCACCCGATCGATTTAGACGCCACAGTCGCTCGAGATCGCCGCGTCATCGGGACAGAGATCGCGATAGGGACCGCGACAGGGACAGGAAATCACGATCGAGAAGTAGATCGAGGCGTCGACGGTTCGTGTTCTTTTCAAAAAATCTCATAAATTCTTTCTAATAAATGATGAAAATGATAAAAATAAGCCTCTTTCTGTAGATCCCGGTCGAGGGAACGAGAACGGGACAGAAAACGCGACGACAGTCGTGAAAAAATAACCGAAGAAGAACGTGAGAAGCAGAGGGAACGTAGAAAAAGAGGATTGCCACCGATCGTTAGAGACAAATTGAGTGGTAAGTCATAACCGAGTT
This sequence comes from Campoletis sonorensis, assembly GCA_013761285.1. Taxonomy (NCBI): domain Eukaryota; kingdom Metazoa; phylum Arthropoda; class Insecta; order Hymenoptera; family Ichneumonidae; genus Campoletis; species Campoletis sonorensis. Next base: position 881,662 of record JACEOJ010000081.1, read on the forward strand.
TTATTTTCGTGCTCTTCATATTTTTTTTCAATGTTTCAATAAAAAATGTATTCTAATGAATGAATTTTCGTCCACCAGTGTGCAGCACGACATTGTGGGTCGGTCATTTGTCAAAGCTCGTGCATCAAGAAGAGTTGTCCGACACGTTTGGCGAGCTCGGTGATATAGTCAGTATCGATTTAATATCACCACGCGGTTGTGCCTTCATATGCATGAATCGAAGACAGGACGCTTATCGGGCACTTACGAAACTTAAGAATCACAAAATGCAGGGAAAAGCAATAACGGTAACTCGATTGGTTTCTCAAACGCTGACAACAAACCAGACGTTACAGCAACTAATTTTGATGAATTAATCGATATTTGCAGTTGGCTTGGGCACCAGGAAAAGGCGTCAAGGGTAAAGAATGGAAAGATTACTGGGAAGTAGAACTCGGTGTGAGTTACATACCGTGGAACAAATTGACTAACGTCACCGAACACGATCTCGAGCTGCTCGAAGAGGGTGGTATGATCGACGAGGATACGTTGCCACCTCGATTGATAGGTAAATTGCTGTATTTTTCACCCTGTTCATAAAATGAGTATTTTTTTTTCAATCGCACTTGATTTTCTTTGCAAGAACTTGTAAGAACCAAATTGCAATATGAAAATGTAGGCTGTTCGTAATAGGAAAAGAGAAATTTATTGGCTCTTGTCGCATCTCGACAGTTCCAGACAAAAACCGACTGGAATTCTGACTCTTACGGTTCTTCGTTTTTCTTAATCATCTTTATTTCATGTTTCGATTTATTAATACGAAAATTACGCATTCGCAGGAAAATTGAGACACAGTAGCGGACACGAGAATAGCGGACATCAGCAATTATCGATGCAGCATTCGATCGGTGGAAGCGGTGCACCTATTCCAACTCTCACTGACGGAATTGTTAATGTAATGCAAGGAACCCCGGGTTCTCAGCCTCAACAAGCACAACAACAGATGGTTGATACCAGTCAACCGCCACCGATACGTCCAGCCAATTCGAGCGGTTTGTTGCCACCTCCGCCAAATGCTCAACTTCCTCCGATGATGCCACCGGGTTTTCCTATGCCACGTACGTCAATCTATTCCAATGAAATGATCTTTTTTCTTAAATTTAACAATGAAAAAAATATATTTCATTCATTCGTATTTATAGAATAATAATCATTATTTTATCTGAGTTCCTGTTTCATTATTTTTACATTTTAGTCGTTTGAGATTCGATTTGTATGAGTAATTATTGGATCATTTGAAGCAGGTATGCTGGGTCCAATGGGTTTGCAAATGCCTCATGGATTAATGCCGAATGTACCAATCGGTGTGCCACCACCTAATATGCAAGGTCTTCTTGGACCTCCGGGCATGATGCCACAGATGATGACACCACCTGTCAATGCACCGTTTGGTGCTGGTGTTGGCGTTGGTCTCATAACGCAGATACCTTTACCTGCACCTGCGGCCCCTTCGGATAAATCCAATTCCACAGGTAACGTAACAAAAAGACCATTTTTTCTGGCCTTTTTTTACCTGGAAACTGTTATTTTGTTTAAGGAATATTTACAAATGCATATTTTAACGAGTTTTGTACAAAAATTGAAAGACTAATTTGAAAATGATTCTCAGGAATGCCTCACAACGTGCCACCAATGGGAGTGCCACCGCCTACGAGTGACAACAATCTCGCAAATTTGCCAATGTTACGTCAGCCTCCGTTCGGCGTCGGGCCTCCACCTCCACCAATACCGATGCAATTAGCACCGCAGCAACAAGCGCCACCGCAACAGCATCAACATCATTCGGAAGATATGGACATGGATATGGACATGGACGACGTGATGCCTCAAAGCTCGGTGAACGGTCCGAAGGACAAGCAAAATTTGAGCGACCAATTGTTGGCGGCAATCGGTAAAGGTCCATTGAACGACAGTAGACTGAGCAACGATCGTGATTTCCGTGATCGTGATCGAGATCGCGATCGTGACAGTCGGGAGAGACGGGATCGAGACAGGAATTCCGATAGAAATTCCGAAGGGAATGATCGTGGCCGGGATCGTGGGCGTGGTCGGGATCGCGGTCGTGAAGTAAGACGACGAGACGGACGCGATCGGGAACGTGACGAAAGGCGGGATCGCGATCGCAACAGTCGCGAACCAATAATGCGACATCCCGACGGCGGTGGTACGAGCAACTCGGGTTCTTCGTTGAGTCAAGAAGCTGAATCGAAGAAAGAGCCGAAACAAAGCTTGGCCGATCGTCTGCGTCAACTGGCGGATGGCACTTTGCCGATCGACGATCGAATGGACAGAAATCATCGAGGTGATCGTAACGACCGCAGCATGGACCGTAGCGAACGATCTTCGCAGCAGGCTTACGAAGATATTCCTGTTTCGCGCCGAGCTGGCGATCAGCCACCGTCGCTTATGGATTTACCTAAATTCCCCGCTGTACAAGATCGCACGGATTTCGGACCGCGGGGTCCGGGTGGAGGTCCGGATTTCCGCGGTGGACCACCCGATCACCGAGATTTCCCGTCGCGCGGGCCAGGCGACCGCGACAGAGCTAATTTCGGGCCGCGAGGAGGCCCAGGTTCTTCGCGCGGTGGACCGATGGATGATTTCCCGGATCCTCGGATACTCGGTGGAAGATTTCCCGATGATTTCGATGGTAGACTCGGCCCGAATGGCCCGCGGCCTGAAGATTTCGATCCGCGCCTCGGTATGCCTCGCGAAGACTTCGACAGACCAGAAATTCGCGGACGACACCCGGTCGACGATTATGATCACGAAAGATTCGAATTCGAAATGCGTGCTCGTGGTGTCGACGGAGGTGGTGGCGTTGGTGGAGGCGGTGCTGGTGGCGCATTTGATCCAAGAATGCAGGACGCCTTTGATCCGCGGTCGCACCCGGATCATCCTGACTTCGATCATCGACGACGAGAATTCTTCGGTGGCCCTATGGAGCCTGGTTTCGGGCCACCGATGATGGGAGGCCGAGGAGGGCAGAGAGGCGGAGGAGGAGGAGGAGGAGGTGGACCAATGGGACCAGAAAACTTTGGTCCTAGGGGTCCAGGAGGACCCATGGGACCTCGAGGTCACGGTAAGGCGATCAAAATTCATAACATAAATTCAAATACCCTAAAATTCTGTAATATTAATATTTTTTTGCTACTTTTCATTAAAAAAAAGGCCCTCCACCGATGTTCCATCCCCGCGGAATGGGTCCAAGAGGCATGAGGCCTGGAATGCGACCGCCATTTGGTCCGCGAGGACCCCTCCCGCCATTCGACCCTCGCGAGGGTGATGCATTTTTCCGTCTTCCGTTCGATGATGTTCGTGGGCCACCGGGAGTTGGGCCTCCGCTTATGAGGCCGCCGTTCCCTCCGATACCCGGACCACCAATGGGTGGTGGAAACACCGTGGAGCCTCTATGGAGAAATCAGGAAAACGGTCCACCACCGGGCTCTTCCTGGTCGATGGATTCCGGCAACGGTCACGACTCGGACGAGCACAGTCAGCAGCGTGACGGTAACAATCACGTTGGACGAGATAATAATCAAAAAAATATACACAAATCACAAGACGCCAAAGCGACGTCTAACGCTGAGAGACTCGAGCGCGATAATCGAAATCGCAATAGAAAATCACGTTGGGGCAACGTGAGTCCACCGCCGGCCGATCACATCGACATAACAATGTCCGAGATCGATGCCGAGGACGATACCAAAATGCAAATGGACAATTCGTTGGACGAAGTTAACGATAATGATATCGCGCCACCAGGCGAATCGGACGTTCGAGAAAATACCGAAAGAATCGAGGACTGCTCGATCACAGAGAATCCCACAAACCCCAAAGACGATTCTCACGAAGATAAATCGCCTAGGAACGAGATTAATCATCACAATGAGGACAATGTGGAAACTACGCCGCCGACGACGACGACGGAGACGAAGGAGACGACAGAGCCGATCGTGTCCGCGTCGGCGGAGGTGAATAACGACGAAAATTGTGATTACGAGGAAAAGCGGACTTTCGAAGAAGCTCCGGGAGAAAGTTTAACAGAAGTGCGCGAACAGGAACACGTGGTGGAAAAGAACGATTCGCCGAGGATAAATCTCGTCGAAGAGATCGAACACCATCCTGTCGTCGAGGATCATAGACGCGAGGAGAATGTTTGCGAAAATGTGGATAAAACAATGATCGATAGTCACAGTGATGAAACAACAATAGAAACAACAACAACGACCGATTCGAACGCGTTACAAAGTAATAATGATGATAAATGTGAGCCTACGATGCCCGAAGAACGCCCAGATTGCCGAGAAGAGATTGCCGATGAGACGGTCGAAGGATCGTCTTCTCTGTAACCTATTCGACGTTGGACATTTGAGAGTGACCAAAGTAAGACTAAGAGAATCTCCGTCAAGAGGTTCATTGTAATATACGAAAAACGAATTCCTCCCGTGGCGCCCGACCCCACCCCCTTCGAATGTCGACCTCTCAAAAAACTCTTTCTCTCTCTCTCTCTCTCTCTCTCTCTCTCTCCTTCACTATTAATACGGTGTACATAAAAAGTCGATGATAAAACTAAAGGAGGAAGAGTTTGAACGAGATATTTTGGAATTGCGAGCCGTGGATTAAATGGTCTCTGGAGTGGTGAGGGAATCTTGGGGTCCAGTGAGTCTTAGACAAAGAATATCTTTTCCTTATTTTATTATCACTGTTTTTCTTTTCTCTTTGAATATCGATTATTCGAAATATTATTCGTTCGAGTCGCGTTTCGAGCCTGAAAGCGTCTTTTTTTTTGTTTACCTGACGTATGTATCTCTTAGCCGAGAGTTGCTGCTTAAACTCTGCTGTGATAGTGAACACAGGACCTAATATTTTATCTGTAGATTTAATTCGAGAAGTGTGTAACATTTATATACATCTCGAATTGTCACATCGATAAATTACTCTTTCTAAATTACAAATCTCTCCACCTCCACCCGATATACATAAATACACACACACACGCGCACCCGCGCACCCTCGCAAAAGCTAGATAACGAAAAAGAAAAAGAATGGTCTTTTCGAATCAGAATAATTCTGTGAAAAACCTTCGTCGATTTGCCCAGTCGAACGTTAGACGAGAAAAGATAAAAAAAATCTAGGACACAATTGAATATGGAAGAAAAGAAAAAAATCAAACGAAAAGAAAGAAAAGAATAATCGACAACGTTAGAAATTGCAATCAAACATTGAGGGTACTATACGGCGTCAGTATTGTACCTGTTTAACTAATAATTAATAATTTATTGAATTGTACATAATTTTATATTTTTCTAGACGAAAGAAAAAAAAAAAAAAACGAAACAAACGAAAAATATACAAACGGTTTAAAATAAAGAAAATATATTGTGCAGACAATTGCTCAATCAGAGATGAAGCAAACGAAGAGAAAAAAAAGGGAAAATAAAAAACTTTATACACATTGTTTTTGACAAAAGATATCATGGCGTTGTCATTCAAAGTTTTTTCGTTAAGCTCTCCCAAGGCAGATATAAACTTGAAAAAAACAAACGAGTGTCTTTTTGAACAATATCGTGAATTCACAGCATGATATTTGACCGACATTCGTACCAATGTCTCTTCTTCACCTGATCTCCACGAAAACCTTCTCAAACATAATTTTGAAGCCAAGATTAATGTTGAAGCGATCGTGCTTCCTTTGAAAAATTCATGATAGCAGTAGGTTTATAGGGAACTTGAAAAACCTGAAACCAAATTCAAACTGTGAATGTTTCTCGATTCATTTGTTGGTCTATTTTCTGCATCAAACAATTGGTCGCGATATTGAAGATACAGATAGAAAAAAATGAATGAGCGATGGGTATTTTCTTTTTTTTTTCTTTTCAATCGTACATCTCGGTTCCTGTGTTCACGCACGCACGTTCTTGCACGCCGCAGCGTTGGAAGACTCGCGCTTGCGCTCAAACTGAGTGACAAGTGCAAGGTACTGTTCACTTATTAACATTTATAAATTAGAACGAAACCTAAAGGAAAATAAAATGAAAATCATAAAGAAACTACGTCAAGCGATACCGAAATCGTTCCCGTTTGTTTGACACGTGTGTATATATCCCATGTATACATATATCTGTAAATATATAAATATTTATATATATATTTACTCATATATTAAAATGTATACGCATATATGATTGTTTGAAAATTAAAAAGAACTCTGAAAACCACAACTCGCACCACTCCAAGGCACAAAGAATTCCATAGACATTAGGGAAGGGATATGAAACCGATTCGTTGAAATTTTATAGTTTCGCCAATGTAGGACCGTATTCTGTAAGGAATGAAAATGAAAAAATACGAAGAAAGCCACATGAGTAGGCTTGGTTCGAAAGAAGAGCGATTTTTCTTTTTTCGTTTCATTGAAATTCAAATATTGCAAAAACAAAAAGTCTTTAGTTGTAACTCTAGCGCTCGTTTTTTTTTTAATTTATCGGGAAAATTGCAACGCAATTGTGTGAAACGGGCGAAAAAAGAGAAAAGTAAAAGAGGACATTGTGAATGAGAAAATGAGGAAAAAATTGATTTATTTGTTCTTTGTTTATTTAAATCATCAGGTGAATTAATCGTCGCTGATGGTGGTTCAAATGTATGAAGCGTTAGAATGGTTCGTTCAATTTTTGTCGAGCGTTAAATAATACATCGATCAATTTTTCTCGATTTAATCCAGACGGGCTCCTGTTTTTCAAAAATCATTATTCGTCAACGTGTTTGTAGGCTCCATCGAATTAATGGATTTTGAAAAACGTTCACTTTTTGTTTCGACCAATGAGTTTTTTTAAACCTGCTGTTAAACGTGTCATTAAAAGAAAATTATATTGAAGAACGTCGACTGTAGAAAAATTTGAAGGAAAAGAAACAAAAAAAGGAGTGGTGCTTGGGACTAATCATTGCGTTACCCGGCACATACATTTATTCGTCAAGTCAATTTCTCTGATTATTCTGATTTGAAGCGAACTTGAATACTGTTGAATAAAATAGAATCAAAAGTTGTATGAAAGTATTTACGGAAACGGAGTAAGGATTGAAATCGATAGAAAAAAAAAAAGACGAAACACCGAAAAAGCATGCGAGCTAACTTTTCTCCATTTCGGTTCCTCGAGCTATTGGGATGTTTACTATAATTTCCGGAAAGACCCGAGTTTGTAAAGATCTCGGTTATTTTGTGTAAAAAAAGAAATACCAAGTACGTATCATTGTTAAAAATAAACTATCCAAGTCTTACCAATGTTTGAGATGTCCCACATTCAGTTAACAAAAACGGGGTCGGCAAGGAAAAAAATAAAACAATAAAAATACAGGAGTAAAGAATTACGGAATGTTAATACAGGTGTAGAGAGATTTTTTTGCACGTTAATTATGCCAATTCATAGACACTCGAGTCCGAAAAGATGATGTAACAAAAGTGAGGAATTTGAGAGTGCTGATTGCGTATTTTTACAGAGTGCAATAAGAATGCTTGCACTCGTGTCAAATATATAAATATAAATATATATGTATACATATATATATACACACACTCACACAACGTGGTATGCAAAAAAAAAAAAAAACAACACACATCGTTGATCAATGAGATTTGTAATTATTCGTAGGCTAACGAAGACCGTTGAGATTTACTTGAAGCAGAGGATATTGTCTCTATCCAACGTAAGATTACACCGAAATCGTGATGTTTTTTTTTGTCTGGTGAATATTTGGGATAAAATGAAAGCCCAATGAGAAATTGAGTCAAGAAGTTGAGAAAAAAAAAACCAAAAGCGTTCCAAATAATTGCAAACCTCTAACTGTTTTGTAACTGCCGTTCGTTAATTGAGAGTTCGATAAAAATTTCATCGCGTTAACGAGTATTTTACAAATTTGTATTATTAACGAGAACCAAAAATAAGGGAGTAACAAAATAATCAACGCATTTTTTATCATTGCATTCGTTGACATCCTCGATTTGAATGACGCCACAAAGTCATCGTTCTGTTAATTGATAAGGAAATAAGGGGCTAATTATTTCGAACGCTTCGAGGGATAGAGAATATATTCGACAACGTATTTTCGCTTTTCTTTGGAATTTATTCAGTTTCACCATCACTACTACAACATCCTGAGGAAACAATTTAATTTTTCGATTCGTTGAATATAATAATGATAACATTAATAGTATAATTATCATAGCATTATTATTATACATAAATGAAGAACAAACATGTAATCCTTGACAACAAAAAAACGAGAATAAACATTTAAAAAAGTAAGTGTAACAATATATCCCGGAGGTGGATTTAATCAGCGACCAATTCGATTTTACTTTTTTAAGTCTCCACCATGAAAAATAGAAACAAAGAAAAAAGGAACACAGACAACTCTGTCACATTGAATCGTGCACATGTTCGTGTACGTTGAGAATTTCGTTTGACAACTGTCTTCCGAAAAAAATGTTAGAAACGAGCCTCGGGAAGAACGTTGTTATCCTTCGCACGAAGGATACCAAGATTCAAGGAAGAAAGTAAAATCGTGTGCAACAGAGAATAATCAAGGGACACCCATCTTGACTCTATAACAGTGACACATTATGACAACCACTACGAGTTTTATAAAAAGTTAGTTCAATCATTTCCCTCAGTCTCTGTGTTATAAGAATTTTTAAAGGTTACTACGAATTCTGACGTTTGTTTAAAAATCGATAAACTTGGGGTATTTTTCAAAATGTGCGTGTTCTTCAGAGTACAAAGTATTGGAAAAAATTGGTGAGGGCTCATTCTCCGAAGTATTGAAATGTCAGGACCGACAGAATGGTACACTCTACGCCGCGAAACGTCTCAAGAGGATTTATCAAAAGTAAATCGAAAAAAAAGATTTATTCCCCGAAATATCAATCGCGCCTGACATTTTTTTTTTTTCGAACAATTTCAGTCTCAACGAAATGATGGACAGTCCCGAAGTAATTGCAATGAGAAAGATAAGCCGGCATCCAAATATTCTGTACATGATCGAGTCCCATTTGTGAGCTGCAAAAAAAATCCTACTCGATATTGATGCGTATAATGATAATTTTTGTACGGTAATTTTTTAATCGATTTTTCAGTGACGCCATGTCCGGCAAGGTTACGCTTGTCTTCGAACTCATGGATATGAGTCTTTACGATCTCGTTAAAGCGAGAAAAGGGTAAACTTGCGAAGCAGGTTGAGCGTTTAAGAAAAAAAAAGAAGTTATACGATGAGAACGAAATTGAAAAATGTCTATAATCAGTTATAAATTATTTGCAGACGCATATTGACGGAACAGAAAATCAAATTGTTTTTGTATCAGTTACTCAAAGGCTTGGAACACCTTCACAAACACGGTCTTTTTCATCGTGATATCAAACCAGAAAATATTTTACTCAAGGTTCGTCGAATCTTTCAAAATTCATGTTTTTAAACTGATTATGAAAATGAAATAATTTCATCGCGATTATTACTCATCGAAGGGAGACATCGTTAAACTAGCCGATCTTGGATCCATTCGCGGAATTTACAGCAGACCACCATATACTGAATATATCTCGACTCGTTGGTATCGATCTCCAGAATGTTTATTGACAACAGGCTTTTACGGACCAAAAATGGACGTATGGGCAATTGGTTGCGTCTACTACGAATTGTTGACGTGGGTTGCCTTTGAAAAAACAAATATTACATTCCCTTCGAATCGATTGAGCAATTATTTAAATGCTAAATGATTCATTTTAGATTAAAACCATTGTTTCCCGGCTCCAACGAAGTCGACCAATTGTCCAAAATCCATACAATTTTAGGAACACCTCACGCAAGGCTAGTGGCCAAATTTCGCAGACAGTAAGTTGCTTTGCAACCACGAAGTTGGTCCTTCGATTTGATGCAAAAATTGAATAAAAACCGAAAAATCATCGTTGCACCAATAGAAACGAGGGACAAACATGGATTTGGGGAATATTTTCTTGCCAAAATGTTAATTTCTATGAGAAGGAATCTGTTGCATAATGTACGAAACTTTGTTTTTCCTTCTCATGATAATTTATATTTCGCTCAATCCAAATTTGACTTTGTCCCCCGATTTTCGTTGCTGTCACGATAAATTTTTAGTTTTCAATTCTCTCCTTGCATATTTAGCATTTTGTTTATCGATTAAAAAAACTTTGTCGTCGTTTGGAACTTTGAAGCAGCAAAGCACGCAACTGCGAATACTTTTTTCCAAACAAGGGAGGCACAGGAGTGTCAAATTTGTTGCCCCACGTGTCAGAAAATGGTCGTGACGTCTTGAAGCTCATGTTGGTTTATGATCCCGAAAATCGTAGTAACGTGAGAAGATTGTTGGATCATCGTTACTTCAATGATTTGCGTGAAAAAGATTCCTCGCCGAGACACTCGAGTAGTTTGATAGTGCCGAATTCATCGCGGGAGAACGCGCAATGGAGAAATCCGGTTTTGTTGAGTTACATCACATCGGAGAGACGACGAAAATCTAAAGTAAACAGAGAAATAAAAATTCGATTATTCATTCGATAGTTGTACATTGGGACCGATTAATAATATTGATCGAAATATTTATTGAAAAAAAGGCTTCGAGAACACGTCGTTCGAGCAAATCTTATGACGAGGACACGGATTCCAAAATTCCAAGAGTCGTTACATCCTCACCGTCCAATAGATGCAGAGTTTCAAGATTCGAGAAAAGCAACAACGCAACTGGTATCGAAGCGTCGGAACGAAAGCTCGATCGTGTTTGGCGGAATAACGGAGGAGCAACAACGCGAAACGAGTCAACGTCAAAAATCCAATCGAGCACCAAATTGCCACCGATTAATATCAACAAAATGAATATGTCGCGAGAGAGCTCGAAAAGTTTAAACTGTCCGGCGAGAATTGCTCCGCTGTCGTCTCAAAAGTCCTACGCTGGAATTATTCACTCGAATTCCAGAACGAGCTTTAGCCACAAACGCGAAACTCCTTTCTGCAACAGGTTTAAACATTTTTTAATTTTTTTTCAAAACATCTATTCCCCATTTTATCAGAAAAGATCATTCTCACCATTGTTTTTCATCTCGTGGAAGTTTTCTGCCACAAATCGCGTTGAGATCAACCGGCAGAAGTTTCCATAGATTTCCTGTGGCGTCAACGGGTTCGGCTCCGAATCAAAATTCGAACGTAGTCTCGTTCCCCTCGAACGTTGGGCTTCGTCAGTCGAAACTCGCTACGATAAACGAGCAACAGCAGCAACAAACTCTAAATTATCTCGCATCCCAAAAAGTTCTTAATAAATCGCCTCGAACGAAGAGTCCTGCGAAAAAAATTGCAAAGCACGAACTGCCCCGAGATCCGAGGCAAACTCCTGCAAAAAAGCTCAAAACGTATGCGAGCAAAGCGAACGTTAAACGCGATAGGTAGCAAAAACTCATTTTCAAATATTTACATTAGATGTACACTTTTTTTTATTATTTTACGCTAACATTTTTGATTTTTTCTTTAATCTGTAGAGTAACAAGAACGTGTGGAGCTTAAACGACGGACATTCGAAAACGAGACTGCGAGCGCCTGAGGTGTGTTCGTCTTGACAGATAAGAAGAAAAAAATCAAGCACTGTATTTGTTATTTGCTCGATTATATTCAAAAACATGAAAAAAGGTAATGACAATTATTGAAAATTCTCACAACTCATGACACTCGAGGGCTCTCTTACTTTTTTTAAATTAAATTTTGGTAACCGATTGTTTGATATCGTCAATAAAGAAATTTAAATCTTATGTATAGATATTTGTAGACGCGCATTAAACTATTTTATCATTAATGCATATCGGATGAATTTACAATTATCATTCCTTCCGATGCATCTGAGAGTTTCATGATCGTACGTACTACCAAAAGTATAGGTCATAATTTTTATACAAAGGTGAAAAAATATATTTCATTTGTTGGTAATTATACGAAAACTAGGCGTTAACTTGAATGAGCTTGACCTGAACAAGTCAAGGCTAACTTTCATACAATCACCAGTTTTGTTCTCGCACTTTATACAACGGAGCTGGCAACCACGATGGCTAATGATTGTTCGTCTCGGCATAAAAATGAGCATATATCTCTCAAATCAACGTGACATAGAAATTATCCTATTTCATAATCGTTTAATCAATTTATAAAATAATAATCGACTTTTACTCTCTAATATTCCTTCAGTTTGCGAAAAATTAAATTAAAAAACTTATCTCGAAAATATTCTTACATTCGCGATAGAGATTTCGTTATTTTCTCCTCAACAAATTTGGTTTTCAATGGTTTACGTAAGTTCAATGGTTTTCTTTTTTTGGAGAAATGAAAAGTTTCAGTTTCTTTCTTGAGCATAGATGAAGATGGTAAAACTTCATCATTTTTATACCTCGCTAGTATTAATCTGACCCTCCGTTTTTTCTGCTGAGCGTCACTTTCAAACATCCTAGATTCGCTTCCGTAAATCTGCGAATGGAAATAAAAAAGTTATACATATATTAATTATAGCGAAAAGAATTTTCCGTAAAAGTGTTTTGTCAGTCATTAGTCGTTAAAAATTCTACTGCGTCTTTTTATTCGGAAGTGTTGAGTTTTCAACAATAATAAAAGTCGCATGTCGTTCTCATTTCATCGGAGAACAATGTGTTACGTTTTTGAAAATTCAAAACGTCAAACATATCCGAGAAAAATGGGAATTTGTCTTCCAACTATTCCTTACGCATTTATGCAACTAATAGAGTTGCCTCTGTCCCAAAATCTGAAGCAACTGATTTCTATTTCTCAAGGAATAAATATTAAAATGTTATTTACCTTATATTTTTGCTAATTAATTTCTTCGACACCGCAGGTTTGATTCTGCCAAGTCTGTTACTGCTTCGAGCACCATGTCCTGTTATAATGTAGAAAACAGCAGACCTCTTGGTACTTTTGTTCAATTTCTTCAACTGATAATCGAGATAAATGTCGACAGCTTGCAAAGCCTCGTGGACGAAAAGATTGTGCAAGTCTAAAGTCTCTTCACCATTTTGCGTGAATGTTTGAGCCGCTACAAATTCTTCTACCGCATTCGCGTTGGCCGCTTTCATATTCTCCGTGTGTAGTTTTACCTTCGAAAATCGATTTTCATAATTCAGATTTGAATCGAACTTTTTTCGTTGTTATTTGAATTTTTGTAAAATCGATGAGATTGTTGTTTTTGATTTACCATTTGAGAATAATAAGCCGCAACTTCCGGTAGTCCCTTTCTGTACGCTTCGGCAGCTTTGTTGTAATTTTCAATGCGCATAGAAGCCTGTATCTGTGCTTCCAATCTGGCATCTCGAGCCCTCGCTATGGCATCCTTATAAAATTTATCGGATTCTGCGCTCGTTCGAATTTCCGTATTCGCTACTATGGACGTCGTCATCGAACTTGAAAGACTCTGTTTACAACAAAAAGATTTTAGTATCATGATTATTTTCATTATACTCTTATTCATTTATGAACGATGATTTGTCCTGCAAATAAACTTGCCTCTTCTTGTGTATCTAGATATTTGCTTTCTTCCTGAACTCGTTTCAATAAACTCTGCTGCTTTTTTAGGCTATCATTTTTATTTATTGTCCTTCCAATATTGGCTTCTATGATTTCGCAAGTTTCTTTAAAATTACCTCCGTGGGCATTGAGTAATTCGCTGAGAACCGGTTTATCAATGTCTGGCAATAATTCGTACAGCATTTGCCTGGTCAATCTCGATGCCATATCGTTCGGTGTTTCTCGTGCCATGTTTTCTTTCTGAAAAATAACCAATAATTATTAACATTTGTTTTTGTTATTCCGTTGCATTCGCAGTTGAAATATAATTACCAATTCATTGTGATATCTCGCCAGCGCCATTTCCATGTTCATGATTTCTTCCAAATTCGGCACAGCTGGCTCTTTTATTTTAACAGATTCTTCTCGATCGACGGCTCTCGCCATTGCCTCGTCTATAATTATTTTAAAAAAATTAAAAGCTTGTTCGAATAACGTAAAAGAAAGAAAAAATGTCCTGTTTGTTTAGTTGGGCATTAAGATGCCGTTGAATTTACCCACCTTTGGCCATTCTCTCGTCCAGGCGGGCGTGCAAAACTTTCATCTGATGATCCATACTCTCGATCCAAAGCCCATACAGTTCATCGACCAATGATTTTTTGATTTTTATAACCGGTTTAAATTCATCGGGTAATACAAAATCCGGATTGCCGCAAGTTTTTTCCAATTGATTTATAAAATCTCGTCCGAAATCCAGTTCCATTGTTTCCGATGAATCATCGTCGCTACTTGTGCCAGTTGTGATCGACGGACTCGAAGCAGTCTCACTCGTGTCAAGATTTTGGGGAGTTACAGGATTTTGATCAGCCAGAGCTTTGTTGTAAAACAATTCAAAAAGTTTATCCTCGTCATCGTAACATCTGATTTTATCATCGCAATCATATTCTTGGGCGCAGTGTTTAACGCAATCGAGAGAAAAGCTACGTAAATCTTTGGCTCTGTTGCGACGATTTTTCGGGCTGAAACTGTGCGATCGTTGATTCTCTTTTTCATGTTCAATTTTTGATATCTTTGGGTTACTCTTTTTCTCGTAATTCTCAATTGTCAAATTGGGCACATCTGCGAGTAACAAAACGTCAACGACCCAGTCAAAGTTACAATTGCACTGTTGTTCGTACAGTGTTTTAAGATATGCGCTCGGATAATGAGGAAACATTTCGATCAAATCAGCCAACCGATTCGTCGAATCTTTTTCTTTATCTAAGCTGGGACCAGCCTCTTCAGCAAGTATATCAGTTTCACCAGTCATCGAGCTTTTGTCGAACATGATAACGTTCGATGCTCCATTCTCAATCATTTGAGAAATCGGCATACCTTCGTTTATGGATCTACTCACTCCCCATAATTCACGATATCCTGGCTCCGAAGTTCCGCCTACATAAGCGACATTAAAATCGTAGGGGGTCGTCATTGTTTGTGCATCAACCTTGACAATTTTTCTTTTATTTTCCACTACAGAAATCGTGGGAATTTTCATACCGTCGACCGGAAATGGAGACTCTTTCCACGATATGCTGTTTATATTGTCATTCAACGTCGCCTCTGTTCGAAATGGATTCGTTGGAACATTTTTCACAGTCGTGTCGTTGTCGGGTTCGTCGCTCGTGCCATCAACTTTACTACATCCATTTGGAGAATCCACGATATCCACATTTATCAAATTCGTTGATTCTTGACTCGTCAACGATTCCTGCTTTTGATTGTCCTCTTTCTCATTCGACGATTTATCCTCGTTGCTGCTTTTTTCGTTATCCTGTTCCTCGGGAAGTCGAAATTCCATACTTTGCCTACTCTGAGCGTCCTCGCAAACGGTCGTCGATGATGCATTGGAAGCTACGGTATTTGGACTCTTTAGCAAATTCAATATCGCGTCGAACATCGTTCTTCTCGGTGAATCACCGTCGCTATTTCCACTATCCGTGTGAACGATAGTCTCACATTTCGATGATTCTTCTACAGTGTTATCTGCTGGATCTTCAGAATTTGTGTCTTGTTTCGCGTTGTTTTCATCACGGTTCTCTGATAAAACCGCATCTTTTTCTTCATTCGTTTCTCCGACCTTGTTTTCATCCAGATTAATTTTTGTAATTGATTCGCATTGAGGGATGATGTTGATGTTTTCAATTTTCGTCAATTCTTCACTTTTTTCCAATACATTCTCAATCACAGACGCGACAGGATCGATATTTTTAGTGGCCTCGCTGCTGTTTTTAAAAAGACTCACATAATGTCCGTGGCTGCTGTGCAATTCGCAACCTCCGTGAATAAAAGTAAAATCCCAACATTGTGAGAGAACGTTATTCTCGAGTTGTTCGTTACCCGATTCGTCGCTATTGTTCGTTGTCGTGGAGTGATTAAATTTTCTTTCGGAGCCAATAGCCCCGAGTGTCTGCTGACTATTGGAATCTTTGATGCCACAATCGTTGTTTGTTTCGGAAGGAGAATCTTTCGCAATTTCATTGGAAGATGGAGAGTCTGAGGTCGATTCATCGCGAACACATTGTTCGAAACTTGAACGATTGTCGGTGG
Source organism: Campoletis sonorensis (assembly GCA_013761285.1). Classification (NCBI taxonomy): domain Eukaryota; kingdom Metazoa; phylum Arthropoda; class Insecta; order Hymenoptera; family Ichneumonidae; genus Campoletis; species Campoletis sonorensis. The sequence goes on from JACEOJ010000081.1 coordinate 897,850, forward strand.
CTGATTCATCGACAATTTCAAAGCTCTCGTCATCGGAATCTTGTAATTCTTTAAGATAATCTTTGAACACGGTGTCGGCGTAAGTAGACACTTTTTCTGGAGGATTTGTTTCGCTGTAGTCATTGCTGCTGGGTCGATTCGCATCGACTGAGGATTGCTCGGAGGCCGATGGTGTGTAACGAGATTCATCGATATTTTGCATACTCTCGATATCGTGGCTCGTTAATACGAAATTGTTTTTATCGTCATTCTCCCAATTGGATTTAACATTAGCCATACAAGGAGGAGGAGGCGGAGGAGGCGCCGGAACTCTGTTCTTTTGTCGTTCTATACGAGGAGACGGTTCGTTTTTTCTCGAATATTTCAGCCCAAATTTGTCGAGTAATTTTTGACCGCTCGGTATAATCTCGTATTTCAGGGCTCTTTCGCTTATTTTCGCTTTAGTCACATTGTGAGTGTTCTTCTCAGCAAGTTGCTTCGGATTTCGAGCCCAGGGTGTATTTGGCTCGAGGATTTCGACGATGTATCCACTGTCGACGGCCAACGCCGCGTACGGGCGCATCTCCCACGCTTCGATATTTGTATTATCAACGATAATTGGAGTGCGTCCTTCCCTCATTGCTTTTGCAACTCTGGAGCGATTGTACGTATGAGCGTCCGACAGTTTAGTCACATCGAATTTATAAACGCCACGACCAAGGTTAACGAAAAAATCGTCGGAACTGTACACGTGGGAAGCAACGTTACCACCGACGGTCGTTGCGACGAGGCTTTTGGCTAAAGTTGTTTTTCCACTTCCGGGTAAACCTCTGAGTAAAACGAGGATTTTATTGCCATTCGTTATCGCTGATTTTATTCTGGCGAACGTCGCGTCGTGGACGCTGCGTTGAGGACTCCTCGGAGGGGATGGAGTGTTTATCATGTGTATTTCCGGTTTGGTTCTACGCGGAGGTGTCTGCGTGGAGGGCGATAGAAATTGAGACACGCTGCTTGTTATTGCGGACGTAAGATTAATCGTGTAATCGCTAGTCTCATCCTCTATGACGACATCCGCGTCGTCCTCGTCCTCGATGTCATCGTCCGAACTGCTCATCCCGATCAGACGGTATTGAACTTTTAGTCCGCACAATGATTCCGACTCGTTTTTTCTCACGTTCATTTTGTTGTCGAAACGGGCGACTTTTTGATTCTTTTCTGATAAATCTTTCGACTCCTCCGGGCTACTCGATTTTTCTGAGCGATCAGATAATTTTTCTCTCGTGTTGTTACCGCGTTTTGCCGGTGAATTGAGCGCCTTTTTTTCCTTTCCAGGTGAAAGCGTCTTACGCTTTGTGGACTTATCCGAATTATCACCGTGAGAAACTCGTTCCGGAAGCGCCGTGGTCGGCAAAGAAGTACGTTCCGTTGCGCCGAGTTCATACCCACCCTCGAGAATCGCGTTTGCCTCTGAAACACTTGAATTATCATTTTTCTCCTTCATTTTACTCAACGATTTGCCGCTCTCGCCTATTTTTTCCCCGCATGATTTCAATTTTGCTATATTCCCGCAAAACGAATCCATCCGATTTTTCGTTCCACTCTTCTTTGGCTTGCCCCACCCCTTCCCGCGAGAAATCTCCTCCCAAGGACTTTGAACACTTGACAAATTTTCTCCACTCGACGAAACGTGATCCTTTTCTACGATTTTTTTCTCAGTGCTTTTCTTTGGACTTTCTTTGTTCTCCGACACCCTCACGTTTTCCACTTTTGAAGCTGATTCATTCCATGTCGGCGGATCTTCCACTGTTTCGCTCAGCGTTATGAGGCCCTCGATCGATGGTTGCACTGAAAAATAATTTGACAACTCATAAACTCACTTCAACCAAACGCCCGCTTCGAAACTCGTTTTAATTTCTGAAAGAATTTGCAGCAAAATGATTTGGACAATAAAACGACTTACATTCCCAATTGCAGTTTTGGACAACCGAGAAAATAACTGCCGGTTCAAGAGTCGAACCAAACATCTCGTTGAGCATTTGCAGGGTCTCTTGCTGAGATTCTTTGATGTGTCTTTTGTTTCCATTTGTCTTTGCAGAGGCTTTTCCCGACGAGGCCAAAGACACTGGCGGCCATTGATCGTTCGATGCCATTATACTATTTGAAGCTTTTTACCGATCTTATGTCGGCTTATCCTGAAAAATAAACATCTTTTTGCAGATCACCTGATTCAATGACTTTGAATCGTTTATTAATAGATTTGAGCTTAGGATGTCTTATCTAACCAAATCTATCAACATCTGGCAGACTAATATGTTATTATTTATCGAATGAATTTACAGAGTGAATGAGATAAATTTTACGAAAATATTGAGACGATGAGATAAAACACGTAATAATAGATTAAATAATTGAATATTTCAAGATTCGGGTGAATATTCGTTATAAGCGAGAATTTACCTGAAATCCGTACCCTCTTCCCCCTCCGAAATGCATCGTTTAAAATGTCAATCGATAAGTTAAAATAAGGCGCGTATTTTTCGTCTATTATAGCGAGGCAAAATAATGGACAATTGTTTGAACACAAAAAAAAACACTTCTGGTAAAACATGGGAAGAGTGATAAGAAACAACGCAATTACAGTGCAATACGAACCAATATTGCATCGGGCATGTTTTCGTTTTGTTTTTACTTTCTACTCAGTCGTTCGCGAGGCTTGCCAAACATGCTCGAGTGTCAAACTGTATGAAAAGGTAGAAGGAAAAAAAGAATTTTTTGAATACTTCTTACCGAATAGTGATGTGCGTGTTGTCTCTGTACTGAGTGCTGCGGAAATGTTCACGGCACAACTTGTGAATTAAAAAAAAAAGAGATAACAACGAGATTCTTGTTCGAGTACGTGTTACACTTATAACTTTTATAAAAAAGAAAAACCCAATTCGGTGATAACAGGGAGAAGTCGGTTGTGTCGTACATATGTGCGCGAACAGCACCCAAACCCAGTCACACATGAAACGAAACGTAATGGCAGCACCAAGCACGGCGGAGGGAGGGGACAACTTACGCAGTTGAACCAGTTTTTGATGGTTTTTCAGAATTTGGTACTCCTGTGTTCATTGACAACTTCATCGCGCGCCAAACCCAGTCTACATCACGCATACGCCACGCCATGCACGAACCCAACACCAACACACACGGACAAACGCAAACGTCAGAGGAACGTCAGCTTGTAGTGCACTTGTAAATTCGCGATTGTTTATATTATTAATAATCGAATAAAATAATGTCCGAATACGATCAAGTCAGGAGAGTGAAATTAACTTTGAAAGGCGAGAAACGCAAGTAAGAAAGATAAAATGAACAATGTATTTATTTATTAAGCTCTTATTTACGAACGTGTTTTTGAGGTTGGAACGATCGTTGTTTTGCGTTTGTTTAGATCGAAGAAGAGGAAGCACAAGAAGGAAGGACGCGATGAAAAAACGACGAGTATCAAAGACGATGATTCTGCGATTCATGGTAAAGCATTCGTTTTTTTAATAGAATATATCGAAAAAGACCTTTTGAGATTTCTTTAAATAATAACTATTTTATATTACCAACGAATACATACTCAAAAACGTACGAGCTGGAAAACTATTTTTCACCACATCTGCACCGAAAATTCAACTTTTCAAAATCGCAAGAGGGCGGAAAGTTGAACTTTCGGTGCAGGTGTGGTAAAATAGTATTTATCCTAAGAGTGGACCCAAGAGTGGAATCCCACAGTAAATATGCAAAATTATATGTTTAGGTGGTTGGTGGAAAGTGAATAACGTTTCGGAGATAACTGGTACTGTAGCAATACAATACGGTAAAGGAACTTATGTAAAAGCATTGGACAATGGATTATTTACTCTGGGAGCACCTCATGACGAAGGAGAGGGTCCATCCCCGGAAGAAATTCTCACGGCATTTCCTGTCAACGAAACGAAAGTAGCTCTCAAATCCGGATATGGAAAATATTTGGGAGTGGATCAAAAAGGAGTAGTGATAGGTAGGAGTGACGCTGTCGGAGCCATGGAACAATGGGAACCAATTTTCCAGGTACTGTTGCACAAAAATCGATTTTTTCTATTTCTTAGTTGTCGAAATCTTTTAAATTTTGTTTCCTATTCATTAGGACGACAAATTGGCGATACTGAGTACAACGAATTGCTTCATTTCGATAACCGACCAAGACGATGTTGTTTGCAATGTCAAAACTGCTGGACCGAATGAATATTTATCCATCAGAAGTATGATACAAAGGGTTGACGATCCTAACAAAGACGTGCCTATAGATGAACGAGGATCGCTCAACGACATCGAAGTCAATTACGTGTAAGTTATATTTTTTGCCTCGTTTGATAAACTGCTTTTGTTTCTGGGAAAATGTTAATGAATCATCAATTAATCATAATGTTCAAATTTGCTTTATTTGCAGACGAAAGTTCCAAAAATTCCAGGATAAAAAATTGCGAATCAACAAAGGTGATCGCGGAGAATTGAAAAAAGCTAAGGTCGACGGGAGTCTTCACGAGACCCTTCTCGATAGAAGAAGCAAAATGAAAGCCGATCGTTATTGTAAATAAAATTGTGAAAAATCGGCAATAATACATTTGATCAATCTTTAATTGTATAATAAAATATAAAAAAATAGACTAATGCATCGATCGATTTGTATTTAATCACTCAAATAATTGGTCATTTACAATGAAAAAAGTTGAATTCGTTTTTTATTTCACTGTGGCTGCCACTTCTCTCTGTTTATTGCGATCGAAAAGGTACCAACGAGCTATTACACATTTACACGCTTGTGCGAATTATAATTACCATTGATCGTTTCTCTTTTTTCCTTGCGGGGCACAGTGTCCCAGAAAACGAAGGGGGCGGGGGGGTGACAAAAATTAAAATAAAGAGAGGTACTGGTTCGTATCTACAATTTTGATAGGTCGTTTTGTTTTTTTGTTTTCTTCACGTATTATCTAACGTTACATAAGCGTTACATCGTTAATAATAATCATAATATTTAATGATGTTTATTAAAATATTGCCTGCTACTATCTCTTCAAGAATTTACACAACGATTGAAAAATCAAAGCTATTCATTATCATCGCATTGTACTTTCATAGAAAGAAATCGAACCTCTCGAGTGGAGAATGTGTAGTGTATTGTTGGAACAAATATATCTACATATCGCAGAATTGAACTATCAGTAAAATGTTAAGCTTTGTTTTCCATTGAGTAATTGAAAATGTTGATAAGAAGAAAAAAAATAAGAGAAAAAGATCGATGTGAATTGAGACGAGTTACGTGAGTTGATTGAGTTAAAAAAAGAAATTCTTTAGAAAGTCACATATCCATTGGCTTTTCACTTAATAGTTGTAAATTTTGATTGAGACCTGGGGGTGATTTTTTTTTTTTTTTGTTTCAATCAAAGTCAATGCTCGATTAAATAGACAATTTTTTTTCTTATCAATAAGAGAATTTTTTGCAGGAATATTTTCTCGTACACAACTATTCGTCTCATTCGGAAAAAGAGCCCTCTTCCTCTTCCCGACTCAACCAAAATTCTATTAATATAATATCAATGGTCCGACAAAGCTGATGTCTCTTTCTCGCGGTCTCGCGGTCTCTCTCTCTCTCTCTCTCTTTTTCTGTGTATTTACAGTCACGGTCGGGAGGTAGTGGTTCGTGTTTCTTGAATAGCAGACGCTCGAAATATAATGGCGTTGCACATCCCAAGGAGACCCAACGTTGTCACCATCGGTTCGCAATTTTCAGAGCACGGATATCGTTCCGCGTATTCTTTTTTTTTTTCTTCAATTTTTTATTTAATTATTATTATTATTTTGTCTCTATGTACGTAACGAAATTAAACTCGGATGAATTAATTATTATCATTAGATTATGATTATTATTATCCTTAGTTTTTATTAGAGCCCGAGTCCGGCATCGGAAGAGAGATTCTTGTCAAGATCGCTCGACTCTTTATATTAATAAAAAGATATGAAAAATTGTGTGAGCTGACCGATCAACGATTAAAACCGCGTTCACTAGAACAAAAAGATAAAGAAAATAATTGAAAATTGGGGCCAATTTTGTTTTCTTTTCTCCCGGTTCTTGTAATGCAGTTTTACAAAATGAGCCTAATATCGTTTTATATCTCTTACCCGAACACACACTCTCTCTCTCTCGGAATCTTCCGATGTCAACGGTGAACTTGCCATATTATATAATAATTACTGCGGCTTGTTTAAAAAATGGAAAAAACGATCAACCGAAACAATGTGTACTAATTCATTGGAACTTCGAATGAAAACATTTCAGTTAATCAATTTTTGTTGTTGTTTTCTCTGTATCGATATTTTTTTGTTCATTTTTTTCTTTAGAATCAGGACATATTCAATGGTTAACAAATGGGGGTTTATCAGAAGGGACATTCTTTTTTTTCTTCTTTCCATCGAATTTTTTCATTTTGTTCTTGTTGTTGCTTTTTGAATCTTTAAAATGATGAATACTTATGACGAGGTGGAATATAATTTTGATCAGTTTTTTCAGCTGCCCCGGACGTCCGTCGAAGACGCTCCTTCACCTCGTTGTAATTTAAGCCACTCGACAAATTCGTCAAGCATCACCGGCCCTGGAAAGATCATAAATCCTTGTTCAATCGTACTTCCATTAATTATGAAAGTAGAGAAAACTGGATAACGTTGAAACTTACACGCCCCGTCCAAATCGTAATTCGTTAAATCGTGATTGATTGTTCGTGAAAACTCCAATATGTTGCACCACTGATCTTTGTTTATAACTTTATACTTGGACTGATCTAAAAATTGTGCAAATTGGGAAAATAATGGCCAATGCTTTCCTAAAAGTAATTGTAACATTACTCGTGCAGTCTCCATGTCCATACTGCGCTGATCTTTATCCTAAGATGAAAAAAACAAGAACACACAGTAAAATTATGTTATACATGAGAAAGGCATTTGTGGAAAGAGGGTAAAAAGAAAGGGAACTTTTGAGCTTACCCTAGCGAAATCGTAAGCGTATCGATAGACGCCTTTGAACGTGTGTGGATCATTCAACAGGTTTCTTAGGTATTCGAGCTTTTGTTGTACTTTATTTACGGAATCACACTGTAACTCTGAAAGTCCTTTCAACCATTCGGTAAGTGTGAAAAAGCCCATTTGCCGGGCATTCATTCTGTAAGCGAGTACGAGCATCACAACGTTTTCCGGCTCGACACCAATGTCCTCACAGAATTTTTCCATTCCCTCAGGTCCAAGGGTGTCTGGATCGTCCGGTATCGTGTATTCTCGAAACCAAGCGACACATCGCTTTTGCGAAAACGACGATGCGCTCGAGACATCCTCCGATTTTGTGTATCGCCTCGCACTAAATTCAAAACAATAGAGATAAGTAACGCTGCTCTATTACCATCAAGAGTTATAAATATTTACTCGAATTATAAAAATAAGTATCTCGTCAATAATACGAGAATAGAAAATTTGTGATAAGTCAAAAATATTGTAGAAACCTATCGGCATCCATGCACCGTAATCAAGCCCGATAAACTCTCGTGCAGCTCACTGTCGACAGAGACTATTCACCCGACGTTTTCAGCGAGTTTATCAAATCGCAAATACAGAATTTATTGAAAATTCTAAAAAACGTCAAATTTACAGCTTCAAATGTCCAAGCATTTGTTTTCTATCCGAACTTTGAGACAACTGCACCGTCTGTCTTTCTTCCCGGTTGCTTTGTTGAAAAACGGAATGGGAAGCGAATCAAGAAAAGAAAAAAAGTGAAGAAAACAAAAAAAAAGAAAAAAAATCAACACTTGTTCGAGATGCTCGAAAGTTGGACCGTCCCAAGTGGCAGGGAAGGGCAGACTAAATCTGTGGACAGTCTATTTTAGTGCTTTGCTCTCTTCCCCCCTCCCTCTATCTCTCTCTTTCCTTTCAAAACGTATAATGTATCTCTCGGTAGGTGCATCCAAAGCCGAATAATCAAAACGTCTCAATGTTTTTCAAGTTCATTTTACCCCCACGAACCGCCTGCCTCATCACAGAGACAAATGAAATATTACGATTCTTTAATTAATCTCTTCTCATTGAGGTTAATACAATTTTAAGAGGTTTTTTTTTTTACTCTAGTCACGTGTTAATAGTCATTCTGTATGGATAATAAAATAAACAGATATTTTCATAATACATTTAGAATTAATAATTAAAAACAATTTAAAAAAGACACGTTCAACGGACCATTATTTTGTATATCCGTCTTCGTAAAGCATATTATAGATATCAAGAGCAACATCAATTATTTGTTTTTACCTGGAGGTGTGTCTTAGCCTTTTAGAGGGATGTCGAGGAACGTTATCCTCGGTTGCGCTAGGAGTCATGTCGGTAGAAGCGTGGTGATGATGATGGTGATGATGGTGGTGATGATGATTTGTGCTGGAGGGCGCTCTCCGCTTACTGCGAGGCATCCCTCCGCCTCCTACACCCAAAACGCCGACTTGGCTTCTTTCTTCTCTTGCTTCGCTCCCTCTCCCAAACCTGTTGACGTTTGAATTACGAGTTCCTTGTACAGTGCTAGTATTTTCCACCCAGGGAGTCTGGAATCAAATGGACCAAGAGGGGGTAATTAAAAAATGTCCATCATTGTAATTAATGAGGACACGAGACATGAGAATTGAATAAAATTCCATTCCTTTATGTTTTTTTTTCCTATCTTGGAAACATTAACCAAAGATGTGTCATCGCGGCTACATAAAATACATGTCAAAAAAACAAAAGCTTATTCAAATAGTGACAAACTAACCGCTGGGGCATTTAAAAATTTGCGCAAACTCGTCCCGTTTGGAGGTCGTCCTCCGGAGCTGCTGTTTCTGTCTCTGTTATTAGAAGGTTGCATTTTCAATTATTGACTTTTGATCCAGGGTTATCGGTTGACTTTTAAATTTTTCTCATTTCTGGTATTTTATACAATTTTGAGACCTAATGCTATTTAGTATGAGTGACTGGATAATTTTGGGCAACAAAAGAAGATCTATGTCAGCAACAAAATTACGAGAATAATAAGAGAATCTGCTCTTCAGCAAGAAAGAAAAAAGTTCAAGGTTTCCAAAATAAAGATCGAGTATGCTAAGTGGGAGGGAAAATATCTTTTGGACAAAGATAACTCAAAATGCGAAGTATCGTGAGAAGATGATGAAATGTAAGGGAAGACAAAAGGGTTTTTGTAGAATATTGGCTTACTGTGTAATCGTAACGAACGTTTCCCGACAAATTAAACGAGCTTAGTTGATCAGTGATGTATCTCGTTTCTTGACGACTCGACTGCTCCTTCTCGGCCGTTTCGACGTTCGACAATATCGAGGTTAGGTTCATCAATACATCCCAAAGATTCGACACTTTTTTTCGATCGTTTTTGTCTCACTCTCTCAATATTTTGCTTATTTATTTGTTTTTACGTTCGTTGCTCGTTTTAAAAAGTCTTTCGTCGTACCCTTGAAAATTTAATTTACTACGATTTTTGTTTTTTTTTTTGTTATTAACGGATTTCGAGAGAGACGAATACGAGAGACGTGATGATAGAAGCGCGACAGTGGCTACACAAACTGTAACATCGGTTTTACAGTTGGAACGAGGAAGCGAGGAGCACACAGCCTGACCGAGAAATTAACAGCGAAAAAAAAGGGCGAAGATTACAGTATTATAGTTGCGACTAAATGGGTGGGAGGGTGAGAAATAAGAAGGGGAAAACAAGTGATGTTCTCTCAAACTCCGGTGTAATGAGACTCCGATTTTTAATACTAGTATTATTTATCTCTTATGCACACTCCATGACTCGGTCAAATGATTGCTGCTTTTTTTTCTTTTTACCTCAGGACTCCAATTTTTCTTGATAAAGCGATGAAAAAATGACAAAAAAAATATGTCTCGGTGATTGACATGTATGATTTTGCATCTTTAGATAAGGGACTTAAATTTTATACGTGTTTCAATATTGGACGGATATCGTTCGCAAACACGAGAATTGAAATGATATACCCTCCTCTCCCCTACCTTCTCGCGCTATCGTCTCTCTCTCTCTCTCCCTCTCTTTCTGTGTTGCGCTTCTTTCTGCAGTAGTACCTCCAGAAAAAAATGCTAATTCGTGTATAACCCTCCCCGGATTATCAACTATTTTGATTGTTTTATTATCCTAAAAAAGCTATTTTGGAGGCTAGATCGAAGACGATTTTGGCCACGCTTACTTCGCGTGGCGAACGCTACGGTGGTTATGATGCGGATTTGTAATTCTTCCAGGGGCGGGGGGGGGGGGGGGGGGGCAGGAAAAAATATATATATGTATATATGATACGTGTAGAGATATATTTATTGATATAATCGGTGAATACGCCTGGTCCGCGATCCTTTTTATTATTCTAATGCTTGTCACACTACCTAAAAAATCTCCTATGCGTTGCCAAACGTAAACGGCTAATTTGTGGATTTGCCACTTATCAGTACCAACGCTACGAAGCGCATAGGTCGCTGACGGCAGTGCTGCCATGCGCGGGAAAGAATTTGAAAAAAATGTTCAACACCTGCAATTTATAATTATGTACGGAAAATAAAAAAATTTGCAAACAGCATATATTACATTTTTTTTGCAATTTTATTTTTATCACTTTTGTATAAATTATGATGTACATCTTGTTTGTTTGTTTGTTTTTTTTTATTTTTCGTCCATTATTTCTACTACAGCTTGAAGCACATCAATATTACCCGAGAAGAACAATGATTTCTAATTCAACCTAAATCTCCTTATCAAGAGCCTTGAATTTTTCGACCCGGTGTATCGTGTATGAAAAGATAAAAATTAATTTATTCGGGATTCGTAAATTCTGCAATTCAAAATATCAAGTTTCCGCTTTTTTCTTCATTTCCCAAGATAGAAAAAAATCTTGAAACTCGACGTTTTCAAAAATTGCCTCAAAATTGGTCAATCAACGTGATCAATGTTTTATTGAGAAAAAAAAGAGAAAAGTAAAATCAACGAAGACAACGAAGAGAGAAAGAAAGATGTTTAATTTCAACGGAAAAGCCGTAAAATATAGAATTCCTTTCTACGGTTTTAATGTTACTTCAACTCCTAGGATAAATTTTAGGCTAACACTCTTTCTTCATTCATTTTGTACATACTTCGAACTTGGAACAATATTTAATTGTCTTATTTTGTTTTGTTTGTTTGTTTGTTTTTGTTTTTCATCATCTCTACATTAACGGACCATTCATTTTTATTATTCACAGAGACGAATAGCAAAGCGGGATGTAATTTTCGCTTTCTCAATGTTATTATTACTATTATTATTATTTATTAATATTTAATCAACGACAGTGACTATTGGAAGTAATTTGTAAAACGATGATGGTATAATCTACAATTAATCGTGTGAAAAAATTCTGATACAGGCCACTCTCGTTATTACAATTACAGGTAAATAATCTTCATTATTTGTTTTTCAATTATTTTTTGTTTTTCATTTTTTCATCTCAACCTTTTTTTTGTCAATTTTTCGTTTGGAGAAATTAAATAATACATCAGGGCACGGGCGAGGTTTGCTGAATCGCGAAGAATATCAAACATTATTTTTTTTTAACTTTGTCGTAGAAAAAAGAAAAAAAAACAAGGTATTGAGTATTGCTTTGCGATTGTGCACGTTTAATAAGATTCTTCATGTGCAACGAACGTTTTCAGCCAAACGCGTCTCTTCACCCGCCATGTGGCAGTGAAGAAGTGCACGATCGTTTCAATATTTCGCGATACATGTTAATATATATCACACACACTCACAAGCTCTTTCTCTCGCTCTCTTTCTCTCAGTTTTTTTGTTTGTTTGTAATTTTACAATTAGACGATTGTAAACGATCTTAATTATCATATAGGTCTATGTAATAAAATTAACAATAAATTTCACTTATTATATGAACCTCAAACGTTCGCGTGAAAGCTACTGCTAAGGATAAATACAAATATTGCGCTTAAATTCAATCAGTTTAGGTATGTACACACAATACACATTGTTCGGTCGATGACGAAGAAATAAATTTTAACGATGACCGTATACACTTACCCACCTCGCTGAAAGAGCTTCCCTATTTTTTTTCCTTATCTTTCTTTTCTCGTTTATCCATTTTTTATCCTCAATTTTGTTTCATTCGCGCTTCCAGGACCTTCCGATCGACGAAGAAATACTTGTGCTTCTACTATTTCCCTCGGACGATCAACTCCATAGATTTTTTCTGTTTACGAAATGTTCATTCGTTAGTCATATTTTGCAACATCACATTTTGGAGGATTACCTTTCAGTCAATTATTAATTTCTTTCTCACTCACGTGGGTTTGACCGCTTTTCCCGTCGAATTAACCGGCAGCGCTGGTAATTTTCTCTTCTTGCCAGAACGACATTTTCTCACGTAAGCTTCAATGAGCTGAGCTATTTTTTTCGGATTAATCTCGCCCGTTTTATTGTGACATATCTGTAATAATGAAAAAGAAACTTTAACTCGTTCGTTTTCGTTCCGGAGTAGCCGAATAAACGATGAATTTCAACGATACCAACCTTCGGCACGGCTTTTCTCATAATGTCCTTGTACTCCTCTTTCGTTACGTGTTTTTTCGTATAATGAGGCTTCAGGACCAATTTGACTTCTTCAACGACCCTCTCCTGGCGATTGAGTTTTTTCAAGAACTGTTGAGACAAGAGAAAAATAGTATAAATAAGAGCAAGCAAGCACATAGTACGAAGGGAGGGATTGCTTTATTACTTTTCGTTTTAGGTAAAAAAGCGAATTTGTAGCGATACGGACCTTGTCTTTTACCTGCATTTCCACAGCCGAACTTGGAAGATCATCTAAAATCTGTAATTGATTCTCATCCATACGCACACCAACTTTTGGATTAGTGGCTGTTTGAGATCACGAAGAAAAAAAAGAGTAAAATATGGTTAGACAGAATATCGAGATACTACGAGATGAGTTGATTGGAAAATTGATGTGGAAAATACGAACATTTTTTGCTTCTCTTTTCTTTTTCCATGATTTTCTTGCTTCTTGCTTTGCTCGTTTTCATAGCCGGTGAGCTACCGAAAAGCGAATCAAAAGCATCCTTCTTCTCGTTAGGTTTGTTTTTGGAGGTGGAAATTTTATTGGCACCCGTTACGTTCATCGGAGAAGAATTATGATTGCCACCGCCACCGCCAGGGCTTGGCGGATCGAAAATACCGTCGCTCAGACTAGAACCTGGTGAATACGGAGACGACATGTCGAGGATATTGTCATTGGTCATCTCCAGATTCGCATCGCTTCCGTTTTGTCCGACGGTTGAAAGATTTTTGTTTTGTAAGCTCTTCTGCATACGGATTGGCGTTGGTTTCGGGGCATTGGCAAATAAGTTTGGCAATTGTGGCCTGTCGATGGCACGTTGTTTTATTTGCGTACTCGGGGAAATACGATTCGACTGAAATTGGAAAAAATATACAGAGTGTTAATTATTTCTCATGACGTAGGTCAAAATTAATGCAACGAAAGAGGGGAAACCAACCTGCTGAACATTTCTCTGGCCGATAATGGGAGTGCTGGCATTGAAAATAGCGCTCCTTTGTACAGCAGCCGCAACGGTTGCGAGCACAGGATTAATCGTTGCGAAAGGATTGATGGTCGATTGTACGTTTTGTTGATTTTGTTGAACCTTGGCGGGAGGGCTATCCAATACTTGTACAATTTCCGCTTGATTGTCGATGATGACAGGTGAAGTGTCTCGATTAGGCGAGGCGCGTTTAAGCGTCACCATTGATATGATTTTTGGTTTTTCTGTGGATTGTTTATCAGTGTTTTGAACATCCTGCGTTTGGGCATTATCGTTTGCAGCTGAGTTTTCATTGTCAACTTCGTGCTTTCTTGGTGAATTGTTACGTTGATTTCTATCCCGATCATCGTTCGAGGTTGCATCCTGGCTGGCGGTCGGGGTTGGAGATCGTGATTTGGTGGGATCAAAAGGATCGTAAGCATCGGGCGAGGTTGGCGGTGAGGACGGTGGTTCGGGCGGTGTATTAGGACCTATTTTCAGTCTAAGTTCCAATTCCTCTTGGGCTCTCATCTCCAGCTCTTCCTCGACTCTCTGGTCGATCTCTTCCTGCTCCTCCTCTTCTTCTTCCTCCTCTTCTTCTTCCTCCTCCTCTTCTTCCTCTTCCTCACCACCTTGTTCTCTCTCGAGAAGAGGGTTCATCATGGATGGTCGAAGATTGTTAGCTTTGTTACCAATGGAAAATTTGTTCTGTGGCTCGGGAGGAGTTTTTGGTCCTTGTGAGACAAATTGATCGTGCTCGTGCGGAGTAGTTGGATGGGGATGTTGTTCCGGAGTCGCCAATTCTTGCACCTGCTTATCATCATCGTCGCTAAGGACGATAACGTCGCGCGGTGATGGTGTTTGCTCGCGGAACGGAGATTGATCGAGATCGATTACAGCAACGGGCTTTTTCGTAGCTGCGATTTCAGCCGCTTTCGATTTTTTCTTCTTTTCTTTTTTGCCGCCTTTCGGTGACTTGGGACGTTTTTCTTTTATTCTATCTTTTTTAGCCTTTTTAGCCGGTTCGACCGATTGTATCGGTTCTCGCCTGCGTCGTTTGCTCGTTGCCAACAAGGGTATCGTTTCCGGCAATTCGGGCAAACCCGTTGCTAACGTTGTCTCATTTTCTTTGTTGAAACAAACGCTCACGAGTATATTATCGCCGCTGGCAAATACTTCTTTCGAGGGCGGTGGTGTTTTTGTTCTTTTTGTCTTTTTGCGTCTCTCCGGTTCACCACCACCGCCACGTGCTTTTTTACTTTCTTTCCGTTTCTCTTTCTTTTTCTTCTTAATGGCCTCTTTGTTCGTGAGTATAACAGTGAGATTTTTGGGTGGAACGTTAGGCCCGTCGAGAGCGGCTGGCGGTGACCACGTGGTCGCATGCGCTGCCAAGTCTTCGTGCTGATTTACGATCGGCGAATTGGATCGCGACCAAGACGGGGTCCATTGAGCGCTCCACGATTCACGATTAACATCTTTTTCTCGTGAAAAATTACGATCCCTCTCTGTTAGCTTTTCACTCGTTGGATTCCAATTTCTGTTACGATCACGTTCTCGAGACAAAGAACGATGCTTCGATCTCGATCTACTCTGTAATTTTCTCTTGGTGTGTTTCTTATCTCGTGACTTTGAGCTCAATCTCTTGTTCGGAGTCTTGGAACGGGAACGCTTGCGTATTCTTGAACGACTTCGTGATTTGTGTTTGCCCTTTGATTTATCTTTTCTCTTGTCGCGCGAGCGTGAACGATGTTTCCTCGAGGATGATCTACGGCGCCGTCTACCCGAGAGCGAACGTCTCCTGCGTCCTGGTGATTTGGAGCTGCGCCTCCGGGATATCGAGCGCTTTTTCGAGAGCGATCGTCTCGGTGTAACCGAACGCTTGTTGCGTCGTGTTCGCGAGAGGGAGCGCCTCCGTGAAAGAGATCTTCGTCCCTTGGAGGGCGATCTACGATCCCGTGACCACGAGCGACGTTGGCGTGACCTTGTCCGGGACCTTGAGCGCATCCTCGAGTACGAACGCGACCGACGATCCCGCGACACTATACTTCTCTGACGCGATAGGCTACGAGAACGTGTTTTGCTTCGCGAATAATCTCTTACGTCACGTCCGTACTCATCCTTGCGAGGTCTCGCAGGTTTTTCCGCAACGATTTTTCTCACGTCGTAACGCGGCAGTTCTTTCCTTTTTTCTTTTTTCTTCGTCGTCGTTGCCGTCGTTGTCGTAGATTCTTTCAGCTTTTTCTTTGGTTTATTCTTGTCGCGATCCCGCGATCTCGAGCGTTTATCCTTGTCCCGATATTGTCGATCTTTAGTGCTTTTTGATATTTTTTTCCAAGCAACTTGATTCTCCGACGATATATTCTCTTTGTTTTTCTCGGTTTCCTTGCTCTTTTCCTTCTTATCCTTTTTTCTCTTCCTCTTGGGATCCTCGTTGTCCCCGGACTTGTCGGCGGAATGTTTCTTCGACAACAATTTACCGTCCTCCGTAATCTCACCTTCTTCCATTTCTTTCTCCTTGCGCAAACTAAGGAGCGTAAGCTCGTCCTCAAAGTTCATCGCCTCGTCGGTTTCGGAGATCGCTTCGGTACCAAGGCCAGCGTAACCCACGGGTGTCCGACAAACGTCGAGGTCGTCGTTCGAACGATCTTTCGGCGGTGTTATCGGCTCCAGACCACTCTCGAACGGAGACAACGAATTCGCGTTGTCTCGCTCTTTGATCGGCCTCTCATCCTTGCAAGGCGTGTAAGCACCGTCGGATTCCCAACCCGCGCGTTCCCCGTCCTCTTTATCTTTATCGTTCAAGCTCGCGGCGACCGTAACGCCTTCTTTTTCCAGTGGAAAATTTTCCGTCTCGTCGTCAACGTCGAACGAGGAACTTGCGCCAGCTCGAGCTTGATCCAAACTACTGGAGCACGAATCTTTCGCCCGATCCTTCTTCGTTCCATCTTCGTTCTCACTGCTACGTTCCTCCGTGTCACTCTGTCCGCTCTGTGACGATCTGTCAATGCGACTCGAGCGTTTTCGTAATTTACGCATTTTCCTTATCCTGCTACTCTCTTTATTATCCTCGTCCTCTTCACTACGATCTTCCGATCGCTTCTCGTCGTCCTCGCTCTCCCTCTCACGAGCCAACGATCTCCATTGTCTCGTTGGTGTTTTTTCTTTAGTCTCAATTGGACTCGTTTCACCGAGAATTTCCGGAGCTGGCTGTTGCTTTCTCGGTGACGAAGCACTTGGTATACTTTCTGCTATCGAGATTATCGTGTCGGAACTCTTTTCCGTAAGATCTATCGTTGACATTGCCAAAGTATCTTTCTCCCCGGCTGAATCGTTCGGACCTTTTTTCTCACCGTCTCGTGCTTCCTCCGTTGAAACTTCTGCCGTGGAAACTTGAGTTTCCGCTCCTTCCTGATCGTTCTCCGATTCTTTGTTTCCCGTATCCGTACAATTGGCCTTTTTATCCTTCTTATCGGCATCCTTGTCTCGATCGTTCTCGCTCGTTTTGATCTCGTGGCTTTTTCTTCTTTCCGCACTAGCAACAACATCGGCATCCTCGCTCGGCTTTTCCTTCTTCTCGCACTTGGCCTCGTCGTCACTGATGCGAAAGATCTCGTCGTCCTTGTCAACCTCGCGATCTTTCTTGATGCTGTCGTCGACAGTCCGAGAGTTCTTTCTCTTCTCCTCGATCTCTTTTTCCTGCTCGATCGAGACTTGGATATTCTCGTCAAGTTCGTCGTAAAGATTACTCAGCTTGTTGTTCAGCTTGAATTTATTGCCAATCTTGAAGGTTATTTTACCCCGGGAATCATTGGAGATTTTTTTGGGTGGTATGCGACTGAGGGTTTGTCTCTCTTTTCTCAGAGCTTCGACGTACGGATCGGAGGGTTCGGGGATATCAGCGAGATCGCAGCTTTGAACGTCACCAACGATAACGTCATCGTCGTCAGGCATATCGGGCGGTAGAGGCGGTGGCTCGAGCGGTCCAATCTGTTGAGACAATTCTTGTTCGGTATGACGAGCAACGTCCATAGTTTCCGAGGAGTAGATCGAAAAATTGGGACAATCCTGGGAGTCGTCGTCATCGTCGTCGTCGTCCTCGTCAACGTCATAAGCGGTTAAACGCAAAAGAGGATTGACCGAATTGTCACGACGAGAGTTCTTTGCGCCGGGGAATTCGGGCGGCATGGGCGGTGGATTTAAAGCTCCGCTACTGCTATCCCCGTCCCTCTTTTTCTTCTCTTTTTCGACCTTATCCCCGCCGTTTTTCTCGCGATCACTGTCCTCGTTCGTGTCGCTGTCAGCGGCGAAAGGATCGTATTTGTCATCGTGTGGTTCGGCACCACGGGAGACACGTTCGTCTTTGGGTGTGTCGTCGATCACGAGATCTTGATCGCTGTCGTTGTCTTTGTCGCTTTTGGAGTTGTCTTCAAAGTCGAGAAGGCCGGAGGGTGGCTCGGGAGGTGGTAAAAGGGCGATCGGACCATCCTCGTTGTTGTTGGCAGATTGCTGTTCCTCGTGGGTCTCATTGTCGGATTTGTTACCAGCCTCAATGTCGCAATAAATATCACAATCTTCGTCCTCGATAGTGGGACGCTCGGGTGTCGTTGAATTGGCAGCATTTGCGGCAGCCCGAGCGGGAGTAGATGCAGAAGGAGGTGGAGGCGGTTGTTGCAACTGCGGAGGGAAATTAGCTGCTTCGCGGTTCTCGTTTCGCGGTGGTGGAGTGTTAAAATCTTGATGAAAATTTGGCTCGGTCTGTGATCCGCCTGATGGCGAAGGAGGTGGAGGTGGAGGCCTCGTGATGAGTGGAGCTGGCATATTGGGATGCATACCAGGTGGTAATCCAGGTGGTGGTCCTGGCGGTGGACCGAGGCCTATTCTTGGCCCGGCAAAATGATTGTGATGGGAAAAGGCTGGCGGTGGTCGCTCGTGGTTATTATCCATCGGCGAAGAGAACATCGGCCTCTCCGACATCAGCGGTGGACGTAGTCTTTCCGGTCGAAAATGTTGAGGATTACGATTCCTAAATGGTGGCGTACCACCGAAAGGGGGTGCTCCGCGAAACTCAAAGTTTTGATTGTAATTTGCGGGTGGACCGAATTCACGGTTTCCAAAATTGTCCCGTGATCCTGTGCCACCGTAACTGTGCCTTCCACCTCCCGCGTACGAATCACGCCCTCCATAACCACCACCTTGATTACTACCTTGGCTATGACGCGAACCGTCCCGATAACCACCTCGAAAATTCCCTCTGTTGCCTCCTCCTCCACCACCACCGCCGCCGCCGCCGCTACCACCCCGTGGATTATTGTACATGGGTGCTTGGGTTATGTCGCTCGGATTAACGCTCGACAAATCAAGCGGCGTTTCACCACTCGATGGCGTCGTCGCGTCCTTCTTCTTCACCGGACTCTCGTTGTTATTAACGCTATGAGCATTCTCCCGATCCTTAGACGCAATCACCAACGTCCCATCCGCCTTCAAAGTAACTCCTGACTTTTTATTTCGAGAATGCCACAATTCTTGGCTCTCGATAATTGTACCGATTAGATCAATCACCGAAGAACCATTTGTCGTCAACATATCGGAACCACCACTCGTTGGATTTCCTATTCGTTTGAGAGCTACACGACGTCGAGTCAATGACAACGCTGAACGACGATGCGTACTGACCATCGCACCCTCTCCTGACGCCCCGTCATCGAACTCTTCGTCCGATCTGCATGAAATTTCAAAAAAATATACCGAATTATTAAGATTCATTTGTAAAATAGAAGCAGGTTAAAGAGTATTTAAAAAATTTGAATGGAAAGCTCACCCAGGCGGACTGTAGTTGAGTCCAAGCTCGTTGCCAAAGATACTGACTTGAGCAATTCCAGCACGAAATCTCGAGTCATTCAAGAGACCACGATCGGTCGGTTGTTTTCGTACTTTAACCCTTGGACCGGAAAGGTCACGATGTCCACTTGGTTTCATCATTCCTAAGGTATTAGCCAAACGTTTTTTCACAGTGTTCATCGCCGCTGCCATCGAGGATACCGTGCGAGCGCGCTTAAGTTTTCGTTTCTAAATAGCATAAAAATATGTAAATGAAAAAATTAGTCAATTGAAGAGTTAATGAGGCGAGAGAATCAAAAGTAATAAGCGTTACAAATATTCGAACGAAGGGATTGTAAGATTCGAGCTTGTTAATCGATATTGAAATTTTCTGGCTTGAGTCGCGACGATTTTTCCAAGCGGAGCATTCTCGCACCGAAGTTTCCATTTTCTTCATTTCGAAGCAACAAACCGCCCAAGATTATTTTAGCTGAGAAGCTTGCAATAGTAAGAGAAAAGAATATTAAAACACGAGAGGAATTTGGATCGTGCGAGCTGAGAATTTCGCGTGAAAGAAGCAAGAAAAAAATCGATCTACTGAAGAATATGTTTTTATTGGTACAAATAGGACAACATACGGGTTTGTTACATAGACCAAAAAAAATGAAAGGAATAAATTAATAAATCAGAATTAAGTGTAAATTGATAGTAGCATGAAAAAAAGAAATCAAAAAACACAAGTGCTCAGCCAGCTAAGTGTCATGTGAATTTAATGCCGAGGTATGTGCGTGTGAGATGGTGATAGTAAAGCTTCCTGGACCATACCGAAAATTGTTAGTAATTTACAGTGCCTTCATTCGTTGTATAAAATTTTTCTATTTTTCAATTTCCAATCACGAGTTTCACGATTAGAGAGAAGCTCGTATTGAATCTATTGATGAAACGACCAAAGAAAGTAATATCGTTACATTTTTATTTCAGTTTCTGTTAATCTATTTTTAAGTCTTGTTGGTTTGATTTTTGTTGTGATTTTTTGATGGATGAGTTATACCTTGCGCGATCTTTTGGCTCGTTTCTTCCGTCTCTTGGTGGATGTAGGCGCGACATTGACGTAGGTGACGATTTCACGTTCCTCACCGTCGTCATTGTACTCGCGTATACGTACTTGACGAACCATGCGCTCGTTTCGTACCGTTACTTTGCGCTTTTTTTTCTTTGTTTTACGCGTACTTTTGGTTGAGCGACGACTGCGCGAGGAAGTTGGCATTCCCGTATCACCGCTCGTTTCTCCAAACATCATTCTCGTCCGCGTTTCCGTACGACTATTTTCCGAGATCGAATCCATGCCCGAGGACGATGTCGACGGTTGTTCAGGATCGAACCTCGCGCCCCCGTTTCGAGAGGATTGACGAGCTTCGCGCGTACGATCACGATCCGCCCGAATATTCGCCCGTACGCGCTCGGTTTGACGAGTTCGCGGAATCATACGATGCGGACCAAAATTTGAGGTCGTTTCGTTTGGTATACCGGTACGCGTGCGACCGTAAGACAACCCGAGACCGCGAGCTTCAGCCATTAAATCCGATATTTCGTCGAGATCGATGTCAACCTGAAAACAATTTCCAACGACAATGTTTTTGATGATCCAAAGTGTGTACGAGATTGTGAGAGAAAAGCTTAAAAAGGGAGCTTACCACTTCCGCGTCATCCTGACTGTTACGAGAACAATCAGGGCAGTACCACTCGTCCATGGGAACTTCGTTCATCGGTGGATTTAGACATTCGAGATGGTAACCGAGATCACAGCCGTCACAGAGCAACATACGGTCCTCGCGATCACACTGATGGCAAACTTCGCAATAAGTAGGATCTTCCTGTATCAGTTCTTCGGTGTTTGACTTCATCTCGACGGGAATTTGTCTCTTTATCTGTAATAAACAAAAGTTATTTCAATTATATTTATTCATTAAATCGAATAAGGTTTAATCACTTATCGATTATAAATAAATCGACAACAAAACGATCGACGCGTTTCTCACTTTGCCTCCTATTTTATCTCGAACATGGAGCGAAGTAAAAGTCTGTCGATCGACGGGACAGGTATTTATATTTTTGCTCCATTCCATGAGACACAGAAGACAGAAACAATGTTCGCAAGAAGACGGTGTCGCGACTTCTTGTTTTCCAAAGGCTAAAAGACATATAGGACATTTTTCGGATTGTCCGTCACTCGCGTCCGATTCGAGACCGGCTGCGGTACTCGCAGCAGCTTCCTCGTCCGAACTTTCTTTCTTCTCCTTTTTCCCCTTTTTTAACGATTTCTCAGAACGTCGGTGCCGACGCTCCTCCTCTTCCTCCGATTCGTCCGATGCGCTTTCCCAGTCAGATTGCCACTCGGAACTCGTTGTTCCCTCGACTGCACACAGACCATTATTATTATTCCTTTTGTT
The DNA here is from genome assembly GCA_013761285.1 of Campoletis sonorensis. Classification (NCBI taxonomy): domain Eukaryota; kingdom Metazoa; phylum Arthropoda; class Insecta; order Hymenoptera; family Ichneumonidae; genus Campoletis; species Campoletis sonorensis. The sequence continues at coordinate 919,738 of JACEOJ010000081.1, forward strand.
CTTCCACTAAAATGAAACTGAATTTCATGGAATACTTGCCACTTCGGGAAGAATCTCCGACTTCCGAATCACTGCTATAACTTCCTTCATTGTCGCTAACCACTCTCTGCAAATATTTCAACATAAGCTCATTGTTTAATATGTGATTTTCAACAAATCTTGGTTTTCAACTGCACATTCAACTTACATAATTTTTCCTACGAGTCACAGGTTTTGGCACTACGTCGTCGTCATCTGTGCTCTCTCCATCGCTTACGACTCTCTGCAAAATGAAAATTCTATTGAATGATTCCAGTTTCAGGACACTCGACATATTTCAATACTTCAATAACGAGAGCCAAATTTTTCTTACGAAAACGCGACGTTTTCTGTGCGCTCTAGCTACGCTGGGCCCTCCGCTGCTGTCGCTGTCAGAAATGGCAAGCCGTCTCCTTTTCGGAGGCTGCGGCGGTAAATCTCCGTCACTGGACATTTTGTTGCCTCGATTGAATTCAACAATACTAGAGTCGCATCTCTATAGTACGTCTGTAAAAAGCGAACAGGAAAACCAATCACGTACTATTCATCCTCAACGAGGGACAAAATAGTTTTAACCTTAGAAGAATGCATTTTGTAAACGAAAATTTGGCATGAAAATGAAGAAACGAGACTTCAGTCGTAACAGGGAGAAACTAAAGGATAGAATTGTGTTTTGTTTTTCCGAATTTTTAATTAATGCGTTCCCCGCGATTTCTGAATAATATCGAAACTCGGGCTAAGTTGACAAGTGGATAAAATGGAGCATGAATTTCGATGATTTCAAACACGAAATACATCGAGTCTTTCACGCTGCTAACGAGCATTAAAGGACGCTCGAGTTTGTACACTTTTCGTCAGATTCGATCTCAGGTATCGAATTGAAAGGTTTGGAGAAAAATTGATTATAAAAAGAAACACGCTTGTTCCCGGAAAAGTGAAATTTAGACGGGCAGGGAGCGGTGTACCGATTCATTTCGAAAGAAGAGAAGCTTGGTGAGCACTCGCGATCCGATCTACTCGCCGCCGAGAAACACAAATTTAAGGCACACATACACGAACACGAAAATACACACACGAAAAAGGAGAAAAAAAAGAATCGACGATAGATCCGCTTGCTGCTGGAAGAAACAATCAAAGGACAATGTTCCGACTAGTTTGCATACCTCAACGTCCAATTATTCAATGACGCGAGACCCGAGTTTAACGTAAATAGCTTGGGTGAGAAAAAAAAAATATTGACAGCCAAGGTTTGTACGGGGGGTAACGCTTCCTCCTATCGCAAATCTGCGGACATCTTGGGACACCTCTCTCGTCGCCGACGCTAGTTGCGACGTTGCGCTATTTCACACCGTTCGCTCGTCTACGTTCTCTTTCTCTGTCTATCCCTCACTCTCCGTGACACTCTCCGGCTTTCCAAGATGGTGAATATGTCGAAATAAAATCGTTTTTTTTTGTTTCCCCCTGCCCAACTTATTATATCGTACGATGGAAAAATAACCTTTTCGAACGCGTATTTTTACGCTCTATCGTCAATATTCGTGCTTCATGATGAGATGAATTACAGAGATAACCCGTGTTTGCGAATTCTGAAGTAGGGAGGGGATAGGAAAAAAAGGAACAGGAAACGGACGTCGACCAAGCGCGTTTCGTAGTCGTTAATTTGACTCATTTCTAAGTTGGCGGGAAAAGCGATTCCATTGAAAAATGTTTTTAATACATTTCCAATAGAATTTGTGTACGCAACATTTTTTCAAGCAATTAAATTGAGAAATCGTTTAAAAAAGTTAAACAATAAATTGTACAAATTCTGCTTTTTATTTGATCGTTACGAAAATATAAACAATTTCAATGCTCGTTCATTCGTAACACATGGAATCAGGAAAATGCGCCATGTCTCTTATACATATAACTTTTTTGTCGGAATAACAAAATATTAAATTACTCTTATTATATATAAGAAATATAATATAATGGTAATTCTTATATGCAACATGAGATCCTTTTTCGTTCAAATATAAAAAACAACGATTTCATTGAAGGATCCATCTGTAATGAAGGAAATTAAATCGATGCTTTTGGCCGTGTATTACGAAACTTGATGAGTTTCTCGCCCGCACGTTTCACTTATTTGTCATTTCGTACTTGGCTTTACTTTAATCGTAATGATTATTTGGTAAGACATTTGATCGATTTTGTTTTCGAGTCAAATCATTTTTCGATTATTATCAGCTCTCTTCTCCTCCACGATTTCTAGAAAACTTCCAAAATTTTAAATAACTCTTAAAATAATGGAGTTACAAAAAAAACGTTTATCAATAGGATGTGGAGGAAGAAGATGCCGCGTCGGAAGAGACCGAGTCTACCGATGACATCGAGGAATCTGGTGAATCGGAGAAACTGTATTGTTCTAACGTTATCGAACGATGGGATGGCGTAGAAGGAGCGTCTGAGGTCCCGTTATTCGAATAATCGGATCGACTGGGAGAAGATTCATGTTGGAAGGAGGCAGAGGATGAACCTTCATGATGCAAGTCTTCAAGAGCGAAATTCTCGTAATCGGATAGACTCGGTTCGATCGGTGAAAAATCCATGTCCTCCGTAGCGGATGAATCAAGAAAGTTGTCATTCGTGGATGAGTTTCCTTCGATATCCTCGGTAATAGATGAATCTCCTTCGTCATTTGCAGACTCGAACATCAAATAACCGTGAACCGATACATCGTAATCGGGTTCGGAGTCCGAGAGCGGAGGATCCCATCCGGACGAAGCCGACGTCGCGTGAAAAGTTAAATTCGCGTGAAAGATTGAAAATGGGTTGTCCCCGTCGATTGCCTCGTCCCCGGTGTACACCTCGGGCGGCGTTTTCGTTGCGATTGGCATTTGTCGTATTTTTTTGCCGCCATATATCTGGTGAACATCGATCACATTGAAAGGTTGACGATCAACGGGACACGTGTTCGAACGAGCGGTCCATTTTAAAATGCATTGCAGACAAAAAGAATGATCACAAGTCGCTGGCACCGCCACTTCCTGCTCTTTGAACGGTACCCAACAAATTGGGCAGTGCTCCGTCGCTTGGTCGTCACTATTTTCAACTTTTTGTTCGCCCTTCACCTTCGCGCTCTCGACTGCGTCTTTGTCCACAAATTTTTTTGATGTGTCTGACGTATGTCGTGATTTCGAATCTCTCGAGTCTTTCGCCTCTTTCTTCGTGTTTTTTGATTTGGTTGCTCCTTTTGTTCTTTCCTCAGACTTCCTATCCACTTCTGCCAAAAATTAAGAGAATTATTTTCCCTACGATTATTTCTCCCTTCAGCTAAATTATGTTATATTTACCGTTTCTGGATGAACCGGCTACTGCTGAATCGCCGCTCTTGTCTCTGTCTTTTTTGTTCGAGGCGTGTGTCGTTTTCTGCACAAATTGCAAAGAATTATTTTGACAAAGAGTTTTTTCCATCATTTTTCCCATCATTGGGGACTTGATAATTGTGAGAAATTTAAATGAACTATGTTGACAGTTCTGAGGCAATCAGACCAACAGAGTATAAAAAACCTGCTACTGTTCTCTTTGCGACAGAGAAAAAGTCATTGGTTCTTCTCAAAATATGGAGCCAGCCCAAACAAAAATGTGTTTTTGCTTCAAAGCTATCTTTCTTCGCTGAGGCAACCGACAAAGCTCCTCAAGGTATAAAATTAAGGTTAATGACAATGTAAACTATATGAATTTAGATATTTTGAAAGAATCTGTAATGCTTACGTTGACCCTCGGGTTTCTCAGTGGTTTCATGATCGGAGCGTCTCCATCATCACTGCTGTCAGAGTCTATCATACACAAATGCTGGCGTTTCTTTGACTTTGTCCTTGGCAGTTGTTTCCCACCGTCACCTGACATTTTCTTTTCTATCGATCTAATTATTTGGATTACTACCCAATTTTGGCACTCTGAAATTGAAATGTATGACTGAGTTGTCAATGCCTGTTGCAAAGGTTTGCAAACGAACGATAAACGGTTCTTAGCAGAATGAGTGTTTTCGTGCTTAATCAGCGATTTCGTAATCTTTTTTCTACATGTCGATTTAATACGTAATACGATGTAATGCATTAAAACAACTCGAGTTAGGTTAAGAACTTTACGAACGATTATTGTCTACATACTTAAATGATTCTTCCAAAAGTTGAGGTCCACCGATTGTGCTAATGTTTACAACACTAAATAGTATCTTTCAATCTTCTATAAATCTGTCGAATATATGATTTGATAATTTCACGCCAACCGTTACGATGACATGTGATAACAAAATTTTTGATTTTCCTATCTGTCCTGTTCGCACATTGTTGTAAATATTGCGTGTGTTGTTGTTTGCGATAATCGACTATCGAAACGCTTTGAGGCTTTTTCTTCTATTTCTTTTTTAGAGGAAGCCGAAAAAAAACTGTTCAAACCGGAAGTTGAAGTAGTTAACTTGACTATTATTTTTTACTATCTATTTTAGTGTTTTTCGAGAATTCCCATTTGAAGCCTAATTTATAAAGGTCCAAAAAAATGATGTTCCACTAAAAATTAGATGATTACATGACAAGTCGGGATAAGCTTATTTCACTTTCTCGTTATTTTTTGTAAATAAACTGAACCTCAGGTTTGAAATGAACGGTTTTGACTGTTTTTCCCGCGTCTGCCGGTTCGTGGCGTCGGCCGGAACCACACGCGCGGTCGACCATTTTGTTCTTGTTTGCTGTTGCGGCCACTGGATCGCTAGAGTCTTTTGGAAGAGAACAACTTGCCGCCATGGGTCGTATGCACGCTCCAGGGTAACAAATTATTTATTTATCATTATTTAACATTAAAATATCGAGCCAAAATTAATCTCAAAGAAACAACCATTTTTTTCTTCGATTGATTAACCAATTATTCGTGATTCCGCTGTCAACGAAATAATGATAAATAACGTAAACCACAACGTGGCTCCGAGCTCGCCATGCGTTTTTCGTGTCTGATATTGTGTCGCGCAAATTCACACGTTGATCGACTCATGACAATCAAAAGTTTGGATTTTTCAATCAATTAAGATTAAAATTCCATTTTAACAGTGATCGTTTTCGCTTTTCATTTCTTATTTGACGTTTCTTATCAACACGCCTTTCTAACCTCAACTTTGATAGACGTTTTGACGACACATACAAATTTATACATACGTATTCGTCATAATCTAAACGATAAGAGGATACAGGTTTATTTTTCTAATCCGATGTACATATTTGACTTTGTTTTTCAGAAAGGGTATATCCCAGTCTGCGCTTCCGTACAGGCGGAGCGTACCTACCTGGCTAAAGCTCACTCCGGATGATTGCAAAGATCTAATCTTCAAATTGGCCAAAAAAGGTCACACTCCTTCACAGATTGGTACGTGAAATAAAAATCATGAAGAATGCTCATTCTTTCCTCGTTTGCTTCCTAAAAACAATCTTGACAACATTTTTAATCATGTTCCAGGTGTTGTTCTTCGTGATTCTCACGGAGTGGCCCAAGTACGATTCCGTACGGGCAACAAAATTCTTCGCATTGTCAAGAGTATGGGGCTTGCCCCGGACTTGCCTGAAGACCTTTATTATTTGATCAAGAAAGCTGTGAAGATCAGGAAGCACTTGGAACGTAACAGGAAAGACACCGACAGCAAATTCCGTTTGATTCTTGTCGAATCAAGAATCCACCGGCTCGGCCGGTATTACAAATCCAAGCGTACTCTTGCGCCTAACTGGAAATACGAGAGTTCGACCGCCAGTGCTCTTGTCGCATAATTCCATCATGTTTATATTTACATCGTATCAATAAATCTCTGATATTGATCTACTCGTACTTATTCGTTCATATTATCCATAGAACTTCCTCCCATTATTTTAAGCTACTATAGAGTTACTTGACGTTTCTAAATGCATATGAATTTTTCTGAGTTTTTCGAAGTTTCTACAAACGCACTCATATTAGATGAAGAATTTTATTGAATCAGAATGAAACTAACAACTTCTCGAATACGACAATCTGAACCATTGGCAAAAGAGTTTGAAAAATGCGAGAAATATCAAATGCATCGTAGAAGACGAACAAATTAAATTCTTCTAACAAAAAAAAATGGTTCTTTCTCGAATAATTTATTATTGGGAATCGATGTTCGTAATGTCTAGAAGTATGCTGAATTTTTTCGAACTTCTTTGTGCATCGAACACTGGAATATACATTTTTTTTTAAATCATTGCTTTCTGAGGTCTCGGATCGTCCAGTGCTACTAAATTGAGGGTGATTTAAAAAACTTTGCAATATCGAAATGCAATAGTTTTCGATAAAATTTGAACAGTAATGTAACAAATTATTCCTGCTAAGAAGGCAGACAAAAGTGTGAATTTGTCGCGCAAGTTTGCACCATTTTGGAGTCGAAGAGATGACAAAACCAGCGTACAATTCATTAGTCATTTATTTGTTATATTTAACTACCAACAGTTTTTCAATTGTATACAGTACATGACTTGCGGAAGAATTCGACCTTGGAGGATCGTTATCCAAGATGTTAAAGTGCTGGGAAGATACAATGTTGCCAAAAATTGTAATGTAGAGTAAAAGAATATAGTGATTGTGTGTTGTATCCTATAATTCGTTACAAAATGCGTGGGTGCGAGTCAATCGTTGTCCTCGTAGTGTTGAGCCTTTTGCCATTTCGCTACCATGCTCGAGACTTCCTTCTGTTTTTTGCTAATCCCCAGTTTCGTCTGGAACAATTAAAAAGTGAATCAAAGTTTAAGACATTCAACGGTAGGAAATAACTCGAGGTGTCAATAAAATACCTTTTTCTTTTTTCGTTCCTTCAAAACAGAATCTGTGAGAATGGGTGGTTGCTCAATTTCAGCAGGTTGACCTTGAGCTACTGTTGCAGGGACTGTTTCAACCGGTAACATTTGTTCAGTCTCGTGATCGCTTCGAATTTTTTCGATCGACGCAATGTCATTGTAAAACGAATCGATCGCCGAACCCAAAGTTTCTTTGTGACTTTTTATCGGGGGTTTTGCAATGACTTGCGTGTTCGCATACACTTGACTGTAGTCCACCATAAATTGTACTGCTTCCTGGCCAGTTAATCTATTCGCGGCGGCTATTAAGGCTTGCTGTGAAAAAAAAAACACACGAATTATTCTTCATTGGTCCATTAGTCAATGCGCCGTTATAAAATGATTCATCATAAATATTTTGGTCAAAGAAAACAAAGAAGTGTTTAAAAGAAACAAAAAAAGGTTTATTTCTAAAAAAAAACTCCTGGGCTCCTCAAACTCTTCAAAAAGATTAAGGAGTTTCTATCGTTCCTCATGCGTTCGATAAATTGCAAGTTTAATTGTTTAAAATTCGTATGAACCTTCTTAACAATCATACTCAACTGTGGGTAAAATTTGAGGAAGTTTGATCGTTTAGAAATCGAGTTATTAGTTGTTAAATATCGTCTTTTTCGTGACTTCCCAAAAGACCTCGTGTTAAAGTTGCGATTTTAAACACTGAATATCTCAATTACCAGACGGTGAAACCTTCTCAAATTTTTTACACATGATAATACAATGCTCAAGGAGATTCATGCAAAATTTCAAAAAATGATCTTGGAAAAATTGTATTTGATCATTTTGCCGTTACTTTGTATATACGATATTGATTATGGCGATCGAACCTCGTTAAGAAAGTTTTGAACTTGTTAGTTATTCAAGTTATAGGGTTTAGGACTCTTAGAACGTAATTTGAATTGAATAAAATTGAAATACAGAATAAATTGTTGACTAACGTTGTGCAAATGTTGATGATAGGTCGGATAATGCATAAGTTGTCCTTGCATGAGAGCAGTGTGATGACCAAGAATCGTCGGATCGCCGATTGTAGCTGCGTAAATTGGATTAGTTGTTTGCGGGGCCGCAGGTGTGTAAAGCATCGCAGACTCGATAGAAGGCGCGCTTATCGCGAATGGCATCTCCGGCGGATCGACTCCTGGTGGAAGAGGTTCGCTACTCGGAGGATTTGGCACCGTTGGAGGATGAGGTGGCAACGGAGGTTGAGCCGATTTCGTAGGCGAAGGTGGAAGCGGTGGGTTTACTAAAGTTTCTTTTGCCGACTTTGTCTCATCCTCACCGTTTCTCTCTGTCAAATTCACCATTCAATACTTTTTATTGGATCGTTAACAAGACGTTTATTTTTATTTTTATTTATTTATAAGATCAGTGTTTCGGGGCAGACATTTAAAAAACTTTATTTGATTCATTCTCTGCTTCGATCGGTAGTTCAAGGCTCGGAGCGAGTGTCTAAAGTTGCGCTAAAAACTTAGAATCACGCTTGCGATAACAAGTAACGATTGAAAAAAAAAAAAATACTTGTTCACTCAATCCAACGTTTATTCTCTTGAGTATTGACTATCATTTTGAATGAACTGAACAATTTTTTGAAAACTTTATTTCAATTAACATTATTTGATTCAATATTTATTACATAAATTTTGCAAAAAAAGCTTTAGCTAAAAATCGTTACTTTTCCATTTAAGCCCTGACATTTTCTCTAACTTTTCTGTCAGTTAAAAAAGTGGATCACGAGCACTTTGTTGCTTTACTTGAAAGTACTCGATTTCTCGATTATATTTGGATGAACTTTATTTTTTGAAATGAGTATATAAGAAATAGGTAAAATTTGAGAGAAATTAATTACTTCTTTCAACAGAAAAAAGATTCCCGAGAACGTGCTTCAGTGGCATATTACGAGAGAATAAAAAAAATTCACCTGAGCTGCCTTTGTCTCTCTTCGTTTCTGAAATAGTTCCTTGGATACTGCCTCTTCTTTTTTTGCCTTTTTTTATGTCCTCGGCATATATTCTTGGAGGAGGAGGAGGACTCGGATTTGATATTTGAGGAGGTGGCGGTACCACGACTTCCATCAGTTCGTTAATTTTGTTAACGTTCAATGATTCCTCGTTGGAGCGTTCGTTGTTTTCCATTGTTGCTGATGTCACTAGTTGCACTTTGTCCGATTGCGACTCTGCAATGTGAGAAAAATTATTTGAGATGAAGTTTTGGATTTAAATAGAAAAAATAAAAATAAAAAGTCCATTTTTTCGGGTAACTTGACAATTAAGAATGAAGCTTTTTAATGACCTATTATACAAGGCTCTTCCTGTCCCTGGGGCGGTGGTGTAGTGCACAGTTCCATTTCCTCGGTACCGCCAATAACGTCAGCCTCCGGATAAGTCCATTGGGCATCGCCGCTTGTCGAGTTTCGATAAAAGTAGCGTTTATGAGACCTAGAATCATCCCCCCCGAAAATACATAAAAAATGAGAATAAAGAGCATTGGCTGACTTTCTTCAATGTCACACTTTCGACATTGCTTCGTTTTCATTTTTTTTTTAGTTTCTTTTTTTCCATCGTCACGTTTGAATTACTTTCCGGAAAAATGTCTCCGTGTTTCTTTTTTTTTTTGAAATTGCGCTTTACCACTAGTTAACGTAAACTATATTTTGCATCCCTACCTGTGTTGCAGTTGCTCTTTTTTTTTGCTATTTTTCAAGTTCATTTAATATAAATTGTGTAAAAAAAAATGTAGCAACGGATGATGGATCTTGTTCAATGCCAGAAATCAACGATCGACAATAGGAATCATGTTTTTTTCTTTTAAAGATATTTCTGTGACTCGATTGATCATGCGTTTTATATCAATTTTTCATTTTCACGACCCCTGATTCCGATTGTCCATTTGAAAGATTCGTGCGCTTTTAACGACGATCCTTTCGTACTTTTACGCCTTGAAGAATAAATTTAGGGACGTTGGGTATCAGGGAAGTCGAACATGTGAATCCACTTATTAAAAAATTCATTGGTTTTTGGTTTTTTGTTTCTTGTTCCAGGATCCGCATCGACTGAAATCATTTTCGCTTCTCGTTATACCTATAACAGCAAGACAAAGCATAAATCATGAAATTTCAACGTGAATCAAGGAATACTTAGTTTTTACATACAAACCGTTCATCCCCATGTTCTTTTTTTTGTTTTCGGGACGAGAACGCCAAGATGAATCGATCGTTGAACGATCGTTTCTGCAGAAAGTGTATTTTGCAAACTGGCAAAATATAAAAACTTAATATTTTGCCTTTTGTCAATATCAAACGACGACTGTCCGTTGAAAAATATTTCTTTGGTCTTTTCGTTGCCAGCATTGTCACGGAACAATGATGGAAATAGTTCATAACAATATTGCGACAAAATGCGAGTCAGAATGATCAATAAATAAATAAAATAAATAAATAAATAAAACATCTTGAAGAACGTCACCCACTATGCACTTATACTCGTTTCGGCGACGAAAATATATCTCTCGTAATGGCAATGATCGAAATTTTCGGCGTTCGGCGATGATTTAATCATACGAAAATAAAATGCGGAAAAACATGTATCGAGTTGACGTTTCGGTTTCATTTTTTTTCGATCTTTTTGCGTTTTTATTTTGTTGGGGATACCGTACCTATCCCACTGACAGTCCCATCCTGGTGGAGCAGCCGCTTCCTCCAAACGTTCCAACTCACGCCCCGTGCCCGTCAGCCAATTTTCCAGATAATTGTCATTGAGTTCGCGAGCTTCCCACGCCGCGAGTAAAGTCTGAAAACAAATTTAAAAGCATTATGGATATGATAATCGTTAAAATAAATTGCTGGAGACATGTTTTTCTCATTTTGACGTACTTGGAGTTGAATCGCCATGACTTGAACCGCCGAAGCGGGTTGACCACCTTCCGACAAAAATTTTAACTTCTCCATTATCATCTCGGTTGTTTTCCTAAGCTCGTTTATTTCCTCTTCTGTTTTTTCCTTCAACGCTGCCGCTTCAACCTTCGGAACACTTGGTTCAACAGATTTTTCCGTCACCGGTGAATTTGTCTTTCGATCCGCTTGATCCAACGCATTCTCGTTTTCAACTTGACCTTCCGCTTCGTTTTCGGTGGTAACCGTCGACGGTGGCGATGCTACTGGTTCCGGTTTACTTATATTTTCAGATTCTACAGTTCTGCTCTTGCTCGGTATTACTGAAATATTAATTTTTATATTAATTTAGATACTTTTATTGAAAGAATTGTGCCCTTGAGTAAGAATCTGTAGCTCAATATCTCAATCAAACGAGGAAGATGGTAAACGTACCGTCGAATGCGATCCTTCTTTTTCTTTGAAAAGCTTTCGAAGGTGTTTCCAAATTTTCCAAAAATATATTAGGCTTCGGGGGTTCATCCTCAATCCGAACAACTCTCGTTTCCTCGACGTTGTTCGCGTTCTGTGTTGTCTCAGGTTCAAGTTCTTCTTTCATTTGTTTAATCTCGTCACTGGAATTATCGACTTTATCATTGCTGGCGCTATGATATTGAAATATTTTAACGCTGCCGGACTCCGTGTATTTGGTTTCAATTTTTTTAACAGTCCCATCCGGCGTGACTATCGTGGAAGTGGCGTTTTCGGCGAAATCGGTTATTGGAAAAAGAGGCTCGACGTTTAATTTTTTAGGCGTTACTTCATCCTCGATGTCCGAGTCATCCGCGTAACCGGGTACAAGGGAGAATTTCAATTCTTTGCCAGAATTCAAAGACTCTGCATCATTCGTTGCTTTCGTTGATGCAGTCAATTTTTTACTTTCGTACGAGATTTCAGTGTCGGGAGTTATCGAGAATTGCTCCTCGTCCTGTGTTTTTTTTCTTCTCTTTCTTTCGTCCTCCTTCGTCCGCCATTTTTCTCTGGCCCCGTCGTTTCTGCTGGAATTCTCAGGCCCATGAATCAACGGCACTATGCCAGCTGGTAGAGACGGTCCTATTTTACCAACTTTTTCATTGTTATCCATTTTTTTATTGGTAGATATTAAACTTTTTGGAGGCTGACTGGTTGTCTGCTTTTCTTGCTGCCGATTTTTCGTCGGTGAATCGGTCTCACTCATTTCCGATTCACTTCCGTCGCTTGGAAACGACGTTATCATCTCAATCTTCCTGTAACATTTTTTCAACCCCCGAAATTTCGGAATTAGCATGTTTTCCAAGGGCAAAATGGAGACATATTTGATTTTTAATATTCTCACCCGTCGTCCGATTCCTCGTCCATTCCCAACGACTCTTTTGATGTATTCGGCTCAGTTTTTAACGCCTGTTGCGAACTCGCTAAATAACTCACTTGTCTGTTTCGGTTTCTGGCCACTACCTCCTTCGGTATCATTCCTTCGGGTATATTTATTTGCGGCTGAGGATCTGGACGAGTTAAGAAACAGAGAGCAAATTTTATTTCATTATTTTCTACAGACATTCACATTTATTTAGCTCTGGCCTTTTCAATATCATCTAAAAAGACTTACAAGTGTTTGCAGAAAAATTGACCCATTGAGTACTGTAGGAAGTACGGTTGAGTGAATCTTGTTGATTCCTTTCTCTCAACAACCTTATTTCCTCTGGCACTTCCCACGTCACTTCGTTCGTTCGAACGTGCCAGTAGTAAGGGTAGCCCGTAGAATCATCAAAACATTCTTGCCATACTGTTTAACAAAAAAGTTTCTCTAATTCAACTCAACTTTCATCAATCAACTGTCAATTAGAGCCATTTCCTTTGCTGAATTAACTAAATGGAAACTGGTAACTAACTCAATATAAGTTCCGTTCGAAGATAACTCTTCAAAATCCCCAAACTTTCTAGATTATTCAAGAACCTTGAGAAGAAACCAAATTATTTGTAAATATATTCTGTAACGGAATAGCTTTTCTCTAAAGTTTTTGAAGCATAGAGTTTCTTAAAGATTGTGAGCATTTTTATGTTAATACATTTTATAAACTTTCATTTAAGTAAAAAGTACGTTGAGGAATTGAAGGTTATTTACGAATCTTTCATAATCTAACAAAATTAGATTTAAAAAAAAACACACACTTTTTCAGAAACCTGAGCAAACCGAAAAAGGTTTTGGTCATTTTTGATCGACAAAGGAAAGTTTAAGGAAAGTTGAGTCGTAAGCAAGTGAAAAAATATGAAAAGCTCAATCAACAATGAAAAATATGGCTAGTGGACAATTTTTTATTTGCAAAATATTCCAGATACTCACGAGTAGAAGATTCGCCGGTAGGTACATGAGCTGCGGTTTTCTGAGGCTCTTGACATTCTGCATTTGGTTTTTCCTCTAAATTTGCTACTGATGGAACTTCTGGCGCAATTAACTGTATTTCCTGAGAAAAAACGAAAACAGTTATTTTCCTGGTGGTTCAAAACGACTTTTATCTTGCGAGAGAAGCTAACAATAACCTTGAGAAAATCATTGACTTTGTCGTCGAGCTTTTTCCCATCGTTTCTCGAATCTTCCGTCTCACTGTCAGAATTATATTGTTCCAAAAGATTACTAAGTGGGTTGCTAGGTCCTCCGTTTTGTTCGGAGTCATCAGGGGGAATTTCATCATGTTTGTCTATGTCATGAAAAAAAGGCAAATGTTTCATTACTTATTTGGAGAAGAGTTGTAAACGTGGGATATTTGCTGTCTATTTTTGAGAAAATAATCGATAAATACTTTGCCAGCGTCTTCTTGGTGAATCAGACTGTTCACCATTTATATCTAAAACTTGTCTTCTTTGGCGTCTCTTCATATTGTAAACAATGAGTGTGATTACGATAATGACATATTTTCGATGTTAAATCCGATATCAAAAGATATCAATATTTCTTCAATGATGTCGTTTGAATTCTATTTCATCGATCGAATCATCGATTATCGTTGATCAATGGAATTCCCTTGACAAATGATCATTCACTGATCGTACAATAATTACGACGAAATACCATTCACGTGTTTCATAACCTCAAAATTTATTCGAAAGTAAAAGAGCACGAAATCGCGAAAAAAGTATAAAGAATGCATATATTTTCAAAAAAAAAATCACAATTCAATGCATAAAAAACTTCGATTCCCGGTACGAAGATGCTAATTATTCGCAACAATCATCTCATTATTGGGGCAACAAGTAAAGTTTACTTTAATTTCGTAAATGACAGAAATTTTTTCGTACAGCTGTTCTCAGTGTGTACACTGTGTACTTGCCGCGCGCATACCACACGTACTGCCAAAATATTTCTGACGAATTACTACATTGCCAGCTTCCTCTTATCTTTTGAAAATATATTGATTTTAATTATCCTTTCGTCAAAGATTTTTAGAATGTTTGGTTGCTTTTCTCTAACATTTCAACTGTCAAAAAAAAGTACATCAATACGAAATTGGAGTAACGGTTGTCAAAATTGTCGGAGTAAAGGAATATTTGGGCTAATTAAAGGTTATGGTTACAGACATCTATTATAGGATTCTAAATCTGCTTTATTTCAATAGAAAGGCTCGTCCCTTCTGATCTAACATCAGAATTCATACAATATATGTATACATACATATATATTTTTATATAATATCCTAAAACGCCTATTCCATAATAGTGTATATAATATTTATTCATATATTTATTTCATTCAGTACACACTTTACGTTTCAGCTGTATTTAGACGGATTGTGATAATAAATTATAGCACCGCGTTACATTTCTTATTACAATGATTCTCGGAATTATATGGATTAATTTTATGAGACTCATAGAACATTTAAAAAATTGTATTATTTTATTGTACGCAACTTTTTCTTGTGCAATTTTCTGCTCTTACAACCTTTTTTTGTTTTCCAGTGTTTCGTGCGGATTTTTCAGATGAAGAATATTTTATTGATAATGTAAATTTGGCATATCCAGAAGATTAAATTTAAAGGGCTCTTCTTATTTTTTCTCCTGAAATGATAGCTTTGTCAAGGATTTTCATTGCAAAAAAATATGTAATCCATTTCAAAGCTTTTATTTCCATTCAGTATTATTTTTTCGAGTACTGTCAATAATAATAAGTTGAGTCGATTGTACATTCAAGGAAAAATAACTAAAAAGCTACAAATTTCAGGAAAAAACGAAAGTAAAATAAGAATACCCTCTAGATAATCGAGTAGACAGAAAATATATAAACGAAAGTTTCTCGAACATGATTTTCTACCCTATCGTACATCTGGGTGATTCAATGTTGTCTTTTTTTCCTTTAATATATATATATATATTTATATATTGATTAATGTATCACAGCGTGAATATATCAAGTGTCAAAGATCTAATACAAGTTGGCTGCAGTCTTGTTAACACACTCGTGTGCTGAGCACTTATTTCCACAAATGACACGACAATATTTTTCATATTCTTTGATCTAATAATTTCAAATGTTTGTTTTAGTTTATTATTTTCGTTAGATAGCGTAGTAGTTATTTCTTTCTGCCTTGCTCATTCCAATTTTCTGAAGGATTTTTGTTTTTCAAAATTATTTTTCATTTATTGATTTTTTTCATAATAATGAGGAGAAAAATAAATATTGACAAACTGCTGGCACGAGGATGAACGTGTCGTGAGAATTTAACACAAGTCGTATCACACTCGAACCACACGCGAATAAGGCAATCACTAAATAAGGCAGCCTCTGGCCTTTTTACGAACAAACATTCTCCAAAGGCCAGTATTCCCTCCCTCTTTTTTATTACACGTTCCCACTGATTTTCTGGAATTTTCCAACTTCCTGTCCAATTAAAAAATTACTCGTGCCAAGTACGATTCTGATGCATTTGCAGAAATAAAAACAGTGCCTCTAATAATAAATTTGCGTAAAAGCGTATCGATTACTTTATAACAGTGTGTATAATATATTTGTTTGTCTTTTTCTTTCTAATCACCATCGCACATATAAAAGTCATGGAACTTGATCAATGGATCATCGATCATTGTCTTTTTTGCCTTTCGCTAATTAAACTATTTCATTTTCTTGCATTATTATTGATTTTTTTTCTTCCGACGTGTTAAGATAAATTCTGGGAGCCTCTGTGTTCTTTTTTTTTTGCCAAAGACATGCAAGATTCAGGAATTTCCCATTACATTTAGCAATATCATCGACATATTTCTCCTTTCTTTTCTTTTTTACTCTTACATTAGACAACAAGACCAAGTAATAGTCGAATATTTGACGATTTTTCGAAATTGACATAAATTTTTATATTTTTCTTTGAAAATGACTTCATTTTCAAAATTGAACACTCTATATTTCGATCAATAAACTTTGGTCTAGCTACCTCCGATCAATATGGTCATTATTTTCCAGAACAATTATTCCGTAATGAAAAAAGCTTTTATTACAAGTTCTTTAAAGTAACTTTGCAAACCTTAGTTTAATTCATCGATTTTTTCTTCTTCTAGTGTCTCTGAGCTTAGTGATATTTGAATAAATAATTATAATGGAAATTAATGACCATACTCGTCTAAATTGTCTTTATTCCGCATTCTAAACTTTATTCTCGAGTGTTTATCGAGCGAGATTCCCGCTGCTCAAAACGTATCCCTATTTCTGGACGTAACTATTATTTGAGACTTTACGAATTCATATACGCAAGTGCGTAAATAGGCAATGGTCCCAACTAAGTAATTAATGAGCGTGCGGATTCAAAGCTACATTATTCGAACAACATTCAATTGTGCTTGAAAACAATAATTACATATATTTTTATGTATAAATATTAAATATATTAATGAAATCTATGAACCTTTAATACAAGGTTATTCTGTTTTTTTTCTCTTCTTCTCAATTTCTAAAACAAACGTGTGCGTTGAATACTGTGTTCGCAAAGTCAAAAAATGAAGGATAAACGGCACACGATCGTGAGTAAGTGCGAATTAAAATTCTATCGCTTTATTGTTATAAAACGGGGTTCGTTTAATCTCCGTTGTTTCTTTTTCTTAAAAATGATTTTTTGCCATAATTTATTTCTGGTTTTGTGTAGTTATTGTCGGATTGAATCTGTGCTTTTTACTGTTTGTTGTTCTTTTTTCACGAACAAAAAAAAACATCGTGAGTAGCATACAAATACCAAAAGCCATAAAAACAACGAGTCAAGCTTGATCGATCGGACTCTCGTCACGTTCTTTTTTTCATATTTTGAAGTATAAAATATAGCTAAAGATAATTCTGACTAGATTTGCCTTGAAGATGAAACGAATCTCGCGGACAAGGGTTTTTCGTCGTTAGGGAATGAATGCCCGAAGCTTCGTAATCACTGTATTGTGCACGAACTCGCAGAATTTTGGGAATCATCCATCGCCGCTGCTCGTCTTTTTATTCCCTCGAGATATACCTCACGATTGAACAAACCTGCTGCTAGAGGAATTCTGAAATGATCAATAAATCATAAAATTTAGTAATTTCCAAAAACAACTTATTTATCGATACTATTGAAGTTCCCATATCGTTAAAATGGCATAAAAACTCTTTCTTCTTTGTAATTCTTTCACTCAATCTCACGTTCCCACTCAGGCTCAATTGACATAAAACCAAAATCGATTTTTGATGAAAAAACCGAGTGACGCGTTCTTTTGAAACTTCAAACACAGTACGACTAATTATTCGCCAACATTTTGTCCGGTTTTTTAAAATAAAGTCTCATAAAAGAAAAAAACATTAAAAAATTGGCTAAATTCAAAAAGAAAATAATTCCTACGATTTTGACAATAAAAACTTCATCATTGAAAATATTTGAAAACTTACGTATCGATTCCCGGTCGGAGGGTAGTTTTGAAGACTCCCCAGACGGGTTTATGATCAGAAGTGCATATGCTAGGGACAGAATCATAAATGAGGCATTCAATATTGGCATCTCTGTAGGATGAGCCGGTGCTTTCGTGGCTGACACGTCGAATATAGCCACGAGAGTGAGTTTTGCCCTTGAAGAGAATACGATCGGTATAAGCAGGTGTGCGTTGTTTGCTGCTGGTATCAAAGTTTTGAGTGCCAGGATCGTATTTATAAGTAGGTGGAAAAGTGATGGGAGCTTCTTCGAAACCTCGAAGAACGGCGCCTTCGTTCAAGGTGGTACGTAATTGATCGTTGCGAAGGTTGATCGGTGATTCCCGAGGGAAGCTCGTATCAGCAATCCACTGTATGACTTGTTCGCGAGGTTGTGAGAGTCGGAAATTAAGATCACCGCACCAGAAAACGCAATCGAAATTTTGGGTGACGTCTTTGCTTTTGTGGCGGGTTGGTAAGTCTTTTGGTAATTCGAGGTTTCTCACGATTCTCTTGATGTCGTTGACCCGTTCTTTCACCTTGTCCTGATGAGCGGTCAAGTGGGCGGTTACGAAAAGAAAACTCGTACCGAATATCATGAGGGCGAGAGCAACAGCGCCTTTGGTCCGAAACGCGGTTCCTGGTCTCGTTGAAAAATTATCATCTTCCGGTACCGAACAGAACCAGATCAAGTCTCGTCGGATAAAAAGAGCCAGGTGCAGAGTCCCTAATCCGGTGCTCGTTAGAAGAACGTGAGAGGGTCCGAGAGTTTCTTGCAACGCTGCCTCCCATTCGCCTCGTTCCGAGCACGATTCCTGCGTTCCAATTGCCAGCAAATCCGGAACGGTTTGTATGTCTGACGGCAGCATAAAATCGTTCAACTCTTTAGGTGGCGTTTGGCCATTCATGTTCCATGTACCCACGAATATACGAATTTCACGATTTGGTAATACTTTCTCAAGTTCAACGGGACCTAGTAACGAATTTGCTGCGACACGACCGTGCAGAAAATTCCTGAAACACAATCAAGTTTTTTTTCTTCAATTTCTCTCCAATTGGCGCAAGTCCTGATAATTCATAATTTTTATATTCTTACCGTTCCCGCGCTTTTTGCGTTGGAATCAAATTGAGAACTTGGGCAGCTAGCAAAGCTCTTTTCGCGAGACTATCCATCGATGCTCCATCCGCTTGGCCCCCAGCCTGCGATTTAATTTTCTTTGAAAGCGCATCGTGTGAAGTAGAACGTGGCTTAAGAGGAATTGGAGCACTTCGTATCGACTCCGGACTCGAGTGCCTCATGGAATTCGTCGGCGAATTTCCTACGATGTTGTCGGCCGATCTTCGGTGCAAAAGTCTACGTCTCAACGATGAAGGGATATTCGGCGACGTCGAACCCGAGGACGAATTTTCCCCTGTACAGAAAAAATATGATGTGTGATTAATTGATCACTTGTTATTTTTTCGTCGTATTTTTAATGGTCGTTACATTTTGTATTGGTTAAGTTCGTAGTAAATCAATGGTATCTGGAGTAAACTTTTTAAAAAAATACATAGTTCAATTACAATTTACGAGCTGCTTGATGTTGATTAAGAGGAATTGACGTAATTACGATTAATTGAGTGTCTCGTCACTCTCTGAATAAGTCCGAGCCTACAAGGACTTCAAACACAGTTTCTCGTAAGAAAATGCGGGTATTACGACATTTATGACACTCGGTCACGTCACTACGTGCAGTTTTACGTTTATTTACAATATCGTAGCGATCTTACGATCGCTATCGTGCTGTATTGCAATGAAGTCATAGTTCCTTTCGTTCAGAGATTTGCAGTTACGTGTCTCGCATTCAGAAAGGTCAAGATATTCGACATTCACGAGAGTCATGAGAGGCTTGGCAATAATTTGAGAGTTTGTGATTGATTAATGCAAATCGAAGCTACTTCTGACGTTTAAATTTAGTTGCTGTTGAACAATCGTTGAAACATGACAGTTTGGAGCAAAATTTCGAACGAAATGGAATTTAAAACAAAAAGTAAACGTCGTCGAATCTGTACCTTTTCCACTTTTGGGTTTTTCATCCTTACGAAAACGCACGATGCTATAAATCTCATGAGGATCGTAAGACTGTCTCTCCATTTGTAAGAAAAAATAACTCATATATTTTCCTTTAGTAAAATACAATTCCCCATAATCTAATTCGTCGCGTTCAGCCTGAATGAAATCGTTGTCTTCAACGTCCGACGAATCGGATTCTGAGTCAGTGGTCCAATCCTCGACGTCACTGTCACTAGTGTCCCTTGTCTCGGTCCTTCGTAATTTTTTCATGAATTTTTTCGTTACTTCGACATCCGGTTTGGAAGTTATCGTTTCGAGGAGTTGGCTGTCAATTTCCTTCAGAGTAATAACATTTCGATCGCTGTCACTTTCATTTTCGATTTTCGTCTCCTCAATTTTTTTCCCTTCCATAAACAATTTCTTTGCTTCATAATTTTTGTCCGAATTTTCTCCGGAACCAGGAACCTCACGTTGGCCCGAAGTCCGAGCCTCTTCCGGGTTCGCCAAGCTCGAAAAATTCTCCTTTCCCGTATCGCCGTCGTGTTTTGATGCTTTCATGGTTGTGACATCTGTTGCGGGCTTTCTTGGTGACGCCACCGGCGTTTGACTACGGCTTCGCGATGTACTCGAATTGCTAGCAGTCCGTTCATCCCAATTCCCCTCCTCTTCCTCCTCATCTTCCTCTTCGCCGTCCGACGAAGACTCGTTCCTCGATTCCCTACTTTCCTTTTTCTTTACGAACGCACGCGAGAATTTTTGCAAAAACGACTTTTTCTTCTTTTTCGGTGACTTGGCCGGCATTATTTTGTGTGTTTTTATTTAATCGGGTTTTTTTATAAAACTTTATACACGACGAACGACGAGGCAAGAGACAGTTGTATATTTTTAAATTTACTAGATGACGAACGCACGACGAACGGTACGAGACTGACGATCGAAAACAATTCTCTCTCAACTACATACCTCGTAGGAGCTCCTCTTAGACTCACCCCCCCCCCTCCCCTCGCCCCTCTTTTCTCTCTTCTGCTTCATCGCTGTACACCCACTATCCTTATCCCCGCGTGCCCCTCTCCTCGACATCGTCACATATTCTCCAGTTAAATTCCTGCTCCGCCGATAATCTCCGCGTGCGTTTTCCTGCGTTTCTCAATGCAGCAACGAGCACCCAAGGAAGGGGTAAAATCGAAAAAGGCGTTGTCAAGGTCAAGTTTATGAATTTTGAATACGATTTGTTCTCACGATGATGCGACATTTGAAGGAAATATTCACAGTCTTTTTCAAAATGTTACGAAGTTCAGGGTCAAGTTTTTAAAAATATTTATTTATTCTATACAACTTTATATTTGTTTGTGGAATGACGTTAAATTCAAATTTATTGTTTTTTTTTTTTAAATGTTATTCGCGACTCTCATTTGAATATATTCTCTTGAATTTTATTTATCGATTATTCCGTGACATTTGTGCCACTTTACTACAAACATCTGTGAGCCAATGAATGACGAATTTAGAGTTTTATCACAAAGTGTCGAGTGTTGAAAAGTTTTTTTTTATTTAATAAATTATATGGTAGGAAAGATAAGATATAGTTTCGAGTAGCGTGTTTTTTTTCCAAGTATCTTCGAATTTGTATGATTTTTCAGGAAATTTTTGTCGGATTCACGGAAGTATTTTGTGATTACGGGAATTTTAAGTCTCAAATTATACGATCGTTACGAAATTATCTCCTTTTTCGCACGACTTGAGTCTTCCTTAATCTCTTTATTATCGTTCTGTCGATTTTCTACTCTTTTGTTGTTATTGTTACTGTCAGCACTTTCTCCGTTGTTGACAACACACTTCGCACTTCACATTCTTCTTCAATATCGTATTTCACTTCGGTGCACACGTGTTATTGGTTATTTTCAATTCCTCGAATTATAGATTTAATCGTTGGCACTGGGAAAAATTTACAATTCTTTTTTTTCGTTAATCGTTTGTCGGAAGTTTGTCGAAAATTGGTGGATCGAAATCGAGGTTTGTCGGATGTTTGTTTAAGAGAAAGATTGAAAATGAAAAATCGATGCGAATTTCGGCCTTTTTCATTTACGAGACAGCTTGAATTTGCAGAAGCCTAATCGAAGGTCAATCGTTTGTCGTTTACGAATTACACAGTTTGAAGAATACCCGGATGTTGATTGAACAGAACAATCGATATCATTTATTTGTGTAGATGGCCGATTTCTATTTAAAGTATAAAAATTCTAACGTCTTATCGAAGCAACCTTTTGTCGGGTATAAATTCTATAATTAAAATGTTTTCAGGGTGGTTATTACTGATATATAAATAAAAAAGAGGGCTTTTCAAAAAAGCCTACAAGGTAAAAACAACAATAAGACTTACGAGGTCAAAACAATATTTTATAATCCATTTGACATTGTTTGTAAAAATAAATGCTTGTGTATGAACACTTTCTTTTTTGAGGTTATAAAAATGTTCAATTAATACCAAAAACCAAAACTTCACATAAGCGAAACGCTGTCAAAAAGTATTTACAGGTTGAAAAACGAAATTAAAGTTTTCTATTTGACTGACATGGGGAATGTTTTTTTGTTTTCGTTGTTGTTGTTGTTACCTCCACGTGACTTTCAATGTTGTGATATTTTCCAATCGGCTGTTTATAGCGAATTTCATGCTCTTTAATGAAATCGAGTCTATAAATCCAACATTCTCCGAAATACCAAATGTCCATTTTATATGGAAATTTCTATTCAATTGGCTCTAGCAAGAATGTCAACGTTGTAGAAAAATGACTATTCAAAACAAATAAAAATCTGGGAACAATGCTCGTTGAGCTACCCCTTTCAAAGTTCTTGGTGTAAAAGTGAATTTTGTGGCGTTTTTTTCAACTATTTTCGTTCATGACAAAAAAGTCTGTCAGTTCTGGTCAATATTCCTTTTGCTCAAGTCAATGTGAGTGTTTGAAAATGATTCATTTATATAAAAAAAAGCAAATAAATAGTGGGCAAGATAAGAGATCGTATCAGGTGGCATATTTTGCAGTCCCTTTTTCCGAGTATTTTCAAATATGGCGATAAAAATGATTTTCCGAAAAAGATTCAGCGGTGTACCGGAAATATTTCGTAATTACAGCTATTTTGATCATCAAATGATATGATCAGGTTGTGATATTATCTCCTTATTCGTATTCGTTGAATTCTTTGAAAACTCTTCATTCTGTTGATTCTCTACTTATTCGTTTGTTACTGTTTTTCTATTTTTGACAACGATTCACTACACACTTCACATTTACTTTCAATATTTTATTCCATTTCGGTGCAGAGATGGTTTTTTATTTCAAAATCTTCAAATTAATTTCCGAATCTTCCGAACAAAGACTTGTCGGTAGAGTAGGTTCCTACTTCGAACGGCGAGTGGCGTCCTCTTGGAGAACTATTGTAAATTTTACGACAAATCGACTCAGTCGGTAACTATTTTTTAACACAGATTTTATTTCGATCAACAATAATTCCCGTCAGTTGAAAGTGATTTTAATTTATTTCCCCAAATATCTGAAGTTTCGTATAAAAACTTGGAGAAATTGGACTCTGAAGTTTGGATCATGGAAATGCAACAAAAAATGTATTCAAAGTGCATTGAATTCTCCAATTTTGACAACTGGATGAACTTTCTTTTTCAGAGTTCGATTTGGAGTCTAGAAAAAATTGTCTAAGCAATTTTGTCTCCTGAAATCGTAAATACGTTTCAAAACTCGATAGAAATAAATTTTTTGCAGTGTTTCACCGACGCCAACCCCCGCATCAATGAAAACCTTTTTTTCAGCCAAAATGATTCATTGATTTGTCAGTATAAAGAAAAAACTTCAACATCGTAGCCAAGACTCGTTTAAAAATCTTTTCCTCCAAAAGTTCCATCGACCCAACATTATTATTCTTTAAATGAATGGCCTTTCAAAAATAAAAGGCCAGTTAACGTGCCGAAGCGAACAGTAGATTATTTGGATAGAGGAAAAAGGTGT
This sequence comes from Campoletis sonorensis, assembly GCA_013761285.1. Classification (NCBI taxonomy): domain Eukaryota; kingdom Metazoa; phylum Arthropoda; class Insecta; order Hymenoptera; family Ichneumonidae; genus Campoletis; species Campoletis sonorensis. The sequence continues at coordinate 943,505 of JACEOJ010000081.1, forward strand.
TAAGAAATCTTACCTTCGTTACAAGCAGAGTTTCTGGACTGTTGTCCATTCTGGCTGTTGTTTCTCTTGTTGCAGCAATCGGGACAAAACTGTCTCCTCAGAAGAGGAGACATGCCTCCTTGTTCCATTTGGACAGCTAATTCGTGCCTGCAGCTTCCATTGCTGGAATCGATGGATGGCTTCGCAGTTGACATAGCGGAACCCAGTTCCGTAGGTGATAATCTTTCAGCCGTTAGACTCCTCGGAGGAGTTGCACTTCTCTCTGTCATAGCGCAGCAAAGGGACAATTTGGTGCTGGTGTTAGAGGCATGGATCGAATGATCAATTTTCGAGTCTTTGTCGCTTGTCTGGCCTTCTCTGTAAGGAACCTCCAAGCAGCCTACTCTTGTCTTCTTGTTCATAAGCATACGACAGAGTGATTTTTTTTTCTCTTTAGTTTTTGGCGATGATTCCGCTTGTGCTAAATTTTTTGGGTCTCCTTGCTCCATTATAATTTAGGTTATGTGTATCATGGACCTTCTTCTCTAAATCTCTTAATTAATGACTTTTTTTTTATTGCACGTTGAAAAGAGACGAAGCAAGGGAAGAAAAATTTGATGAAATTATTCCATTGAATCCTTGCATACGCGACACTGCTCTAATTTCTTATAATTAGTGAGTTATTATCATTATTGTTATTATTATTATTATTATTGTTGTTATTATTATTATTACAATTTCAAGTGACTAGAGTTTACACGATTTTTTGGTATATTTGACGCAAGTCGCGATATGTCAAATCGCGGTTAACGCGGCGTGTGACTAATTGCATTTTTTTCTTCAGGCCCGAAAGTTGAACGAGTTTTCTCGTTCAATTGTGGAAGGTAAAGAAAAACCTTGCGAGGCTCTTAAAATCATCGTCCCTGAACGAGTTTTTGATTGTCATCGTAATAAAAGCGATGATAATTAACACGCGGTTATCCGACACGCAAAAGGCGCACACAAACGCGACGAACTCGTGAAAAAGAAATATTGTGTATTTACGTTATAGCCAAGAGATCAAAACGAATTGACAGAGTCAAACAAAAAATGTCAACTCTCACACCAGCTTCCATTTTTTGATATAAAAATGTTTATTTATATTTATTGACTCAACGAACGAACAATAGTGACCGGACGAACGATCCAATGAATTAGACCGTCGAATGTTATTTGTTTGCACGTAAGTTTCGGTCATTATCACCCGCATTACCCACTATCGTCGTCGACATCGAGAGACAGCGGACGTTCAACCAAGGTTCAATCGTCCGCCATAATGCCCCGATGCCCCACTCTGCCGATAACCTGTACACCGACACAACCAACACCACTTCGCTGCTGACGATTCTGCGCCGCATTGAAGAAACCTAGCGGACGATACACACACGCGGGTGTCGTCTTTCGCTTGGATGATCGCACACCTTGCCAAGCATGACATGTCAAACTTTTTTTTAATTGCACGACATTAAATAAAAAATGAAATGTCATTAGAATTGGGTTTGGTATGTGATTAACTTTTTCAAGGTATGCCAAAGGGATATTTAAATAAATGTCAGTTCGAATGTTGGCTGTCAAAATTTAGCAGACGAAAACGAGTGGATTCGTGGCGCCATCTTGAAAAGAAGAAAGGGAAGCCGCTATGCGAAGGGATGCAAACGGCGGCGCCACAATCGTCCCGTTCATAACAACAGTGTGTGCGTCACTCGACCAACACTTTCGTAAGTATATAATACCGTACTTGTGCCATCAACGTGTATGTATATAGTCGCAAAAATTCACACATAGCATCTTTGATCACCCGTACGGTACGTGTGTATATATCTCATTGCCCAGAGAAATTGCGTCACAAGTGTGAGCATTCGTTTGTTTACATCGTGGAGAAATAAACTTTCAATAATCGTAAGATTCTGGTTAACGCACGTTGAAAACAAACGCCGAGGGGTGGAAAAAGCTTTGACCCTCGGTTTTGCACATCGAGCGTCTCTCTTATCGTGTTTTCTTGACCGGCATTCCGTATTGTAAAACTGACGTGGAAATATACGCGAAAAAATCTTTACATTCGTCTGTGTTGCAAAGCGTTTCTCTTCGAGTTCGGATATGTTTCGAAGGCTCGGATCGACGATTGGTTTACGTGTGGATATCGAAAGAATAAATGAAATATGGTGAAGACAAATAGGTCGTTGCATCGCGATGCGATTAGTGTAAATTGGGCTGTCGAGATGACGTTTTTCGAGAAGATTCGAGCCATCCGCGTCGTAATAGAACAAAACAGCAGGTAGAAAACATCACCTCGGTCCCAGAATTTGTTCTTTTCTTCGAAGTGTGTGCAAGATATTTATATCTATGACTTTGACAAGTGCTGCGTGTTTATTTTTCCAGTGATAATAATAATAATAATAATGATAACTAATGAGGTGTGATGGTTATTGATATCTTATAAAACAGTGTCAACAGGCGCGTAATATGCGCGTATCACACACGTGCTTGGAATGTCTAGTGAAAAAGTATCAACTATCGATGCAAAGTTTAACTGGCATATAAAAATCATTAATAAAGTCGAAAAAATGCTTGACAATAATGACGTTCAACGGAAAACGCGAGTCTGAACAAAAGTATTACGGTAAGTTGCGTTTCTTTATTTATTCGAGCTACAAAAGTGAATCTACTTCGTTCGAATACGAGAATTGACGAGGAAAGAACTGAATTAAGATATAAAATAGAATAATTTGACGATAATGGCAATGGCAAATAAATACTAGTTTAGTACTCGAATACCACATAAGTTGGTACTCGTTGACGCGAGTATACACGCGAAATTGCGATTTCCCTAGATATTGGCGGTCTGGAAAAGGTGCGCCGTCTCGTCATCTCCGTATGCTATAGTTGACTGATTATAATAATTTTAGATACACACGTGAGGCAAAAAGTTTAAATAATGATTAAGAAATTCTTCGAAAAACTACGTATTCCGAGTATTTTCACAACCATCCAAAATTTTGCATATTATTTGTTTTGTCAATGAAAGTACGAGAGAAAAAAGGTCGAAGGGCCAGCGCCCGTCTTGTCGAAGATGTTGCTCGGTCATTGCCGATTGGCCACGAGTTGCGCCTTTGAATTATCCCTTGTGTTCGTTTGAAAATCATTCGAACGAAATCGTCTGTTTCTATTTGACAATTGAAACGTAAATGAAATTGATACAACATTATTCAAGCTCTTCTGGCGAAAGTACGAAAAAGGGAAAATCGAATAAAAAAAAGATGTAAAAAAAAAATGAAAAGGTAAAAAAAAGACAGCACGCGGGCGTGTAGGACGCGGGAGCGCGGGCGCGTATTATCGTCAGTCTCGCACCGCCGCCAGGAGGTGTCGCAAGTTTCGCGCGTTCGGCAAATACACACGACACACAGCGGGAGCGTAGCGTAGGCCACCATTGTTGAATGTCCTAGCTTTTGGTTTTGATGCACCGTGAGAGGGACGGGAATTATTTTCCGTTGTTAAAAGAGGGAGAAAGAGAGACAGAGAGAGAAGGAAAAAAAGAAACAAAAGTAACTAAAAAGCAAAGGGGCAAAGAAAAAAAGGAAAATCGGACAATTACGGGGAAGGCGAGAGAACGGTTCGAAGGGGGTTATCGGGCGCGTCAAGGTTCGTAATAAAATTTGCGTGTTGGAGGTAAAAGATAATGCAATTTTAAAGGGATTTTGAAAGAAGGAAAAAAATGTTTCGAGGCTTGAGATATCGATAACTAGAGGTGGGCAAACGAGGAAGAGAGGCGAGAGGGGGTCATGGTGGCGCGAGAAAGAGAGAGAGGGTAGGATATAGAGAGAAGGGCCAAGGGAGGATCGGAGCGATCGGAGAATCGCCGAAGCATAAGCGGTACGCGAAGGAACCTCTATCTATCCGTCTTTTTCTCGCTCTCTATATCTCTATCTCTTTTTTTCACTATCCGTCTATCTCGCCGTCTCTATCTCACTCGCTCTGGTGAAATCGTGTGTGCCCATCGATTTACGGCCGAAAGAAAGAGTCAATCCGTGAAACATATCCCGTCAAAGGGTCGTAGGGTGTTGGTGCGTCCGAATTCCGTTTTGTTGTACTCGTGCCCAAGGTGTGTGTAATTTTGTGCGTGCCGGCAAACGCGTCTCTGAAATCCTTCATCTCTTCTTCCCTCTCTCTCACTCTCTATTCCTCAGCGATCTCCCTCTGTTTTCCCCCCTCGCTCGAACGTCTCAATTTTTTTTCTTACTCAAGCTAAAGAAAACATATTCGTACAGACGACTTTTGTGTGTAATTTTTCTTTCCTCTGATCCAATCGACGCGCCAAGTCACTATTTCTCGGTTCTGTCTTCCCCGCGCGACACACGATACATTGAGGGATATTTTCCGGTGAGATATCCGTATTCTCCCTCTGTGTATTCGCCAAACTTTACACGAAATCCTTATTTTCGTGAGTTATTCTAACAGAGCTCTCGATTTTCTTCAATCCATTGTCACTCGAAAGTCGATATTTCGATCGTTTCGACGGTGTCAAAAGTTATTTTTTCTCGACGATCATTACAAAGTTTGACTCCGTGAACGTGTCGCGATAAAATCCTCCAAATATCTCGTCTTTCTGAGCCTCATGTTCCAGTGTTTAATGCACGTGTCCAATTACATTTTATCAAAGCCCAGAATTTCTAACCCACGCGTCAATCCAGTTTGTGTTTATTCAGTCGACCAAATATTATTTTCGTAGTGCTACCACAATGAATTGTTGTTTCTCTTGTTCTTGTTACAACTATTAAACAGGTGTCGTTTAATTCGCAGAAGAAACAAGAAAAAGTATACAAGATTCGGACAGAAAAAATCAAGAGACGAGAAATTTGGATTACGCCAAAGCTTATATAGAATATTGTCGCAGTTTGATCAACAATCGGGCGGACCTTGAGAACAATCTGGAACCTCAGCATGGTCTGACGCCGGGGAAGTTGGATTCTGCCCTTCGAAATGGTAAATTTTATTATTAACGACAAACCAAAGTTCCATTAGTCGAATATTAAACAAACAAAAAAGTTTTCTTCAAATAGATTTAAGGAGATTGAAAAGAAAATTTTATTATTAATAACAAACCAAAGTTCCATTAGTCAAATATCAAAGAAACAAAAAAGTTTTCTTCAAATAGATTTAAGGAGATTGAAGAGGAATGTAAATAGAAAATAATGTAAATGTTTAGGGCTTTCGGCATTGGGATACGCGGCGGTACAGTGGGCGCTTCCGACGGACTGCGTCCATTGGGGATATCCGCAAGAGCCGTTGATACTATGTAACGACACGTCGAGCGTGGACTGCAATTTGTACTGCGAAGAAACGTCAAAAGTGTTGAAGGATAAAGAGAAGAATTTGTTGAGCGGAGTGACTGATTTTTACAAGAATCTGGAAACGGCTTATCGCGCAGCAAAGTCTAATTGGCAAGCGGAAAGAGGAGCAGTCGGAGGAGGAGGAGGAGGAGGAGGAGGATCGTCATTGCAGGGGGATTATATATTGGGTGGTGGTAACATCGTTGCTGATGTGCCAAAAGCGCCATTATTGGATTGCCCTTACTGGGATCGTGGTTATCCGAGTTTAATATCACTGCCAAATAGCAAGGAGGAAGAAAAAGGTAAACGAGGGAATAAAGCTGAGAAAGGGGTCTCGTATCGAGAAGATATCGATAAGACTAGAGCGACGAGAGAGAAACTCGCGATAGCGTCGAAATTGGATATCGAAGGGGGAGTGGATCGAAGGGTGAAAAACGAGAGACGTACAAGCCTCGCGGGTGGACATTATTTGGGTTCAAACAGTTGGCAAGATTCGGTCGAAATGTCAGGCCAATACCCGGGTCACAGCAGGCCACCGGTGGGTACACCACCGCCTCAAAATGTCTGGAATCATTTGACAATGGCCCAGGGACAGGGGAAAAACAACGCTGCCAATCGTGGCAACGTTGGCGGAGCTGGAGGTGGCGGCGGAGGAGGAGGAGGTGGCGGAAGTGGCAGCGGAGTTCCGAGCAGTCACGATTCCCTTCAACGCTCCTACGAACGCGTTCAATCCGATCTTTCTTATCTTCTTTCCGAAGTATCGGGATTGAACATGCACGCGAGTGGTCTTTCCGGAGCCTCGCTAAATCCGGCCGGATTTTACACTCATCCGTCGATGGCAAGGGCCGCTTCGCATCTGACGTCTCAGCTAACGCCCCAATTAGCGCATACACAAGCACCCCCAACCTGGCACACCCCGACCGTACCTTCTAAGAGCGTCGCCGCACCAAACGCACCAGGTAATCCTTTGTACAGCCTCCAGATGCTCGTTGACAATCGACAGAATCAAAATCAATACAGAAATTCACCGGGATCCCAAAATACTCTCGATCTATCGGCGACCTCCGAAATGGCGGAAAATTATTCTCGCATGACCCAAGAAATACCGATAAGCCTGACCGCCCGTAACGTCGACAAAGGCAGCCGCAACGGCAACATTATCTCACCCCCGATACCGTTGAACGGCGAAACATCCTCCGACAGTGGGATCAGCTCTTCCGTACCAACCCCCAATTCACTCGGTGAGCCTGTTTCCCTCTCGACCAAAGATCTCACCACGCCCAAAATAACGGTTAAAAACTTTGAGAGCAACCTCAAGGGCGTCGCCAATTTACACGACAAAATCAAGGAAATGGGGGTTGACACGTTTGCACAAAAAGTCATCAACCTACCCCCGAGTGTTACGATCGAAAGAGTTATTACGGGGATGGATAAAAAGGACGTGGAGCCGCTGAAGATGAAAGACACCCTGAGCGTCATAGCTCAAGTGCCGAGAAACGTATTGCCCGTTATCGTTAATCTCACGTCGAGAATGGACAAGGATGTTCTTGACAGTCCGATGAGGGAATCCTCGTCCGAGCGGGAACGTAAAGTAGAAGATAACGTGAGCGTAAGGTCACCAAAAAATATGGCGACCAAGCGATCAGGGAAAAAAGGAGTTGACTCGTTGCTCGAGAAACTCGAGGGTGGCAACAAAAAGCTTGGAAGCACGGAAAATATAGGATCGGTTATAGTGACCCCGTTGGAGGAGAAGGATAGTTGTAGCGTTAAAAGTATGTCGCCGGAACGACAAAAATCTAAATCCCCGACACGAGACGAGGACGTTGTTTCGCCGGCTTTTAGCAACGACGATTCTAACGATCAAACTAAACAGCAGCGGAGAAAAAGGAAACTTGAAAAACCAGTCAGACTGAGCAAAGATTCGAAAACTGAGGTCGAAGATATGGAACTCGAGCCGACCGAGCCACGTGAGCCAAGAATACGCGAGAGTACGTTGGTCCACGAAGAGCCTGTCGTACGCTCACCCGCGCCTAGCATAGTTGTACCCGTTGTTCGCGATCCCGAGGAAAGAATCGAGGATCGAACGAAAGATAGAGCGAAAGAGAACGAGGAGGAAGAGGAAGACGAGGAAGAGGAGGAAGAGCCAGTTGCTGTCGTCGCGACTGCCGTGAATGACGATCGAGTTAAATCGCCCGCGCCACCGCCACCTCCACCACCTCCGCCTCGAGAAGACAACGAAAAGGTTACGGAAAACCCAGCGGAAAGTACGAAAACGGAAGAAAACGAACCGATCAAAAGGCGGAGAAGTAGCGAAGGCCCAGGCCCAACGTGTCAGCAACAAACACCGACGAGCCAACGAACGAGGAGAAAATCGAGCGACGACGCTATCGAATTTTCTAAAGTTACCAGTCCAAAGGGCGTTGGGGTCGTTAACGCGGCGAATCCTTTCAACGAGGTTGAATCAGAACTCGAAAAAATGTTTGCCGGTATTGTTGAGACCGACGACATTACCGGAGACACCAAGAGCCACGAAACAAAAAAAGAATCAAGCCATTGCGACACGAAGAATAAGAAAAAAACGGATAAACCGATGGACATAGAAATGAAAGAAGAAGGAGACGAGGAGGAGGAAGAAGATGAGGAGGATGATGAGGACACGAAATGTACGAACGTCGAAACAACGAGAACAGATACGACGGACGTAACGTCGACAGTCCTGACGACCAAACCGAGCCCCAACAAAAAAGGCAAAAAGCCTAAAGTACGTGGTGGAAAGAGGAAAATTTCGAAATCTCGGGACTCCGGGCACGCACCTGGGGCCAGCCAAGATCTCATCGCACCAAACAACAATAGCAAAAAGAGGAAAGGCTCGAAAGTAGCGAAAACAAAGATCGAGACACCTACGAAAAAAGCGAGAAACAAAATTACCAAAATTGTCGATGGTCTCAGAGAGATCTCTTACGATTCGGGCTCAAACGCGAGCTCGATCAGGTCTCGAGGTCCGGTTGTTCACGTCGAGGGACCTAGGGACAGTCCACTTAGTGTACAAGTCGTAAATGCGCCCCGAGAGGACGAAGAAGAGAAGAACAAGGAAAAGAGGAAAAGCGTGGGAAATGGCAACGCTGGACGGAGCAAAAGACTCAGCCATCAAAACGATCTCGACTATAGAGGTAAGTTCGATTGAAATAAAAATCCACCTTTTTCCTCCATCCGTTAACGAGGTACTATCGCCACAATCAAAATCGTACATACAAAGTAACGGCAAAATGATTAAATACAATTTTTCCAAGATAATTATTTGAAATTTTGCGTGAATCTTCTTGAGCGTCGTATTATGATGTGTAAAAAATTTGATAAGGTTTCACCGTCTGGTCTGGAAGTCACGAAAAAGACGATATTTTACAACAAATAACTCGATTTCTAAACGATCAAACTACCTCAAATTTTACCCACAGTTGAGTATGGCTGTTAAGAAGATTCACATAAATTTTAAGCACCTAAACTTGGAATTTATCAAACGCATAAGAAACGATCGAACCTCCTTAAAACCGCGGGATATTTTCACTAATTTATGTCTTTTTTATTTATTCAGGTAAAGTAAGCAGAGCGGGTCTATTCAGCTCGACATTATCGTCGCGATACGACGCCCACACGACTGACTCGACGTGGGTATGCGTTTTTTGCAAACAAGGCCCTCACTCGGTCGTACCTGGTGATCCAGCTCGGCCTCATCCTAATTTGGCTGGACCTCACATAGCTCCGGGCACTTATACGGTAATTCATCAACAAACCACGTTTCGTTACTTCTTTTTTAACAATTCAATTTCGCCCCATTTTTTGCTTTTATGTCAATGTTGGTGAGTGCGTAAATAATCCGATGAAAATTGTTTAAAAGGTTCCTGCCGGTGTACTGAGCGATCTTTTCGGTCCATATTTAATCGGAAAAGAGCGCCTCGAGGAGGGTATACTTTCAGCGGACGAACAGGAAATAACGACGGAACAGAAAAAGGGTAGCAAGAACAAACGTAGTTTGAGGTACGCCGGACTCGCCGATCAATTTTCTGCTAAAATGGGCAAAAAGAAAAGAAACTCGGTCGAGTGCCCTGTCCCTGGGACGCTTACCGGCATGACACTTTTACCCGGCGATGAACAACGATGGGAAGTTTGGCTCCACGAACAATGTGCACTCTGGGCCGCTGGAGTTTATATGGCGGGTATGTTATTAAGAATACTTGAAAAAAAAATTCAAAAATATTACGAAATTACGTTTACAAGACAAAACAAAACAAAAAATTACGTGGATTTCTATAAATTGCAATAAACTATTCACCATAAATTCAAATTGTTTTGTATCAATGCACATAAATAAATTAATTCCGTTTCGGTCAGGAGGTCGAGTAACAGGTCTTCAGGAAGCAGTTTGGGACTCGACAAAATCAATTTGTGGCTCTTGTGGTCTCGCTGGTGCGAACATTGGCTGCGTGAAACGTGGTTGCAAATCGGTAACGCATTATCCTTGCGCGCTTACGAGAGGTTGGCTGCTCGATACGAGTCAGTACATACCGAAGTGCAATTTGCATCGGGTTACGTGAGATAACGGTCCTGAGTCCGTGAGTGTTGAGAAAACGCGGATAAACACGAGCGTACCGTTGTACCCTGAACGAGGCAAAGTGTCTTCTTCGAGCAACGAGATCAACGAGAATAAGAAAACAAATGAGAACAACAGAACCGATCGGAACCCAGCGGATTCACAAGGTTATTACAAGAGATTGAACATTTGACAACAATCGTCAACGGTGTGGAAAACTTTCAAAGTGGAAGAGACAACAGCACGATAATCGTCGTTGGCTTGTTCGCCAAGTTTCACATTTTCATTTCTAGCTTTTAACATTGAAATTGTGAGGAATGAAAAATCTGCCACATCCTGATAAGAACAGAAAAATTATCTCGCGGACTTATGGCCCACGTGATGAAAATACGATTGCGAAAAAAATGTCGATATTTTGGTTGGACGACTGAGAAGGCCATGTTAATATATTTTAACACGAAAATACAAAGTCACTGGTGTACAGAGAAACGAAAGTAACATTTCGATCGAACCTGCCAATCAAAAAGCTGACAGAATGTATGGCGATTTGTAAAAGCTAAAAAACAAAATAAAAAGTGATCGTTCGGAGAGAATGAACCGAACGTCTCTCCGTTATGAGAACGTCCTCGAGTTGAACTCGCGACAGACGAAGTAGGGGAAATAAAATCTGAACAAAAACATAAATGATGATAAAGACGGGAAACTTGAAAAACTAGTTAGAATTTAAAGACAAAAGATAAAGAAAACAATTAAACTCGTTTATGAGCTATCCGTTGATTGGATTTATTGACTTTCTCGGCCTGTGGCCTTGCGACGGTGGCCTTTTTCGATTTAATACTTGAAATGAAGATACAGGTTTTTTCCAATCAAACGTCACACACTTGTAGATTAATAAAAAAAAAGAAAACGTGGAAAATCATTACAAAAAAAAACGAAAAACTTGGGTATAAACGAAAAAAAAATGAGAAAAAAAACAATTCTAGCTATTTATTTCCTTTGCATTGAAAAATATCGCGAAATACAAATTCATTAGCGTGTGGATGACCATTTGCAAAACTTCGGAGCAGCCTGACTGATCTGTTATGTTTCTCCCTCGTTTTGCCTTGGGTATTTGACGATTCCAATCATTTTTTCCCTCGCTTCTCCAACTCACCCGACAGAGAAAGAGAGAGAAAGAGAGAGAGAGAGACAGACAGAGAACCTCTTTGTAGTTCAAATACGAAGCTTGCGGGTTTTCTTTTTTTTTTTTTCCTTTACAGACGAGCTATTAACTGGGCTTTATCGTAAATTTGCTGAAAGCATAGACGATTGATTAAAAATTACTGTCAAAAACGAAAGAATGGAAGATAAATTGAAGATATACACTTATACACATACATACGGACAAAAATTTGTAAAGTTTCGAGGGACCCGTAGCTTTTACGACTTTAATCACCTATATATATCTTCATCTCCTTTTTATATCGATGAAATTATTATTATTATTATTATTATTATTATTATTCTATAATTATTATGATTAATTCATTGAAAGTTTGGTGACAATTGATGATTCGTGCGATTTTTACTTTCATGATGATTATTGTTACAACTTTTTTTTTTTAACACCTTTTTTGAGTTATCGTTAAACAATGATGTTTTTGCGAGAGAAAGTAGATGGGGAAAAAAAAAAAAAACCAGTGATCGATAGAGGCTGGGGGAGAAGAGACGCATGTGTAACTTACCGATCGAATTAATCACGACTTATTATTATACTCATTACGGTAATGAAAAAAAAAAGAAAAAAAAACAAAACAAATACTGTCATTGATTTATATTATTATTGTTGTTGTTAGTATTATTATTATTATTATTATTATCGTGGCCGCTGTCGTTTCTACATCATCACAAAAAACAAAAGAAAAAAACAATACGCATTGTTGGAATTCGCATCATAATTAAAAATTGTGTCCGCTGGACACGTGTTTCCCCATGAAAATAACACGAAACGACCGCGGTCAACCCTCCGTTTTTTTCTTTCTTGGTGTATATGTGGTTAGAAACAAAAAAAAAAAAGGAAAAAAGAAAAATGAGCGAAACGAAACAAAGTATAGAGGACAAAATTGGGAAGCTTTGTATAAAAATAATATGACATAGATAATGTAAATAACATTAACTGCGGTAGATAAACGATAAATATATATATAAATATATATATATATATATATATATAATTATATGTACGTTACTCTGACATAGCCATTCGAAAAGCCCCCTTAAACCCCCGAACCCCACAATGTGAACGAGCAGCGTAGCGAGATCAAGAGAATTTGCGATAAAGACGATAAATTAGGTGATGAGAGAGAGAGAGAGAGTTGTATGCATAAAAATCTCAAAGAAAAAAACGTGAGCGGCATTTTAAATGGTCGATAGTTTTTCAATATTAGCTTTTAGCATATGGAAATGAGAATATCATGGGAGAAAAAAAGGTAACAAAAGGAAAATTGTACATAGTATTCGTAGTGAGTGAAAAAAAGAAAAAAAACAAAAATAACAAAACAAAACGAATGTTATCGAGTTAAGAAGAGATGTCGCGTGATGTAAAAAAAAATATAATGACACAATTCTAAGCCATTTTCGTTCGGATGCATAATTATGATGCTGCAGACAAATTATATAATCGTCCCTTCCGTGACATATTTTTTCGATCTTTACTTTCTTCATTTTTTTAGTCTTCTATGAGAAAAAATTCAAACTGCATTAGCGATTTCAAACTGTCGGAAATTAATTAAAATCATTGACCAGGTAGCCACTAAATGCTTTCTGAATTGGTTGAGAATTATTAAACAATTAAACAATTGATAGACACACACACACACACAAATACACACACACAGAGACACTTACACATCGTGTATAACCGAAACGCTTATAAATCTACGGTCTTGTAAGAAACGGGAGGCATAAATGAAAAATAAATAATTTAAAAAAAAACAAAAACAAACGGAATACCGACAAAATTATATCGACGGAGGTGTAGAGGAGAGAAATAAAAACCTGTAATTTAATGAATTGTAAAGAAAGAAATTAATGATTAATTGTGATACGAAATGTGCGGTGAAAGAGAATGAGGGTGAAAGGGAGAAAAAAAAGAAGAAGCAGTAAATGCGGAAAAAAAATGTAGCTGCTGGTGAAAAGATTCTTCCATTTCGTGTGTTAGTGTGTGTCTGTGTGTGGGTGTGTGTAATTAAATCGTTCGAGTTTCGCAACTTGGAAAAATATCCTAACTCTGCCAACGATTCGAATCGAACGTTCAATATCAATTTTTCTTCTTTTTCTCAATTCGTACGAAAATTTTCGTATTTCAAATCTAACTTTTCCTTGTTTCCTTGCTCTCCGCTAGTGAAAAACTGATAGAGCGAGTGAAAAATGTGTGAGAACAAAAAATCATCTTGTATTATAGACGATATAAAATGGAAAGCTGAAAAAAAAAAACGAAAAAAAAGAAGTTAATAAATAAATAAAAGAAAAGCCATTTATCTGTAAATTGCCAATCGAGAATCGTAGTCGTCTGTGACAACATAAATAAAACAAAAATAATAAAAGAGAAAATGAAAGAAACGTTCGTATCGCGAGCAAATTGGGAGAAAAAAAATCGAGTATAAAGACAGAGAGCCTAAGTAATTTGTATAAAATATACAGATGAAAATAATAATAATAATAATAATAATAATATTAATAATAATGAAGCAAAAAAAACATAGAAATCTGTAAAATATAACACGAATGTCGAGAAATTTTGGCGTATGTTTAGGACTATAAACAATGTAACACGAGGATGATGATGATGATAATAATAATAGCGCGAGGAAAAATGAAAAATTTGCGAGACAAATGATAACCCAATTAAATATCGAGAAAAATTCGATAAAAATTTTTACTCCGAACGACAAATTTCAATCTTATATACACGTCGTATAATTTTTCGTTTTTGTTTACGTATTACGATTATCAATTTAATCCTTTTCTCTCTTTTATATATTTTTTTTCTTCTCGTGTTTCCATCAGCTTGGTACGATTTTTGGGATCGTGAATTTTCCATTGATATATTATAATGCAAATGAAATTAAATAAAAACGAAAAAAAAAAAAAAAAAACGAAAAAAAAAAACAAAAGAATCCCATTATCAAGAGACCATTCATTAGAATTTAATGCATTTTTTGTGACCTGGTTATATATTAATTATATTAATCGTTATTAGGAATGATATCAGTTTCATTGTCTATTTAATTATGTGAGATAATCGAGAATATCAGTGGATTGTAATTCGGAATCGATACAATAATACGATAAGCATACATCTTTGTGTAATATAAATATAATGAATTAATAAAAACACGATATAAGTCGCAACATTATTTACGTTATTATTCTAAAAAAACAACTATTATTTAAACTTTACGTCTCAGCTTTGTTTGTATTATGTTTTGAGATATTTCGACCACTTTTTTTACAATCCAACGCTTTTTTAAGAAAGGATGGCACTTACACGCAGTTATGATATTTTTTTCGCGATTGCAGCGCCACCCACGAAGATAATTTTTCATCCGAGAACCACTAAAAACCCGCTATTCGTGCTCTAACCAAGGATCCAGGAGCGCAACATCCACTGAGCTAGCCCCTTTCGTCAATTATTGTTGCAATTATTATTTTTATTATTATCAGCGCATATTCTAAAAGATCGGGGGCCCTCTTATCATGTCGCTCAAAAACTCTCGGGGGTTGTTCAGCGGCACAATTTAATCACTCTGTGGTGTTCAGTGGTTTTCGACTCTTATTTCGCCATAAAGTCAGCACCAAAAAATTCCATTTTCATGCTGGCAAAGTTTACATTGTACCGAAGTCTGAAATGAACTGAAGTCACTTTTATTGTTTGAGGGGCTGCCTCAGTAGGGACTACATTTTCATATTCATTTTTAGAAAAAATGGTTCATTACTGAACGATACAATTCCGCCAAGAGATTTATATTTTTTTAAATCAATTTATTTGACTGGAGGAGGCTCAGCGGAGGTGCGAGAGAGACAGCCGTAATTTTGGAAGTGAAATTTTTTCATACCGTTCACCCGATGATCGGAAAGAAAAAGTTTGAGCCCATTTGTAGCATTTTCCGGCGTGGGCTCGACATTTTTTATTCCGATCGGTCAAACGATGTCTAAAAATCTACTTTCGAAAATCCGAGGTAGGTTCGTGCCGACTGATCCATGCCCTTAAAAGTAGTGGAGAGTACGAGCGCAATGTCGCTAATAATGTAACTGCAAATCAGCGAACCCAAATTCGGTTGTCAAATCGATGGACTCTCAAATGGTTCGGAAACCATTTTTGTGAAAAAATCTACAAAAGTCAAATACATTGAAACAAAACGTTCTGCTGAAGGAATACGAGCTTTTGAAAAAAAAAATTGTTACTGTTTCTTCTTCAATTTTTCAACGATATGATATGAGGCCCGAATATATTTTGTTGTACAATATGATGACGTTGATTGGTCGTTTTCGACCGAGGTATTTTCAAATAATTTTTTTATGAGTCTTCTTCAATTTTTGTCACGATAATGACGGTATAACGAGAATCGATTGGTAAGTGCTAAATTGAAGAAAGTCAATTCTTTGAATTCTGTCTGAACTCTCGAGCGAGCAATTTGTATAAAAATTTCCCATGGACATTACGAGGGGCTGGAAGGGGGTAGCTAAGGTGATAATGATTGAAGTTCATCTTTTGAAAAAATGAGTAGCTGCTGATCAACCTGAATGCGATACCGTACACGACCAAACGCTTCTGAGCAAGTTAAAAAAAAAATTCCTTCATGTAGTCGATTTAACGGAGGGAGCCAGCTCCGCGGCATTATTTTGAAAGTTATTTATTAAAAAAATGGTAAATCACTGATTAATTTCAATAAAATACCATACATAATTGAACAACCACCAAAAGATTTATAAATAAAAAAAATCAATATAATTGATATGATTCGATAACTCGGTGGAGGTATCAGCGCAGGCCTTCGACTCTTATCTTCGCAACGGCTCAAGAAACGTAGTTACTAATTTGACCGCATGCGCCGCGACCCAGCAGTGGGCAGGGTGGGCTAGCTCTGGTCTCCGGTTGCCCCCAACTTTTATACCTTCTTTTCCTTTTTTTTTCCTTTTCCTCAACTCGTTTGTCAGTCTAGAGATGGGCGATATTAAAAAAAAAATCGATTTTCAAATAATCGATTATACCAACAATCGATAACTGAAAATCGATTTTTCAAGAAAAAAATCGAAAAATAATCGATTAATCGATTTTTTCAAAAAGGCTTGATTATACACAAAAAAATGAATTTGATCCACAACTTTTTCACCTAAAGTTAAAAAAAACGCCGCAAGATATATTTTTTAATCCAAAATTGATATATTTAATCGATTTTTCAATAATTAACAAAGTTCATGAAAAATTTGGAAAAAAATCCAGTTGCTCATCCAGCAGGGCACCAGAAGTTATAAATCGTTATCTGCAATATAAATTTGAACGTTATTTTTTGAATTAGTTTTAATGATGCGGTGACACAAAAAATAATTAATTTATAAGCACAGCATATCACCAGAGGATTTTATTAATTAAAAAGTATAACAGAATAAGAAAAAAGGTACAATAATTACATACATGCATTCATTTTTTATTTTCCTTTCTGAACAACGAGTCGGTACCGCGACTCTGGATAAAAAACTTCCAATCTCATAAAAAAAAAACAAAAATTAAAATATATAACGGCAAAAAACAACCATGAGGTTTATTCTTACATATTTGAGTTCATACCAAATAAAAATATCTTACTTTTCTCCATTGTCACTAGTAGGAAACAAATAGCCACCGAGAGTAAAGTTCGTTTCGTTGAGACTTCTCACTTTTCACTGAGGTTATGTTCTTTCTTTGTTTTTTTCTTTTGTTCTTTTTGATTTCACTAACCGGCACCAACAAGAATAATCGCAATTTCAAATCTGGAATATATATATTCTCTCCGATCAGTTCCGATATCATCCGATGGCGGCCATAATCGATATCGTGGCCAAAATATATCGAAAAATCGATTAATCGGGAAACCAACAATCGCTGAAAATAATCGATTTTTACTATGAAAATAATCGATTATATGAAAATCGATTATTATCGCCCATCTCTATGTCAGTCGCTCGTGAACCACCGTGAAAGGAGGATGTGGTCGTGCGTTGAAAGTGTTTTAACTCGCGCTTCACAACACAATAACCAGGGGCACAAGTGAGCGCGCTATTTATCAAAATAAATTTTTCAACTGGCTGAATTATTGACAAACAAAAAGTGACGAATGACAGATCGGTGATAAATAATGCGGAGGGCGACGAAATGGGTAATTTAGCGACTGTGGTGAGTTTCGGTGTTGCATTGATGCCCTATCTCGTGGATTATGTGTGGGCCCAACAGGAAGTTGTCAGAGGTAAGGAAAAGTCATAACACATCATCCCTATGAACGATATAGTGAAAGTTGTCGATAAACGAGGATAACGAGTTTCGTACAGACGTCTCAAACTCGTCTTAATGTTTCGTCGTCGGCTTACGTCTGTCACCATTCAAATTAAATCAAGTTTGACGACATTAATACGTCATTTTAATATTATATCGTGTCTATAATACTGGAATGAATAATATTTCAATTTTGTACCCGGTTTTTGTTTATTTTATTCGCGAAATGACGGTACGGCAAGTGGCGCTTCAACAGGTGTCAATTTCACGTGACTCAACCTATACCAACATATCCCTTCCATTTCCCGATAAAAATACTGAACTGTATATTAATTAAATCATATAACTCCATTTCTTAAATACGAATGAAGTTTCAATTCTATAATTAGAATCATTTTCTCAGTGTTTTTCTTTGTGTTTTTTGTGTTTATCCAATACCAACGCTTCACAAACTCGAATGATTTAAATAATGACCGGTTTACGTGAGTTATCAAGAATTTGACGTTTTATTTATTGTTCAAGAATAGAAAAATACATGCATATTTGTCAGCATGATGCCATCACGTACACTTCTACTAGTTGCAACTTCATTTTCGTTCGTGTTTTATTCCGGAAATCATTCCCACAATGGAAAAACGGTGCAATTATACTCGAGAGTTGATTAGTCTTGACTGCTGCAATATCGAGGTGACGCCAACGCTATTTTTCAAGTTTACTCAAATCCTCCATGGAACTCGGATCTTAATCTCTGCATCTCCATTCACTTCTCAGTTGATGGGGGCTTTTCTTTTGTTATTTCAGGTCATTTGTCACCTTTCAAAACAGTGACATCTTTTTTCTAAATTTTTGATCTTGTGACACGATTTGCGAGATTCTCTTTCGAAATAGCTTCGAACTTTTTATATCACCTCTATTTTTCGATCCTTCAGAACTTTTGACACGTTTTTGGTTAATTCTTGACGGGTTTTTCGTCCACATTTTTTCACCTTCTCCTCGGTGGACAAAAAACTTTTTTAAGACACAAATGGTCGTATACAGTCAAATGGAAAAAACTTTTCTTCTCACGATTCACACACTTGCGGAAATATAAGAATGTAAGAGGAAGACATGGGTATTAAGTAGGCCGGTTGTCGCGCGTTCGTGGAGCTGTCGAACGAAACGACATGCCTATTCGACATACTCGGAATTCCACATCCTCGAACTTCATTATTCTTATTATGAGTTTAATGAATTAACGATAAATACTCATCTATTGTATAATCTTGCAATAAAGTTCAATAACATATTGGAAAGTAAATAGATCGATTTTACCCGAAATGAGAAATGATTAACGAAGTTTAAACCGAGAATTTCAAACTTTTCAGATATTCTGAATATTCGAATAAAGTTCCAATGCTTTTTTCTTGCTAATTTCACGATCTACCTGATCCTAAGGCTAGACTTCAGGAAATAACACTATTGGCAAATATAGTAAACACGTGAAAATGATTTATCTAATATTTTAAATGGAATAAAAAGTAGTAGACAGCGTCGAAATCGATGCCTCGGCTCGACGCAACAAAAAACGTCCAATCTTTTATTCTCTATATATTTATGTCGTAAAGTTTATCGAGCCAACTCTCACTCGCGGTTCAAACGCCTTTTCCTTCGCTTTTGTACGATCTCTCTATTCTTTTGGTATTCGCGAGTTGTGGTAAAAGTCTGCAGTATAAATGTTTTCATGTTGAACAGGTGTCGTCCAAGTGGCCAACAATACGACAAAGCATGAGAACCTTTTGTGTACGTTTAACCGAGCACTATTTTTTCTTATACTTTTGCAATTGTTGGTTTCCTTTTTCACCTAGTTTTATGTACAATCTTTTTGTTTTTTTTTGCCTGAAGGAAGTCGTTTCGCTGCATCGTGTTCAATGGACCATGTATTTTAAAATCTTTTCAAATAATTGCTAATTGATACACTTGTACGATGGATACAATATTTTTATTTTATTATTATTTGTCGACCATTGAGAGCAATCGTAATAATGGAAATATTTTTAATCTAAATAACACATTTTCAAATACTCGATTGCCTCAATCGTCGTCACCTGTTTTCTATTCTCGAAGCTGTCAATTTTCTTATTGAAACGACGTTGACGTTTGCTGAAGTTTACATCGTTGGAATGCAACGAAGTTTTTTTTTCTATAGAAGAGCTAAAAATTCAAATGCAGTGGCGCCAGGATTCGAAAAATAAAAATAGAATAAACTTTTTTTTTTTCTACTTCACCTTAATTTCCATAGTCGCTGCACAATAAGATTATTTATTGGTCATTCGTTGAGTTTAAAATTCGGGTGCAATATTAAACTATTTATTTGTGGGACTGTCAAACTCAATCTTCGTAAAAAAAACTTGAACTCTTTCGATAATCAAGAAGTTGAATCAAAAACACGTTTTTTTTTGGTTCGATGCAACCATAAAATTACAGTATCATGTTTTCGTGTAAATTTGATAGAATGACTCATTTGTGCGTTTTGCTAACCAATGCTGTCCTTCCACGAACATGCGACATTGCCAGGTTTCCATAGATACTTTATGGTGCAAACAACGTCAACGTTCTACGAGGTTATTATTTAGTTGCTTCATTTCGAAATTTTGCAATAACTCATTGTTGGTCAAACTTTCCCAAATTATTCTTAATGGAAATTGTGTGTTTAACCGTTCTCTGACACAGTGGGTCATTTTGACCCGGACTTATTTTTTAATGTCAATATAATTTCTACCCTAGAAATATTTTCGTAGATTTCCAACAATACATTTTTTTTTTTTTCGTAATTTTTGTCCCTCTGTTTTTTTTTTTCGATAAAAACCGATCAAAAGGCTAACGTTGACAAGCGGACGAAGTATGTTTCGGGTCAAATTGACCCAGTGAGTTAATGCAGTCGCAAGAATAATTCTGCAACATATTTTAAAGTGGAATTTCCTGTAATAATTAAAGTTTCGTTACGACCTTCCTCAACCATTCCTTCGATAATTAATCGATATGAAAAGAAAAAAAGAAGTTCGTAAAAAACTGATTATTTATCGAGATTGAATGATAATGGAGTACAAAATGTGTTTCAATTACTGGACGGCCCTGACCGACGTATAATGTTGTTGGGGTGCGAGTATCATTTTGTTTATTTTTTATATTTATTATCTCACGTGGAAACTGTCGCCTGGAATATCGTGTTTAACCGTGGCGATGTAGTGAAGACGAGAAGCGTTAAGCGACAGCAAAATGTCTCAAGTTTCAAGCGATTTCGTTGAAGAAATATTCGATTTATTAAATAGAAAAATAAACATAATTTATTTCGATGGAATGATGATTAAAAATCGTTTTGAAAGAGGAGAATAAATGACAGATGAAATATTTTCATTGATCGAACATTGACCGGAGAGAATTCTCGTTTCCTCCTGACCCTCGCATTTCATGCTTCATAGTACTACTCCTCTTTCTACCTTTCTACACTCGTTGCGTCATCGTGACGGGGTTTGATAAACGACCGCATCCTGCGCGAGTACAACAAGCCCTACATACACGCAATTTTCTCATTTCTCTCTCTCTCTCTTTCTCTCTCTCTTTCTCTCTCATTCGTAGCAAATCTTTCCCATAAGTATTTTCGTTGCAAATTTATCCTCGTGTCATTAGCACCAGGTTGCTCGTACTACGGTTAGAGGCTCGTATTTGAAAGTTAGAAAAAAGGTTTAAAACAAAGCTCTGTGTTTGTAACTTTTTTTATTACGCTGGATTCTTTTTTATTTTTTATTTTTCAGAGAAAAATATAGCAAAGGAATTTTTTTTCTCTCATTCTGTGGGAATTTCGTTATCCGTGTTGTGGCTCGGTAAAAAAACTAAGATTTTTAAGGACGTCCCAAGCACACTAACCTTTACCTACCTGTTTCTCTACCTATTTTTCATTCTTTATGTGCCACGAGTTTTAGCTCAACGCTCTTTTCTTACGTTCCTATATACCCACATGTTTTTGTATACCGTTCCTTCGACGAATCCGTACGTTTCTCTCTCTCGCTCTCTACCCTCCGCGTGACCTCTCTCACAGCCACTTGTTCCGTCCGTCTCCCGCTCTACACGAGAAAACCAGAATTCTCGCTCACCGCACGATTCTCAAACTCTCCCATACAGACTGGATTCGTTTTAGTCCCCGATTATTCATTTTTCAATAATAATAACACTGACCACGTAAATGAAAGTCTCTTCCTTCCTACTTCGTAACCATTCTCCGGTTATTTTCGTGAATAAGGCTCTTCTGCCACAATATAACGTGACGCAACTTTTGACTTTATTCATCGCAGCAACTTCCCGAAACAAGTTTGTATTTAGTTCGAATTAAATAATCGCTTAACCCTTCCCTACAAAACTCTCGTTATTTCATTATCAATTTCACGACATTTAACGTCGTTTTCAACACAAACTTCACGTCATTATTTTAAATAGAATTTAATCGAAGATAAATTTCTAGAAAAAGCCACGCGATGTTGTGGAACGTTTAATAATATTCTTGACTGTACCGTTCAACCTAAACCTTGAAAAATAAATAATCATTATTAAAAACTTCAAGATTATTCGAAGACTTGGTCTTTCAAAAAAATTCCAAAACTTTGTAGCCACGTATTTGACACGTTGTTCCAGCATAAAAAGAATTAAAAAGATCGTTCGATTCTTCGAAGATTCTCAAGCCCTTTTCGCCCTCTTTGAAACGTCAAGAGAACGAGAATTCTCGAAGCGACTGTCCCCGCCACATTTTTGCCCTTGGAATAGAAAGTTCACGAACAAGGGATGACACGATCGTTGCACAGAGCAATCTGTATAGATATCCAAAAGGTCGAGTAGTGGAATAATTGCTTAGTTCGGATTCACAGTTATGCAGGATAGTATGTTCTATAGATAAAATATATAGATGTTGGTCGGCGGTTAAAGTGGCGTGGTACATTGTGTGTGATATCCGATTATAGAGCCTGTAAACTATGCTACGAGAACGATGAAAGGATCGAGATTCGCTCGGGAAATCCATTATAGAAGCGACTTTGCATAATATATAGATGAGAATGTATAGACTGTGAAATTCCGTTTCCCTGGTGGTGAGAACACGAAGTAATTAATCTTCTCTTGCCCAGAAGACTTGGTGGAACGAGAAATTTAGTAAATACTATTATCTTCAATTGAATAAATGGCTCGGTGGCACATGCGAAAAGTGTTGTTCGTTGAATTGAAATAGTTGCCAATATCCGTGAGTCCACGTGTGTGCAACTGCGTTATTATCAATTTTCAAGCAAGCTGCTCTCTTCTGGCAACTGTAGGCTTTCATTATCTCGTGAGGTTATGAGACGAGAGTTCGAGAGTATGCCCACATCCGCTGTGACAAAACGTAATATCTCCATCTATTTCAATTCACGTTTAAGCTTCTATCGCGCAATGGTGCACGTTCCTGTTGCTCGTTACAAATATATATATCTGTATATTTTTCTCTTTGTACCGCAGAGTAGCACGTAACAAGGCCGGACGTGAATAGTTCACAAGACTCGTTGCATATAGGCTGCCAGTGTATCGTACTTTGGCAAAGTGTCTCCTCTCGTCTCCGAGCGATTACACGCTGCTATTTCACTTTGACGAGCTGCAATAAAATAAAGCACAATAAATAAATGAAGAAAAGTAGAAAAAAATAAACACACAGCGTGCATCAAACCGTTGAGAGAAATTCCACGACCGTGAATATGATTTTTCTCCTTGTTTATTCTTCTTTTTGTTTCCTGTTGACACTCTCCTCGTCGTACACTTTGCTATGAATAAAATGTTTAACTCGAAATTCACGTTCCAGATATAGTTTAATTGATCGTGGGCACGTGCTTAATTAAACGACCACACACACACACACACAATCACATGCAATTTGAAACCCGCGAGTCTCATAGTTACGAAAGTATCCTACTTTCTAAATATTATTAATTTTTTTTTCTTTTCTTATTACACTTCAACCATTTCGCTGCTTCGTTCGATTATTTTTTTAAATAACCAACGAATAATTCATTGAGGAAAATGATTTGGGCTAGAAAAATAAATTAATATATAATTACGTAATTACGAAAGGAACTATTGCAGCTAGTAGGAAAGAGAGATAATAAAAACTTGTAAGAAAAACATGTAAATAAACGTGTGTGTTAGTGCTTATCTGTGTCTGGGTTTATAGAAGAATAAGGTGCAGTCGAGGCTGCACTTTCTCGTCGCTTTGCCAGCTTCTCTTCTCCTACCATAGTCACCCCACAAACTCGTGTATATATTCCTATGTGTAAGGATAAAATCCCGTAACGGGTTGCACAGTTTGGCTTCTTCGTGTGTTTGTACCAGAAAATCTTTTCACCGTAGTAAGAACGTCGTTGTGTATGTCGTTCGATGCTTAGGGCTTATTGGAAAGTCTTCGTTTGTCTCTTTCTCTTGTCACGGACATATTTTTACATAATTTTATTGACACGGTCCACTGGAAAATGGATTATACTTGGATTTGTGAGAATATATTTATTATTTTGTATTTTTTTTCACTGAAAATCGATCGTAAACGAAAAATCAATTTTTTAGCAATAAATTATATCGTAATAATCGTGTTTTGTGTTTATAAATGAATTCATTCGGTGGAATAAGCGATCCAACGTAAATGGAATAATCAGCTGACGTAATTTTCGTTCGAAGACCATGAGGATGATATAACGCACCGTTCTTCAATTATACTTGTGACGTCAGCAAACCCATGCAATGTGTGTGATGATAGATCGTTATGCCTATTTGTAAATTGTCTCGGATTAACGGTACGTTTAATGTAAAAAGAGTTACAACGACCAAAAAAACAAATATTTTTCGAAAAAATTACTTGATTCGATTAACGAAGACAAAGAGACACGAATATTAACGTACCAGGAAAACAAAACTAAGTGTGAATACGAAAGGCACGTCGAACTGACATCTGTCCAACTCGCACGCTCCGCCCACCAATTGTTCTTGTTAATTTTTCGTTCGCGTTAAAACTCCACGTCTTCCTTTACGTCTCCAAGCGTTTGTTTTTTCTTTCTCGTTTCTCGTCGAGCATCCAATTCACGAGAGCGAGCCAAGTACACAACGGAGACGAGCCACTCGTCACAGAGTCTCTAAACACTTAATATTTGTAAATAAAGGCAGGGGGAGGGGGGAGAGAAGGAACGAAAATTCTTTATGTACCGAATTGTACCGTTTTTCGGGAACATAGAAATGTCGAGTGACGTGCTCGTTAGAAACTTATTTCTTTGACAGCTTCCACTCGACTCACCACGAGGATAAATAAATACAATTATTTCTCCAGCAATCAAGCATCGCCATTTTTTTTTCTTTCGGCCTACTGCGTTTCTTCCCTTCCGTTATAAATCCTGTTGAAAAATTGTCTCGACTCTTTTTTTATTTATCGCTCTTTCCCGGAAGCTCCGATGACCGCGCGTCACGAATTTTTGTATTTTTATCTTTTCTATCATTGTTGTTATGGTTACTGTGTTATACTCGCTTGTATACATCGGAATATTGCTTTTCAAGCTCCATGGAATTGTCAGGGACATCGGGTCGTTGCGGTAAATTGTTACCTCGTCATGTACGATGACCGAGAAGACGATAACAGCATCTCCTCCGTATTCTCTCACTTTTTATGTGTATACACGACCAATGTATTCTCCGCTACGGAGAAAAACGCTTAGACCTACCGTTATTTTTTATTATTTACTATTTTTACTTTTTTTTCGTTTCTTGTAATGAATTTTCTTGGGAAATTTGTAATAACACATCTCAATATCATATTACACTGATGTAAGAAATATTCATTTAATAATTAATCAGAAATATTTACTTTAAGGCCCAATTTTCGTCTTGCATGTTGTTTTTCCGATTTTTTTTTTTTTTTTAATTCTGCACACACGTTAATTGCCTATTTAAGGAGTTTCGGTACAAGTCAAACAATGTAATGGTTCAGCTTATCTTTAGGGAGAATCAGGGGGAAAATTCTATTGTTCGCAAGCAACGCGCTAACC
The DNA here is from genome assembly GCA_013761285.1 of Campoletis sonorensis. Lineage (NCBI taxonomy): Eukaryota > Metazoa > Arthropoda > Insecta > Hymenoptera > Ichneumonidae > Campoletis > Campoletis sonorensis. Next base: position 969,020 of record JACEOJ010000081.1, read on the forward strand.
TCACACAACAAAATTTCGTACAAAAGTCACACGATTACTGAAAAATGGATCGATTTCATTCAAATAGATCGACACAAAAAAATGAATAATTAATAAACGAGGTAGACGAAATATTTTATTTTCTGTTGGCATAATTGTAATGATATTTCGAGTCGTTTGACAGTTTTTCATAATCTTTTTTACATTTTTTCGTATTGTTTGATGGACATAACTGAAGTTTAGGGAAAGCGTAGGCATGTCTCTATGTTAAAAAGTGATTTTTCACTTAAGAATTTTGTGGAAACGCACTGAAAAAAAAGTTTCGTTGATCTAAACAAATTTTGTTTCTGTTAACCAAATTATTTGGTTGAATACGTCCAACCGAATATTTCCTAAATTTGACAAAATAATTTGTAAATACTGGCAACAAATAGTTGATCGTCTCAACAAAAGTTCAGTTGAGCTAAACGAATTAATGGTGACCCAACAAAAGATTTTGTTGCTATTTAAGCTCAAATCCACAAACGTTCAAATTCTTCAACGGAATGATACCGTTTAATCAATTCGTTATGTTTACTTAATGAATATGTAAACAAAAATTACGTTGAAGCAAATAAAAATCATACCAACGCAAATAAACGGCACTAGTTCTTCAAACAAAATGATTTGGTTAGTGTTTTAGTTGATTGAACTGCAATGACTTAGTTAAACCAACCACGTAATTTGCTATTCAACAAATAAATAGTTGAATCGATCATATTTTCGTCCAACAAAATGGATTTTGTTTGTTCAACGACGTTTTTTTGTCAGTGCGGTGTGGACAATCGTTTTGAAACTCGGAGGACTTATTCATCATAAGTCAAAGAACGTACTGTAGAAATTTGAATAAAATCATTACATTTCGTCAATTCTACAAAAACTTCTTAAGAATACATGAGAAAATAAAATCGAACAGTTTTGTCTCATAGTTTTGCTCGATTTGTTCAAACTCTTTGCGGAAAGAAACTTTCGATTATCGACCAAATTCCGGACGTTCTATGCACCAGGAAAAAGGGAAACTAAATATATTTTTCAGTTTTCCCATAAATGTGTAAAATGCTGTTGAAATGTGTGTTATTTGTCTAGAAATATTTCTAGTAATCTCAGACTTTGTACTACTTCGTGGCCATAAATGGCATTCTCGATCGGTTTATCCCCCAAGCTGAATACACTTCCTCTTCCGGGCTGTAAACGATCTGCACAGACGACAGGTCCCTCCTTTTCTCTCACTCTCTCTTTCAAGCTTTTCTTCTTCTTTCTTGTTATCTTCCGCGCTGGCGACTTCCGGTGCCGTACGATCTGGCAAGGTTTTTGCTGCTTATCGAAACTGCACGACGTTTCTCTCGAGATATTTATAATATGAGTTGGCACAGTCCTCTCGTCCATGTGGTTATTCCCCGTAGAAATAGTCAAGAGATTCGAGTCTCGCGATAGGAAGATCGAGGAGAGAATGTGCGCGGCGCGATGTGCTCGGATGGCGGCGGCAGCGTAGACTCGGCGAGCATAACGCTATAACGCTACACAACTCGTTCGCGTGTGCAACGCAAACTCGGCGAAATCGGAGCGCGCCAACAGCACAAAGAAGAGCCAACTATACACTATCCTCGTGTATTCGGAGACTCGCGAGAACAACCGGGCCGCAAACCATATTGCGTCAAACATAACTGTAATCATTAAGACTTTTGTAACATCCTCTTTTATTATTTTTTCTTTATCATCGTTCTCGTCCCGTAAGAAAAGCCATTTCGTTGTTATATTCAGCTTCATCATCCAAATTTATTTCATTTCTCAATCAATAACTTTATTCTCCAAGTAATTGAAGTTACTTTGTCTCTCTAATTGAAGAATTATTTTTCAAATGTAAGCTGGACACCTGCTTTGGGAAGACAAGTTTTTTAATTAGTCTACGATGAAAAATATTCGACACAAATAAATCTTTGTGCTGTTTTTGGAGAATATTTACGGGTTGGAATAAATTTGAAACTATTGGATTTTTTTTCCTCGATTTCGTACACGTTTTTATTGATTCTTTGAGAAGATGTAGAAGTTTTTTTGTGGAAAATTACAAAAATGATTAACAACTTCTAAGAGGTTTTCTCAAAATTATGCTTTTTGAATCGGCCACCACGATTTCTCGATAACCAGTTGACCGATTGAGATAAAATTTGGTCCTTATCTTCATTAGACTTTATTTTTTAGCAACGGTACCAAAATTGTGTCGAAATAATTGTTATGATTTGTTTTATAATCAGTAGAAGGGTAAAAAGTTTGCAAAAAGTCGATAATCAAAGTTTAGCATGTGACCATTTTGTGAAATAATAATTTTTCTGTCCGATTCTTGTACTATTGTTTACAACATTAATACAGATTTAAGAATATATTCAATTTCTTTTTCTCGGGTGCATAGAACGTCCGGAATATGGTCGCCAATCGGAAGTTTTTTTTCTCTGCACAGTTTTACTGAATCATGCAAACCCTGAGATCAAATTTTTCTCAAAAATTCGTTTTGAAAAGATCAATAAACAAATGTACAACATTCAAGAAGAAAAATGAAAGTTTCAAAAGATTCCAACTTTTTCTATTCAAAAAGTCACATTTCAGACAACAAATATGGTTTCGAACAAATTCTTAACAGTTTAATCAAAAAAACTATTGAACCAATCGTAATCACAAAACCTACTCGACTTTTTATATTCAAAGTCGAGTATACAGTTTATTATTCTCACTCAGAATTGAGTTTTAAGAGATTGAAGAAAAAAAGAGTCCTCTTTTGGAGAGAGTTCGTGTAACTACGTGGTTACGAGCATTTATGACCGCTTCGCCAACATACGTAATTGGGTTGTATTGTGACCGAGAAAGTCTCTCTGTCTGGTCCGTCGTGACCCTCTGAGCTGAAATGCCATTTCGATCGAGTCATTCGTCGGGAAAGAAGAGGGGGGGGGGGGAGAGGTCAAGTAATCTTGAATATTTCCATAGAGTCTTAAGTTGCATTGAATTTCATGAAATTTATGAACCAAATTGTTTGCCTAAATGTGTCTGAAGGTAAATTTGATAAAAACCACAATTGACAAGCGATCGCACGGTTGTCGTTTGATTTTTCGTCCAGTTTGTGCAACAATGGCCTCAGGGAAGTTTCTCAACGTTTGCTAAAGAAAATAGAATAAAAAAACTGCTAAGAAAATAAAAATCAACTTCAGCTAAACTCTCACGTGTAAGGTTTGAACTATAAAATCGGCGACCTCGCGGGTTCGAGCGACTCACGGTACAGGGCAGAAAAGAACAGACACACCGACAGTGTGTTCTCAACCTGGTGAATGTAAAATATTAAGAGTATATATATTGCTCGAGTAAAAAGAGCTTACCGCTTGAAGGGGCATTATACATACACATTTGTAGAATGACATACAACGAGCGAAAGAAAGAGCGAGCGAAAGAAGCGAGTGTGTATAGATAGAGACTGAGTGAAGTTTACGAGAGACCCAGATAATCGTGAAACCGGCAGCCACATTCCTCGTACACTTGGAGTCAACCAACAGAGAGAATAGTTTTTATTTTATTATATATTTAAGGCTCTCCCACTCTTTTGTCGATCGTTCATTCATTCATTTCCGTTTCGTTAACGCATTGCCACGCAGCTTGCCTTACAAACGACTGTGTTTTGATTAATTAAAAAGAAGAAAGAAAGAATTAAAAGAAAGACGAAAAAAAAACGTACGAACAAGATAATGGAATGAGCAACGCAGTTTGAATCATTTTCGTTGATGCTTCATTCTCTGTGTTGAAGCTTCGAATATGCGATAAGAAAATGAACGTGACTACATGGGATTCAAGGAATATATATTTATATATATATATATATTTATAAATTTGTACCCCGTAGTCACGCTCTGATCGAATAAACTTTCGACTCTATATACTTCGTGTTTACCTACACCAAGAATCCTCATGGAAATTACTCCATGTTTCAACCAAGTTTGTGCCCTCCTGATGTCTCAACCCAGATGTTACTCTCCGTCTTACTATATCGTTAAATCCTGACGAAACATCTGGTCGCCCTGCTGTGCTCGCGATGTGGGAGACTACATTTTCCTAACAGCCCTCATCCCATTTCATTTACACTTTCGTTGTAACCAGAAATTTGATTTATTTATACTATTTATTCTACACCCCTATTATAATCTGTTTTTCCAAACATTAACCACCTCGAAAACGACTTCAATGTATTTCCTTTAACATCGAAATCTTCCAAACTTCTGATCAAAAGGTTTAATTGATATTCTTCAAAAGAGCCAAGAGCCTTTCCCCTGATAAAATTCTATTTGTACAAAAATTCAAATTCTTCAGAACGTTCAGAACTTAGAAAATTTATAAAAACATTTATTTTCGACAATATTCGTTGCAAGCAAAATTACGGTGCTTCGGCTCAAAAAACTTTGACATAATTTCGTAAATTTCACTCAATTCATCGATCATGAATAAGTCTCTTGATTCAAGATCTTCTCGGTTTTTTACTTCACCTAAAAATTACAGACTTTAACCATGCAAATTTTTGTCATTTGAAACATAAAATTTTGTTGTCGTTCGTAAACATACTATTGAGATGCAAAAAAATTTGGAAATCTTTATTATTTATTTAAAAGAATGATTAGCCAGTAATTTGATTGAACGTTTACGAAAAAATCTTTGCAGTTTCAACAAAATCCAATTTTCCATATTTTTCATGAACCTCTGAACGAAACCATTGCCTTTATAATAAAAAAATTTATCAAACGAACACATTTTTCTGTTAAAATGATAAAAAAAGAATAAGGTTTTGTTATTTTTTGAAATTCCCCCCATCTCGACCCAATTGTAGGACATCGAGAGGCTTTGAAACGATTCCAATTGATTTCATGTGTTCTTTTTTGTTTGTTTGTTATCTACAGAATGTGTCGAGAACGAAGGGGGTTGTTTGAGATGCAGAGGAGAGTATTGCGCCAGATGCGCGATCCTTCTTCATCGAGGTAGATGTGTGGACGCGTGCCCCTCCGGTCACACTGCCGATTGGTCAACGAGGGACGAATACATGGGTCGTATTTGCAGAGAAACAGGCTATATGTTTGGTTTGACAGGTAGCCAAGTTGCGATTCTTGTCGGTGTTGTTTCCGGCGCGACTATATGCATCTTTATTATTCTTTGTGGGGCTATTGTCGTTCATCAGCGTAAAAAGAAAGCAGCGAAGATGGTTCGGCAGTTCGAGGACAGGTTTGTTTTTCTCACTGTGTTTTATTTTGATCAGATAAAAAAAAATTCTCACTCAGGACTCACCGGATAAAGCAAAATATATTTATTGGAGAATGACAGAAAACGTCAAAATGAACGAATACAAAAGTGTTGACGAAAGAAAATACAAGCGTTTTTAAGGACGTTGTATGTAAAACTTACTAGTAATAGAATTCCTTTAAATTTGCACCATAAAAAAAATCGTGATATCACAATTTTCGAAAAAATCACAATATTCAGTAATTTCGCATAAGAGCGCGTGTTAAAAGTTCCAATTTTTAACATTAAATGTTTTCATTTCTAAATCCTGAAGCTTCTTAAAACTTTGCATACGCTTTTCTGTAACATCCAAGAAGCTTCATTTAGTTTTTCAAAAAAATCGGTTGTAAATTTTTTTCAACTTTTGTAACAACTTTTTTTCAATGAACTTAAGCTCGCGAACCATTTTGTATTTTAGAAAAACTGAAAATAAACATTTAGATTTGACTGTCGCCGTACAACGTCCTTAAATATAAATAAATCAACAGAATGAGCAATTTGATTAATAATAATAATAATAACGAAGTAAAGTCAACATTTTCAGCACAATATTTTTTTGTCTAATTTTTTTTCATCATTTTTGAGAAAAGCTGCTAAGATAAATATTCATCCTAAATTTTCTCAATTTATTGGAAAATACATTTAAAAAAATTGATAAAATTTGCTTCATGTATTTTTTTGTAGCGCCGAACGACGAGAATTTCTCAAGCATCTTGGAACACTGCGCGGCGAGGGTCACACGTTTCTCGCGATGCTAAACGACACGAGGAGACAAGTACGGGAATTGTATTACTCCGGGAACAACGGTGACGGGGCCGTTGGTATACAAGCCTACAGACCCGTACTTCGTGACTTGGCGAGAATATTGGTTCTTGTTAATAGAAAAGACGAAGACATTTATTTGCCTCCAGAAGACTGGCAAAGACTCCTTGCTTGGGCGGAACGTCTTCTACGAAGATATAAAAAACACAGCTCACCGGAAGTGAGTATTGATCGTATATTTATCTCCATTTTTTTCTAACTAATCATTGCTTTATCTTTCTCTCTCTTGTTATTTTCCATGCTAGTCCGTCAAACACTTGGGTGAGTTGACGATTCAATGTCAGCGATGCTCCTTCTGTATTACAATTTTTTTTTATTCCATTTTTTATTCTGACACGTTTGGAAGAAACTTGAGAACTCTACAAATTTGATTTTTCTGTTTAAATCAAACTTGTCATCCATTTTTATTATTTTTCCGTTATAATTATCGACTATGGATTGATTGGAATTAATCTTTCGTTGACACACTGGGTCATTTTGACCCGAACTCATTTTTCCATGTTACTTATCCCTACTATAGAAATATTTCCAACATTTGCCAACGTTTTTTCATCACGTTTAACGATTTTTCAAATCTCGAAAGTAAACCACGTTTTACTTGTTGAAATCGACGTTTCTTCGGAAAACTCGTCATAGCACTATTTTTTTCCGTAAAATTTCATTTCTCATGAACACATTCCCGGTTGTTAATCCGAAAAATACGAAAAATTGAAGAAGTTATGATTTTTTTTTCAAAATGCCCATTTTTGCAAATTTTAAAGTTTTCCATAATTTTTTTAAACAATTAAATTTGATAGATTCTGAATTTTTGAGATGCACACGTGTTGAGAAAGGTTTGAAGTGAACTTGAGATATTTTTCAATAAAAACCGTCCAAAGAGCCGCCGATGAAACGCGACTGAAGTACACTTCGGAACAAATTGACCCAGTAAGTCACTGCAGTGACCTAATTCAAGCGTGTCAACCAAGAGTTTAAAAGATACTCAAATAATTGCGTCCAAATTCATAAAAAAGTTTTTCATTCATTGCCATTAAGATTAAAATCGAGTTTTTGTCAAAATATTGTTTTCAAGTTAAAACGTTTCTCCCAAACGTCACAGGATCGAATAAATCCTCCATCCCTCTTTTTATTTTGAGGCCTTAGGCTACCCCGGTCTTGAAATGTGAAACAGTTTCCTCCATCCATTGTACAGGCAACTTGACAGCTGTACGAAAAATTCCTTTCGAAAAATTCTACTTCGATCATAGACTACAAAATATTTTGAAAATAATTTTTCATCTCCCAAGTGGTGACTCAATTATTGGCCATTTTAATTAATTGTTTTTTTTTTTCTATAACCAGGTTGCTCAATTGGTGACGTTTCTTCAGCAACCAACAGGCGCGAGCCAATTGGCACAGCATCAGCAACAACAGCAACAACAACAACAACAACAACAACAATCGACAGCAAAACCGATTGCGATAACGCAGCCCTTTGAGATGCGTTCGACCCCAACGAATCTTACAACATTCCAGGCAAACGCGCCATTAACGACTTTCCAAGCGAGCGACAAATCCAGCACAAGTCGGGCTAGTTCGAGCCTTGGTTATACCAAGGACAACGGAAGTCCGATTGGTTCGAGTCTCGGGCAAAATAGTTCGAGCATTTATAACGAGAAGCTGAGCCCTTCGGGTTCAACGATTGGACAAACGACACCACTCGTTTATCCAAGTCCAAAAAGACACAGTCATCATCACCATTCTCATCATCATCATCATCATCATCTTCTTCATAATCTTAATCAACCGGTTGAATCTCATCTCCAAGAATTAGCTATTTCGGCTTTTAATCATAATTACAACAACAGTCCAAACGGCGGAGATATAAACGTTGGTTCGAGCGAAGCTCGCTCGAGCGTTCTCGACAGCGATCTTAATCCTCAGTGGGAATTTCGCAGCTCTATCGACGAAGCTAGTTACACGATCCTCAACGATTGGACTCCTGGCCGAGACTGTCTCATCGACGATTTCACCATTTTGGGATTTCGACCCCAGGACGAAATAACGACCGAACTGTGAATTATTTCTTTCTCATATGAAGAAAGTGAGCGTTAGATACCAAATGACGATTTTCTTCTATCGCACCATCGTTTCGTTGGATTATCAAGTTTTTATTGTGCGCGACGCTTCCACGTGTCGAGGATTCTTCATTGAAAAACTTTTTGTGTTTCCCACAACGAATGCACTAGTCAGCATTCTTATTCGGATCGATTAATCGAAAAAGTGCATTAATTCGTTTCTCACGACGTATCAAATTTATGTGTTGGCTCGACATGTATCCTGAGCTCAAACTTTATTTATAAACTCTCGTACAGTGCAGGATTGTGCTTGTGCAATGTATTTTTTTTCTTATTTTTACACGTTGTATGTATAGTCAACGACTGAACAGTCGTTTGTACAAATCTATGTAAATAATGGCTGGTATAAAAACAAAAAATCATTTAACATTAGTGTCTACGAAGAGAAGGATAATATATAGAAACAAAAATATATATATATATATAGAAATGTATGATACATACGATATCCTAAATTTGGAAAAAGCGATCTGTCAAATTCGTCAAATTCAAATTCTCAATTGCAATCTTTTTTTATGTAATTGTCTAATTGAATTTTTCTTCCTCCGTCGTTCAACGATCCTCCCAATTCCTGAAAAACACCTTCATCCTGATCGACATCATCAATAGCTGAGAACAACAAATTTCTATAAATATAAGTGATAATATTTATTACTTTGCTCGTATAAAATGTCGGAAAAGAAATTATTTTAAGAATAAGCTGTCAATTGCATTCCGTCGTGTTGACTATCGTTTATCGAAATAATGTAATTTTTACAGTATGATGAATAAAAAAAAACAGTTTATTTCATACTGGGAAACATATTCAATTTATTTAATGGCGGTTGCATGTGCAGAAAAAGAGCATGAAAAAAATCGAAGCCTAAAGTGCAGGAGAATTTTTTGCAATCCACTAACGACGACTATTTCGTTTGTACCATTTAAATAATGGCGCGCTTCTACAGCCGGGAGTATACGAAACTGTTGCGCGTGCCCAAGCGGAAGTTGCGCGCGCATCGTCTATCGAGTCTGCTCTCAGAATCCGTCGTCATATTTAGATGAAAATGCAGCGAAAAGGAAGATAATGAGGCTGAAAACGATTAGGTAAAGATTTTTTTCTCCCAAGCTTTAGTCATTACAGCGATATTGGCAAGGTTTGATAACAATGCAAAAATGATTGATAATGGAGGTGAGGTAGGCGCGTAATATCGCGGCGGGGCGGGTCGCGGCGGCGAGGGGCGCCATGACAGTCGTGTATTATCCTCGTAAAAACGCGAGTCGGTTGGTGTGTGAGTGCGTGAGTGTGTGACGAGTGGAGGAAAGTTGGTCTCGTCGTCCGGAGAGGTGTTGAAAAATATTCGAGTTATACTTTGTTGTTTGCGTTTGTATAATTCCGTTGAACTCTTGTTTAAACGAACGTATAAACGTTGCGATCGGTGATACGAGAATAGCGGGTTAAACATACGGTGGACAGTTAACGTGGCCATTATTGCTGAGGTTGGATCGAGGCGCTTGGTGGCGAAAGTCGCGGTGTGGTGGGACGTCTCGGAAAAGAGAGAGAAGGAACGAAAGATAGAAGGAGATAACGCGAGTGGTGGTCGCGAGGCCGAAGCGGAGAGCGCGTCCGTCCCCCCGCCGTCTTTTACAATCGGGACGCAAAACGGTCGCGGGCGATATAGAGGAAGTTGAGGGAAAAATAAAAACGGCGTGCAACGAGGCTAAAAAGAAGAAGAAGAAGAAGGAAGAAAGAAAGGAGCGAGAACGATGCCCTAAAGCCCCGAGGGGAATCTAGTACCACGTGAGTCTTTCGTTTTAACGAATACTCGTAACAGCATTTCTTTTTTTCTCTTCGGTTTTTTTTTGTTTTTTTGTTTTTCTCTTCCTGTACAATCGGCCATTTGGTCAACTCCCAATCATCTGTCTTCGCGGTGACTATACAGATATATCGTTGCAATACGTTGATAAGCGCGGGGGGATATATGGATTTGTACAAATCTCTCTCTGTGTGTTTATACATGTGTATTTATATATTTATGTAGATGTACATCACATATATACACGCATATACCTCAGCCGTTATTACCTCCCACCGCCGCCGCCGCCCCTCCCTTTCCCCGCGTCGCCACCGTCCATCTTGTTGGCCCCTTGTCCTCGTTCCACGAGTCCCAATAATTGACGCGTCATATAGTACGTACCCATATCCGCACATATCCCGAACCATCTTTCGGCTTATTTTTCTTATATATACTCTCGTCTCATTAGCCATCATTTTTATCATATTCCAATCGAGCCTAACCGCGAAATTACCCGAATAAAACCGTGATAACCCTGCTCTTACGATAAGCAAATTTTTGCACTGCCAATTCCGTACGGTTTGTCGCCTCGTCTTCTCTCCTCGACCGTACTTCGTTGTGCTGCTACTACTGTGTGTGAAAGAGAGGCCTTTGTCGCCGTTGGATCGCGCTTATTCGATGACTCACCCTTTCCCGCTCTCGGAATAATTCAACTTTTGGAAAACATCGTTTTTATTAGAAAAAAAAAAAAAAAAAAAATCCCTCTTAACGTGAATGAACCCCCGCGACTCAAGAGGTAATGAAGAATAGAAGAATCGTCTTTCTCGGAATTCAAGATAAAGTGCGTGTCCCCAACTTAAGATGGAGTTTTACCGCCTTTTTGGTTAATTCCCATTATTCTCGTGTGATTTGCCACCTACGTAAAATTTTCACCATTCGTGATATCAGTTGAACGTTTCTTTTTTCTTCACTTTTAAGGTTATTTCGCGTTTTTCCGAATATACCATTTTTGTTTTTATTTCCATTAATAATCGCTGTTACCACCCCACCCCCCCAAATTTGGTGCCAACCTCTTACCTCAGCAATTTGTTTAAACAAAGTTTTCTTTCTTTTCGTTTGTTACAGAATGAAGAAAATGAAAATCACAAAAGGAGATTGAACGAGAGAGAAATTTCTCTCACTGTCTCTCGACGAAGATGAATAGCGAACAGCATGCTTTGCCGGCCACTACGCAGGCGCAGCAAGAGGTAAGATTCCTTCCCGTTGATTCTCCATTATTCTGCCCCACATTCTTCTATTTTTTAAGTTACTTTCTTTTTTCTGTTCAAAACTTGGGCCGCACGCCGAAACAATCTCGCGGCAAAGAAATCTTTCAATTTCTCGTCAAAGTGGTTTTACATTATTATTGGAAAAGAGCAAAAAAATATTGCGCCAGGTTGCGTTTCGGTGTGCGCTCAAACGGCTAATCACCAAACCACAAATGCGCAGTTGAAAAAAAAAAAAACATTCGAGTCGTTGCGATACATTGGCTGGAAAAGTGAATATTTGCTTTGGATTTAAAAAATCTGAAGAATTTTGTTATGTTTTGTTTTCTTTATTGCTCGCTCAAGATCGTCTTAAACAATCGTTCAAGATTTACATTTCTGTACCGCCTTTCGAAACAGTTGTTTAAGTCCATCTCGGCTGGAAGTCATTTTGAGAGTTTTGCATTGTAGTATCGTCTGAAATTATTCATATTTTATTGCTGCTACATATATAATATGACAGACATTATTTGTAATAAAAATGTAGTATCTTTTAGATTGAGAGTTTTGTAGTAGCTTGCGCTTCTCCATTTTTGCACCTAGAAGTGTATCCCTTTGACCTTATGCTCCTACCTGTGTAACTATTGCCTCTAGAAATTAGTTTCCCAGGTAAGCACACTAATGCGTCTTTGATACTGAAGGTTGTAAGGATTTATCAGCATTATTTGTCGCATTTGTCGATTGGAACTTAGCCGCATGCGTCAACGGCATGTGAAATGTTGATGTTGTGCAGGGAAAATACAAGTCAGATGACGGGGGGGATGAATAGAATAGAAAAAACCTGTACATATGTATATATTCGGTGGATGGTAAACTCTGTAAAGAATTGTCATCCTTGGTATCAGGCGAATGTAGCTAGTAGCACGAGTCAAGGACAATTAGGAAGTACACAGCAACAAGGTTCCACGTCGGACGTACGAGTAGGTACAGCAGTAGCGTTAGCCTCCTCAGTAGCCAAGTATTGGGTCTTAACGGGACTGTTCCCAGGGCCGATACCCCAGGTTTCGGTCTATCATACCCAGCAACAAAATTCCACTGGCTCTCCGAGGAGCGCAGAAGTTCAGATACAAAACAAAGAAGCCATCACAGCTTCTACAGCCTCTCATGAAATGGCACTCACTGCCGGGGCTGCTAACCATCAGAACGATAACGCTCATCGACATCATCAAAATCCAGCAATTAACAATACAGCTACCGGCAGCAACATGGTTCATGCCTCATTGCAACCGAGCCCCCAGGTTTGTTGCACGTTTTATTATTGCACGTCAACGTATAATAACTTTGTTAAATATTCTTTGGTTTCCGCTATGCCTGTATATTGCATCCTGTAGTTTTGCTACTGTTTCCCTTTTCTCGTTTCAACCGCATTTGCATAATATTATTATATTTTGAAAATAATTATTCATTGATTTATTGTTAATAATTGACTCTACCGGTCGGGCATAAGCATTTCCAGTCAATGTATCTCGCGATTACGATGAAAAATCACACAGGCGATACTCAATATTGTGCTTTTTTTTTTCTTTTCCCTCTGTTTCCTTCTCGTCTATTTGGAAAAACAAACAAAAAGATTGCAGTCTCGCTGCCGGGCCTCAATCTAGACGGGACTCACATACAGGCGAGTCATTTGCAGGCTGCTCACGCACAGATGCAGCAACAGATGCAGTCTCAGCAGCAGCAGCTGCATCAACAGCAGCAGCAGCAACAACAACAGCAACAACAGCAGCAGCAGCAACAACAGCAGCAGCAACAACAACAGTCACAACAACAGGCTCATCACCAAATGCAAAGCCATCAGAATCAACAAAACAATGTACCAAATTCGCAGAATCAGAACGCTCAGCGCGACGAAAACAAAGTAAAGGACGAGGGTGGTAGCTGCACCACTGAACGTTGCAGCGATAATCAAGTTCATTGTCAAGTCCAGTGCGACCTTCAGCTTCAACAACCACAAGATTTGCAACAGAGCATCATGCAACAACAACAGCAGCAACAGATTGGCGTTAGCATTAGTGGTAATGCCGGTAACGATAATGGAAATTCAACCAAACCCGAGAAAGAAAAAGAATTGCGTCAACTGAACATGGCACAGTAAGTCACTTTTATTTACTCGAAATCCTCTCCCATCGGCTACTTCTAAAAATTGATTTTATTCCATTTTTTCCCTTTTTTTTTCCAGATTTCAAGTACCAGACCTTAAACCTGGTGGCCACATGATGGACGTAAGAACGGCGGATGGTTCGGTCGTGAAAATAAGCGCCGGAAACGAGCAAGATCTCGCGAAAACTCTCGGTGTCGAAATGGTCCAGAACATGTACAAGGTCAACGTCGAGGATATTAATCAGCTGCTCGCTTATCACGAAGTCTTTGGGAAACTCCAGAGCGAAATAGCCGCTGGTACGACCCTTGTCGGTGGAACAGTACCCACTCAAACTGTTACTACGATACAGAATGGAACACCGATTGTCCAGCAAGTACAACTCAACAAATTCGACATTAAAACTAGCGATGGCGAGGCTACACCTGGACCAAGCGCTTCACCCGTTTCCGTTGGCAGTCATGCTTGCGAAGTTTGTGGCAAAATATTCCAATTTCGCTATCAACTAATCGTCCATCGCAGATATCATACCGAAAGAAAACCCTTCACGTGTCAGGTTATTATCGCATTTTTTTTTCTTTCTATTTTTTCTTAATTAATACAGATTTATAATGAAAGTGCTCCGAATTAGATCTCGTTTAAATGAGACACTTTTATTCATTACAGGTTTGTGGCAAAGCATTCTCGAACGCAAACGACCTCACTCGTCACGGTAAATGTCACTTGGGCGGTTCAATGTTCACGTGCGCTGTGTGTTTTCATGTATTCGCGAACGCGCCTTCTCTCGAGCGTCACATGAAACGTCACGCTACCGACAAACCGTACAATTGCACTGTTTGTGGTAAGAGTTTCGCCCGAAAGGAGCACCTCGACAACCACACGCGTTGTCACACCGGTGAAACACCTTACAGGTGGGCAAATATTGCAAAAAAATTGAATGAAATATTTTATTTTTTTTATTTTTGGAAAGAAATCTAACGAGCTTCGTTTCTTCAGGTGTCAATATTGCGCGAAAACTTTCACGCGCAAAGAGCACATGGTTAATCATGTGCGCAAACACACCGGTGAAACTCCTCATCGTTGTGACATTTGCAAGAAGAGCTTCACCCGAAAGGAACACTTTATGAATCACGTTATGTGGCACACTGGCGAAACACCTCATCATTGTCAAGTTTGCGGCAAAAAATATACTCGCAAAGAACATCTCGCCAATCATATGCGATCGCACACTAATGATACGCCTTTCCGCTGTGAAATATGCGGTAAGTATTTTATCTTCGATTGTCAAACCGCGTACATATATTTATGAATATATTTATAGAAAAAAGTCGCGCATAGTCTTGTTAACTTACACACCCGCGCAACGGCGTTTAAATTTCGAAAATTCATTGAATTATTTATTTGGGTACAATTCCTTGATTTTACTGACGCAATTAGAACAAAAAAAATTCTTCAATCAATTAGTGCGGTAATATTAAAGCATCTTTAAGATAAGAAAGCATCCTTAGGATATTAATTTGATCATATTCATTCGTCAGAAAAGATTATTGAAGCAATTTATCCGTGATGGGTCGAGTATTTCCATTAGAATTATCTCGAAATTGAAATGTCAAATTCCAACGCATGAAAATTTAATAACGAAGGCGCCGGCGACGATTGCACGGAAGGGAGGGGACGAGAACGATGAAATAAAATTCGCGAGAATTGATCGCGCATCGCGTTCGCGACCAGACTCCCCTTTGTCCCCGGGAGAGTGGGTGGCAGGGTGACAGTCTATCGCGTGCTCCAGGTCGCGCGCGCATTCCTTTGCAAAAGCTCGCCTCCCCTTCCCCCCTCCCCATAACCTTAGAATTCGCGTTCGCTTTGTTTGAGCCACGAATTTCAAGCTTGCGTTGTTTTTAAACCGTCTCTGCTGCGGTTATACGTGCGCTTTCGCACCTTCTCGTTAAAAGTCTGTCTTTTTCATATTTTTATCCTTTCTGCAAAACCTTCAAAGTGCCATGTTCCTTTGAATCTGGAAAAATAATTTTATTCAGACCCTTCGATGATAGTTAAATAATAAAAACACTACGGACGACCTCGAAACTTTAGTTCGTGTTTACAAATGTGATGGTATGACTTGCTATTTCGTAAATATCAGTGGTTAGTATTTTATAATTGAAAATAGAAACTGTATTTTCCCATCAATGAAAAAACGATGAATGCCCTTTTTTTTTATCAAATCATACGTTTATCATTTGAACTTAATGACGTCTCTTACACTTCGTCGTTTTTCGTTTGGTATTTTTACGCGAAAAGGGTTAACATTTTTTTGTCCTCCGAGGCCATTGGATTGAATTTGTATGTAAATTGTCACGCTTCGTTGGGCGGAGCCGGGAGTCACTTTTTAATCGTCTACATCCAATTTTAATTGAAGATCCGTTTATCAATACGAGCAACCGATGATTATTATAATTCGTCAAAATGGAATTACGAGTTGAATCGATTATCTTTTCTGCGACATTGTTGCTGTGTTGTTATTTAGAGGCGTTTAACGCGTGCGCGCAGCCTACTCGGTAATAATTGCACCCACTTTTTCGCGATGCACTCTCCCGGAGCCGGAAAAGAGAGAATTGGCGGAGAAAGCGCCTCGGTAATAGAAACGCGACGGATTTTACGGTTTAAACACTTTTACACGTGTGCTCGTACGATAATTACGCGTACGTTATTATGTTACGGAACCAACGATGCGTTACCAGCAAACAACAATGTTTAATTTGTGCGAATTTATTCACCGGCAAGACTACGCGTATCAGGGAATATATTTGTTTGTTATATATTTGTAAGTTCAAAAAAAAAATGATGAAAACATTTGTTGAATGAAATCAGGCAAGTCGTTTACGAGGAAGGAGCACTTTACGAATCACATAATGTGGCACACCGGTGAGACGCCGCATCGCTGTGATTTCTGCTCGAAGACGTTCACCCGAAAGGAGCATCTACTGAACCACGTACGCCAGCACACGGGTGAGTCACCACACCGATGCGGCTTCTGCTCCAAATCGTTCACCAGAAAGGAACACCTTGTTAACCACATCCGCCAACACACAGGTGAGAGCGGTTGGCAGATGTTCACTTCACGGGCAACCAAAAAAAATCTTACTCGTTTCTTCAAATATATTATTTAATTTATTTATCTTTTTGTTCATTTGCTTTTTGCCCATCGTGTCTCACAACGACGCCATTTTTCGTGGTATTTATCATGTTTCATGAAAGAGAATCAAGTGCGGGAACTATTTTTGCTCTCGATTCCTCTGACAACTGCTTTAATTCATCAACTTTCATCGATACCATGCCAAATTTTTTAAATGTCAAATAAGGGGATAGATTTACTTAGAAATTGACGAAGTTTAATACTCGTCGTACTAACATTCTCCTCGCAGCGTTTATCGTCGCTTTTTCATCTCTCATTGATATCATCGCACTGCCTGAAAAACACCGCTCTCATTAAATGCTTCATGGGGATCTTCTCAATCTACGTTTTTTTAAAATCCTGTTTCACTTTCTTTTTTGTTTCTTTCATTATTACAATTTATTTGGCGCAAATGAAAATTCGCGCCATTTTATATTTATCGTGCCATCTGCATTTATCTTTTCGCAAAACTTGAATCAGCTGTGTGTTACATCCTCATGAAACTCTAGGTTTTCCAAAATCAAAACAGAAGATATCCCCAAATGATAAACGAATCACGAACGCGAACGATTACCCGTCGAATTTTTCGCAGAGTGTTTCGTACGATCTATAAAAATAAAACAAGTACATTGCTCAAGATGATTTTGACCTTGGATGAGAGAGACACGGATATTGCAATAGAGCATTTTTTCAACAATTTTTATCCCCAATCTCGAGGTTGGGTTGATCGAAAGAAAAAAAAAATGGTGAATAGAATTTCGGGGGAGAAAAAGAATGGATAAAATGAAAGATATAAATCGGAATACGGTTGAACAATTTGATGCGTCGTTCGTTGCAACGTCCGTGGATCGCATCCGGCAAAACTCGCCTTGTGCAGGTTAATCCCCACGTCTGTATGACGAGTGATAACGATAAATCGGCAAAAGGAACAAAAATTCAATGAAAAAGAATAAAAGAAAGAAAAACAATTAGAATGTAAAATAAGAATGAGAAAAATGAAACAATATTGTCGAATGGAAATACACAGGTGAAACACCCTTCCGCTGTCAATACTGTCCGAAAGCGTTTACGCGGAAGGACCACCTGGTTAACCACGTCAGGCAGCACACGGGTGAGTCACCGCACAAGTGCCAGTATTGCACCAAATCGTTCACGCGGAAGGAACATTTGACAAATCACGTGCGTCAACACACAGGCGAATCGCCACATCGATGCCACTTCTGCTCCAAGTCATTCACGCGAAAGGAACACTTGACGAATCACGTAAGAATCCACACTGGGGAATCTCCCCACAGATGTGAATTCTGTCAGAGGACCTTCACCAGGAAGGAACACCTCAATAATCATCTCCGTCAGCATACCGGAGATTCCTCCCACTGTTGTAACGTTTGCAACAAACCATTTACGAGAAAGGTCGGTTTTTTAACGAGCACACATTTTTCAATATTTTTTTGTTTCCTTATCCCACTCGTCTATCAACTTTCTATCTTTCTTTCTTTTTTTCATTCCAGGAACATCTTGTTAATCACATGAGATGTCACACGGGCGAACGTCCCTTCGTTTGTACCGAATGTGGCAAGAGCTTCCCGCTCAAGGGAAATCTGCTCTTTCACATGCGCTCGCACAACAAGGGCAGCAACGCCGAAAGACCGTTCAGATGTGATCTTTGCCCGAAGGACTTCATGTGCAAGGGTCACCTCGTTTCGCACAGGCGTTCGCATTCGGACGAGAGACCGCACAGTTGTCCGGATTGCGGCAAAACTTTCGTCGAGAAGGGCAACATGTTGCGACACTTGAGAAAACACGCCGCCGAGGGAGCTCCCACACAAGTTACAACCGCCTCCGCTATCTCGCAACCAGGAGTACTGCCGATACCAGCGGCTGCTGTACTCGTCGGACATCCTCTCGCGCCCCCAGCACCGCCCGTTGTACCACAGCACACGGTCGTCGTCCCGACACCACCGGGAGTTCTGACCTCTTACTGAAACTATTTATCTCAGTAATATTCGATTTTCAAAACGAATCAAGCTCGACGCGCTGGATTCGCCAAATGATTATCACCTCGGAACTTTTATGCGAAAGCCAAAAAACTGAAACGAAACACGAACTATATGGACTGCGAAAAAAATTGCTTTTCGCAGCACTCCGAGCGTTTTCGATTCTCCGGAACGAAAAAACGAAAAACATTTTGTCACCGTTGAACGCGAATTCTCTCACGTTCTATTCTTATCTTACGACGGAAATGAGAATTTGCCAGAGTTGCGAAAAACTAACGGAACCAAGTGACATACATAAAGAACAACAAGAAAAAAACCAGAATAACTTGAAATTTAAATGCTAAATGTATCACGGGCACGGTATAATATGAAAGGTGCGATTGGAATATATTATATAATGGTAATATTATTGTACACGTGATCTAACGAATTTACGTTCGAACCGATCGTATCCTCTAGAATGGGAGGGGGGAGAATAACGAATTTGACTAATCGCGTTTTTTCACACGCGTTTGAACAAAAACAAATCTATTTTAATCATTTTTTTCTAATCTACACGCGGAATGTTTCCGAGAATACACGACTCTAAAAGAGGGAAATAAACGAGCGGGTAGAAATGAATGAGTAAAGAGAGAAAAGATAACAAAAGAGAGTAGAGAGTGAAATAAAAACCTCGTGCTTCGACAAGTTTTACTGATATCAATCTCTAGCTACACACACACAAACATGAAATATTTTTTTCGTTCCAACCGTTTTATACACGACTCGGGAATCGCTGTGAGATGTAGATACTATATAATATAATATTATATTTAAAAAATAGGTAGCAATTGTGGAATTTTTTCGTAGGGACGATAAAGAATAATAAAATGAAAAAAATTCGCGTCTTGCGTAGAAATTTTAGACGTAAAGAAAAAGAATGAGAGAAACATCCGAGTGCAATATGGGCTTTGATCGCTTCTGCCGAGTTGTATAACGCACTATTAAATTGAAATTGAATAATTTTCATTGCGAACAAACAGCTTTGGACGAAAGTTCAGTAAACTTGAACCGCGTTTTTTTGAGCACGAGCGATTTCGAAGAAATCAAAAAGGGAATTAATCTGAATACGCGCTTCTTTATTTTCACCAAAGCCCTCTCCGGCGACAGTTTGCTTTATTAAAAAATGAGGATAAAAAAAATTAAACAACACAATTGCTTAAAACCAGAAAGCTTGCTTTCGCAAGAAAAAAACAACGGAGAGAAATAACACTACCGCGAAAATCGTGCACCGTTCATCTTATAGAAGAGCAAATTATAGGGCCATGTATTTCGTATTTAGATATTAAGAGGAAGAAGAAAAAATATATATATGAACGAAGTTGTGATTGGGAGGGCAGACGAAGAAAGTGTTTGCAATCCCTTGTTTAGCGATTTATAATCTCGAGCTTGCAGCGCTCGATACTCTCATTCTACCGAGTGTACGATGTTTTTCATTTCTATCTTTCCGTTCTGTTTTTCTTTACTATTTTTTGTTTTTCGCTGTATTGTATAAAGAGTTATTATTATTCGATAGGCGTGAGTGCAAAAAACACAATGTGTGAAAATAAACAAGTACCATTGTCGAGGCCAGGCCGCAGCACAGAAAATTTCGTATAAAGAAGAAGAAAAAAAAACAAAAAAATACATACAGATACTGAAGAAAAAACAGCGTCGAAATAAATGTGGATTCTCGACGCTACTTAGAGAACTAGACTCGTATATATTAACGTTTTATGAATATATTAGAATGTTCGGGCAATATATATATATTCATATATACATATATATATAAATGACGTACTGTTTCGGAAAACCTTGAAGACAGAATGTGAATCCATCGCGAACTGTCTATGAAAATGAAAACATCAAGAGGAACAGAAAATAATAGATTCACACTGAACTCACGGCAGACGAAAATATATAAATAGTATATATATATACATGAATATATATTGAAACGGGGAGAAAAAAGAAGAAATATGCAAGAGCGCAAAACTTATATATACAATATGTATATATAAATATATATATATGATATATTATGCATATAAGGGGATGCGTTTGAACGGATGAAACCGCGTGAACCGAACAATTTTTTGTTTTTTGTTTCTCGTGAATGGAGGCAGATATAACAAGATGGATGAGAGCGAGAGAAAAGGAAAAGATTTTGAAAAATGAGAAAAAAAAACGAAAAAAAACACACAGGAAAACATTGTAGAAGTACGAAAATCATCCCAGATGAAGAAAAGTCCTCTCCAAGTCATCGTAGCATTAGTAATCGATACTAATCCTTCTCCCTCTCCCGACCCCAACCCCTTCACCCTCAATGAACATTTGTCCGTTATCCATATTTCCTACTACAGCCCCAACATCCTCCTATCGACTAGAATTTACGATTAAGAATGACATTAACAAGGAAAAAAAACGAATAGAGATAATGTTTATATGAATTATTATTATAATTAATAATATGGATACGTTTTTGAGGCGTAAAAAAAAAAGAGTTGGTTTATTGCTTTTTAGAAGAAACAAAAAATGAGTTTGAGTTTTATGCTTGTTCGAATGATGATCAAGAGTTTGGAAGAACGCGAGAAAGAGAGAGAGTGAGGAAAGGGGTTACAAGCTTAAATCAAATCCAAACTTAATATTCCTTGCGAGCCGAGCAGCTTCAGTCATCGAACATTCTGATTATGGAATCAATAACAAATGACATGAAAAGACATCCACAGTCCCTCGGCTCGAAGGGAAACAGGGTGATGGAATTAAAAAAAAAAAAATAATGGTAAAAAACAAAAAAAAACAGATTCAAAATATGATTTATCTTTAGATAGAAGAAAAAATATGTATAGAATTTTATTATGCACCATTGTAATATTATGTATCCCAGTTGTGACACAATATACACTGGTGTTATGTTAAATGTGACAACTTCGTGGAAAATTACCGAAATCTTTTTTATTTCCCGATACTTCGTCTTCCTTCTTTTTGATTCAACGAGATTTTCTGCGCCGGATCCATGTGGTTTTAAGATTGAAGTCCATTATTCATAAACTTCGCTCCATAATTTGGATTCATGTTTAAAAAAAAAAACAAAAAATTGATACCATCGACGTTTGAGCATTTCGATACCTTTGGATATTTTTATTAAAATATACATTTCATCCAAAATACAAAAGAAAAGGAGGAAAGAAAGAGAAAAAAAATTGTCATATATGTACAATATTTTCTTTTTTTTCTTGTTTACTCGGAGTTTTGTGGTAGAATTGCAGTTCTTTTGTGATTTTCTTTTTTCCAACGTGAATAGAGGTGAGATACAAGTAATAGTCATGATATTTTGGAACGGGGAAGGGGACGATACCTAATAATAATATTAATAATTATAATAAAAATAATAATATATGTAATTATAATAACAACTATCGCAGGTATAATTATTTATACATAATATGTAACTAAAGTGTGTCAACATTGATCAGGGGAAACGTAGGTTGAGGAGCTTTACTAAACAAAATGTGCGTTGATGAAGGAAAAAAAATGTAGGATTTATTCTCGATAATTAGCAAATTAATAATATTGAAAGAATTTTTCATGCAGTCGATCGAGTTTTCATTGCAAAGCATTCTCTTTAGACACGTGTTTGTCATTATTTTTTATTAACTTTTTCCTCCTCTGCACACGAATATGATTTATAGAAAGAATGAAAGATTTCTCGAACGAGTTTTTATTCCCAGTCGCATATATGTAACGGTTACCCTCATTCAGGTAAACCTTTAGTGAAATAAAGCATCCTGGTGATATAGAAATAATGAGAAAGACCGTTGGGAGTGAGATTTCTAACGAGGAGTGAGAAAACTACGAAAAGTGTAATTTTCCGTATATTTTTTTTTCTTATTTACTGATATGACGGTTTGTTTTTGTCCCTCTAAATTCTTAATATCACCGCTTGTTTGGCGGTTTAAATATTGATATATAGACATTTGTTAATCAGTATTTAGTGTACTCGATGTTAAGGCGAAAGAGGCTCGAGCGGTCTTTTCGCTCGAAGCCTGATTTTTGTTTTCTTTTTATTTTTGTATTTTACTTTTTTTTAAACTTAGCCAATGTAGTCGTAATTACAAGTTTGATCCGATTTTAATTTCAGTATATCGAAATGAGGTAAAAGTCTATGAAAAAGAAAAAATCAATTCGAATCGAAATATTTGGAAGATCGTTTTCAAATTATGTTAACGAGTTTGAATAATTATGACGTTTTTGTCGTACGTTATAATGAAAAAGGGCGATTAACGAAAATATAATTTAAGTATACATAAAAAAGAGGATTTTTTTGAAATGTTAATTCTCAATCTAAACGTTTCGTTCGCAACGTACGGTTCAAGGCAATTCTTAAAACTTTACAATCCTTGTTTCAAATAGACTTTCCTCTGATATTTTGTGGTTTGTTATTTTTTTCCTTCCATTATTAAATTAAAGCTAGTTTACACGTGTTACAATGGTTGAACCTATTTAACGAAGGGGATCAACGAAAACCGAGCGTTGACCCTATTTCTATAGTCTAATTTCAATTAAAGGTTTTTCTTTTCTGCCTATGTATAGTCCGTGTATGTTTTTTCTTTTATTGTTTGTTTGTTTCTCGTTGATTTATCGTCTTATTCTCCAACTGCCCGTGTTTCGTTAAACTATTTACAACAATTCTAATATCGCTTATAAATAAATCGCAGAGACACTGCGAAGCTTCATCAATTCGTCTCGCGGTCATGTGCGACAAACGAATCGCAACTCGAAACAATGTCCTGCTTTTCGTTAATTTTCTTTCCTTTTTTTTGTAATTGATGCAGATATATTTATACACGCGGGGCAGGAAATATCCAGAGTCTTGATATGCTCGAACCAGAGATGAAAACCCAACTCCAACGAATAATAAATTAAATAATTTCTTTGCTCCTTTTCATAGCGAAATTTGTTTCATTTTCTCCCTCTTTGTCCTATCATTTTTCTTTGTTCTTGCGCTGTTCCCTTACAACCGAACAGGCTCATTATCGAAATATTACTGATATGAGAGATTAATTGACTCTTGTCTACGTACAGTGCGACAATTTGTTTAAACAATAATAAAATAATAATCATTGAGGATATGAATAAAATGTTCTACTCGTAGAACGTCCGTTCGAGGCCGAGATAAACCGTTCGAACTGCACAGCCGAGCATAACGTTGCAACACTAGGCCGAGAAATGTTTTCCTCTTTATACGTTTTTTTTTTTTTTTTTTTGTAAATCCTTTTGCCCCATTTTTTGTCCAACGATTATAATTTTCTTTCTCCTCTCGTTTTTCTTCTTTAATAATTCAACGATTAAGGCAATTCGGGGATATGCATGTAGTTGCCTATGAACTATCTCAGGATATGGATTTCAATGAATTCTCCACGAAAACTCGTTCGTCGAAAAGACCGTCGGGAGCCTCCGTTTTTTGTTTCTATATGCCTCTTTGCATTCTTGTAGTGTTTGATGTTTTCTCTCAAAATCCCACGATGGCCCAGGCATATTATTCGACCGCAAAACCGCAAGTTTCCTCGACCGCTTGGGTGAGCTTGTCGAGCATTTTTTGATAATTTGGATAACTCTGGGGTATGTCGATTCTGTTGAAACAAGTATGAGCCTTGGGCAAATTTTCGCTCGGTGCATCGACCGCGTGAATTGTAAAAAGACGCGGTCCTGCAGATCCGGTAGATCCTGAAAACAAAACAAAGAAACACGAAATAAATAACAGCCCTCCGCTCGGACAATAAGTGGTGGCATTAAAATTGAGAGACAATCCTCACCCTGCAGAGCTTTGAAGCCTTGAAGAGGAACCCTCGAGCTCCCAGTGACGAACTGCAATAATCTTGCTCTCATTTCTTCCCCGTAAGACTCGACGATTTGCCAGAACCATTTAACAACCGGTGTTTCCGGTGTACAGTGTTTGAGCCTCGTATGGAGTTTCCAATCGTTTATATCGATTTGTCCAAGTCCACCGATTACGAGTTCCAATTCGCGCTCGTCGAAAGGTCTTAGTAATTGTGGGGGTATCAACTCGTGAAAACCTTTTTGTAAGGCCAAAAACTGTTGCTCGATGCCTCGCATGAATCTATAATTGACGTACAACTTAACGTATTCCCTTTTGTTTTCTTCGGTAACGGTGATTTCTTTTCCTCCGGGTTTTAGCTCGTGATTTCTCAACACGCCAAAGCTACTGTGCTCAACCGCGAAAGCCGCCTCTAATACGCCGTCTATACTATTTTCCAGCATCCAGGTTAAACTTCTGTGCAATTCAGGATCAACGCCCTCGATATCGCTCAAGGTAATTGCCTTGTTAAGCAACATTTTGTAAAAAGGCGTTGTGAAACCTCCGTCAATGTGATGACCGTGGAACACCGCGATACCGATGATTCGACCGGCGAAGTGAAAGTACGACAGATGCTCCGGATTTATGCCCGAATCCGGATTAATCTGTAGAGTATAATTGTCGTCCCGGGAATATTGAAAGAGTCCGTATTGGGGATTCAACATTTCGTGAGACAAAAGATACAGCCATTCTCTCGCAGGTCCGCCATAATCGAGGCCTTCCTCGCCCCGGAATTTCACCATGAGTCGTTTTCTCATATCTTTCGGTCGCATTTTCATGATAAGCCTGTAAGATTCTTCGAATATCTCGTTTCTCGTAACCTCGAGACGACAATGACCGCTCTGTGGTTGCAAAGCGTTCAACTCTGCCCTTAGACATTTTAATTTAGCCACGAGATCTCTTTTATATTTCGGCAATAATTCGCTCTCCATGAGTTCCTTGGGTAAGTCGGAAACGGTTTGTGTCACTACGGCGGGGGTCGTAGTGGTGGTGGTGGCGGTGGTGGTGTTGGTCGTGGTGGTTGTTTGACTCGTTTCTATCGTCGGTGAATTATTGTTGCTTGTACAAGTGGGAGCGGTGGTAGTTCTCGCTGGTGTTTGATTCGTCGTAGGTGAGGCGCTATTTTCCACGGGAGTCGTTTGTTCGCTTCTTCCGCTTGTGTTCGCCTGGTTCGATTGCCCATTGCTCAGGTTGTTCTGTCTCTTCAATATATTGCTAATGATCTGGCTCGATAATCGCGGGTCTGTGAATTGTGTCGTTCGATTATTGTGATCGACGAAATAAACGCGTCCGCTCGCCGTTTGTCGCATTTCCCATCCGCTCGGCAATGGACCGAGCTCATTCGCCAATTCGTTCGCGGGCAAATCACGTGGTATTCGCGGATCGTGCCAGGTTGATGCTCCGCTGGGCACGTGATAGAAATACACCTGCCCCTGCTGAGTCTGCCGCATTTCGTAACCACGCGGCAAATCCGAAGGTTGCTGCGCTTCGATGCGTCGCTCGGACAAGCCACCGTTACGATTTCTATTTGTTCGACCTGGTCGCCTCGGTTGTCCCATGTTTTGCCTGCCATTTGGCGTTTGATTCGCATTTTGTTCGTCGTTGTTCCGAGACGCTCGACGTTCTCTGAGCACGTTCGACGCCGTTGACGTCGATGATGACGTTCCAGTAGGTGGAGGAGTTTGCCGTTGGTTTGGTTGATTCTGCTGTTGCTGCGTCGGAGTATTTCTCGGCGTATTCTGCGTCGAACTTTCTCTGCTTGGTGTCCTGCTCGGCGTTCTACTCGGTGTTCCATCCACATTCCACGAATCCTGTTGTCTTCTGTGAGGTGGACTGTCCGACTGCGTCGTCGGTGGTGTACCGCTACCGCTCGGAGATGTAGGCTCCGAGACCGGGGGAGCCGGAGGCTCTGGTGTCGTTGGTATTATCGCATTCATCGGTCTAATAAATAAATCAAAACAATTAAATTTTATTCACATTCAAACTAATTAATAAAACGTTTTTAGAAGAATTATTCTTACCGAGAATTTGGACGGATCCATTGTGTACTCTTGGTGTAATGATTTACGTAATAGAGACGCCCGCTCTGGGTTCTTCTCTCCTCCCATCCGTCCGGTAAATCAGTTGGACAGCTAAGATCACCGAGAACATCGACTACAGCGTTATGACCAACCGTGTTGCTAACAGCTCCGTTGTGACCGTCCCGTGATAAAAGTGAAACTACTATTTGACCCTTGACTACATCAGTGTCATCCATATGTGCTTTACACAGATCGAGACGTTGATCTACATTCAACAAACAAGACGATTCATTAGTTCAACAATTCATATCTTCCGTACTCGTAACTCGATTTGTATTGATAGAAAAAAATAAACGTTTCTTACAGCCTGTGTCTTTGAGCCTCTGTATCGTTGGGCAAACTATCCTGACGCATCCCAAAAATCCACCTCCCTGCTTTTTGTGAATTTTTCTGTGATTCCACACTGATATCGTAATGCCATCGTTTTTACCGATGTATCTGCAATTCAAAGTCGTTTCATTACTCCTCCACTTTGATTTGGGTATTTTTTTCCCTCGTTGTTCGATCGAACGAAGAATTGCTACAACGTGCAATTTTATTTTCGAATTTTTGGTTTATTTAGCTTCTAAGATGTCTCAATGATTCAACGAGTCGTTAAAAATATGAGTTTCAATACTATAAACGTCGACAAAATTATGCTTCAGCGACCTTCCACATTTCCATCAAAGGAAGTATGACTCGGGAGCAGGTGTTGTTCATATGAAAAATAATAATAACAGTTGTACTTACAAATCATAGTGTTGATTCCATTTAGGATCGAGGGTGGCTGTGCAGGTGTCCGTACTGTGACACTGTCCCGAGCCATCTACGGTAATTTTGGCAAAAGGATCAGGGAGTCCTGAATCACAATATAATAAGAATTTATTAAAAATATTTACCAAACAACAATTTTGTCGATAGTTTTACCACATTTTACAAAATACTTACGGAACAAGTCCTTTCTGGCTAGATTACGGGCGCACAGGACTGTGAAAACAATGGATTGCATTATAACTCTGGGTTATTGATAGAACAATTGCATGTTAAATTTGATAATTGATGACACTACGAGGCCACGTCGATCGAGCTACTAAGATTCGTAGAAAAGTTTAACTTATGAAAGACGAGAGCGAGAAGGGGGAATCGAGAGCAGAAATAAACAACAAAACAGTTAAGACTGATGTAATTGAGAATTTTGGAGGCACCAGACGGACAAAAATTTCTTTACGTTCAAACGTATGTATTAATGAATTGATTAAAGAAAAAATGAAAGTTAAGCGTAG
The DNA here is from genome assembly GCA_013761285.1 of Campoletis sonorensis. Taxonomy (NCBI): domain Eukaryota; kingdom Metazoa; phylum Arthropoda; class Insecta; order Hymenoptera; family Ichneumonidae; genus Campoletis; species Campoletis sonorensis. The sequence continues at coordinate 996,863 of JACEOJ010000081.1, forward strand.
ACACATGAGGATATTGTAACAAGAGGGAGTGTTAATTGGTGTACATTGTGAATGAGGGAGAGCGAGAGAGAAGTAAAATTGATGAGAATTAACCAAGTAGACGAGATAATTTAAAAAAGCTTCGGACTCCCGGATCGCGTTCTCTCGGTGGGGTCTCCCGAGAGAGCGAGAGAGTGAGAAAGATAGGCCGAATTCTCTCGTAATAGTGTGACAGGGAGAAAAATTGCCATAACCCTGCAAGACTGGAGATTCAAACATATACGTATGCACGCAATAGGAAGCACGCATGCAGACACGCACACATAGACAGGCATTTGGCCAGTTTAGCCAACCGAGACGTCGCTCTCGACGCTTTCGAGGACATTTATTCATTCATACGTTATTACACAGCGTTAATGCAATCACGGTGGAATAAAAAGGAAAAAGCGTCATTGCTGTAGATCGAATAATCAAGGCCATATTAACTCCAATCAGAGTTGCAAATTTCATTTGAGAATTAAATGCGAGTCGAAAATCATCGAGTTTCGCTCGAATTCACTTGACGACGGTCGCCCAACGCAGAGCTGATGAAAGAGAGCAGCAAAAAAAAACCAACTTTCACGCTCGCGGCATACTAGGACTCCACAGCCGTTTTTTTTTTTATTTCTTCTCACACGAAACCAGGCAATTGATAAACTCACTCGTAAGACGGATCTTCGTCGCCCCGTTCCTCCTGCTACCGCCGGGATTCGACATTTTTCACGCACATTTAACGCCCCGCACCGAACATCGGCTACTTTTAATTGGTAAATAAAACTCTGGCTAACCCCGGAGTTGAGCCGCGGCCCCCGCATCACACGAATACACACACACCTACTATTTCCTTCCTTCAATGCTTCAAGTGCCACTCGCACACGCATACACCAATCTCGATCGTTCTATGCATGCGTTAATATTGTTTGCAATTCGAGAGGTATCGAGTTCCCATTCGATCTATCGTTTCTTATCGCCGCAGGATTCGATATATCGAACAGAAGCTTCCATGTATCTCCAAGAGGTGGCGCGGAAGGCCAACCAATCGCGTGCTGTCATCTGACGACTAACTCTGTTAACGAACAATTGCCGTTCAAACATGACGAGTGCAAAACAGGTCCGGTAGATAACGCGACGAATTGAAAAAAATTGATGAATTTCAAATTTAAATAATTCATTTTTCTGAATCTGTCAAAACGATACTCGACTTGCAAAAACTAAGAACCTTTGAATTTTAGTTGACAAATGATCATCGAAATCTTGAATAGCTTCGTCTTTTTGGCGGCCACGCAGTCGTTGGTTATATTTCTACCAATAAGTGAAATTCCATAAAATAACGTTTTTTACATCAATTTTATTATTTATTGTTACAAGGCACTTTTGATTATCAGATACAAGACGCTGATACAGATTTACTCGGGATCAAAAATTCGTGAATAAAAAATATCGAACGTGAACATCTTTGTCTCTGTAAATGTAATTTCACAGAAATTTTTGTTCCCTATTCAATACAATATACTACTGATTATCCCCAAATTATGACACTTGACATAAAGTGATACAAAGTGACGAGAAATGAAATCAAACTATAATTTCAACCTCGCTCTATTGTGCTTTAGTACAAAAATATCCAATTATTACGTAGTTTGTAGTTTTTCTTCTTCTTTTTTTCTCTTGAATGGGCGGTTTATGCGTCTACTGAGGCAGCGACGACAAAAACGTTTCTTTTTATTTCTTTTTCGGTCTTAAACGTAAAATGGCGGATGGGCACTTGTTTCATTATATGAAATATATATATGTATATCTTTATGAATATGTGTACGAGTATTATTTCGGCAATGTAACAAAACTTAAACCGGAGGTCACGCGTTATGGTATAATGAGCATCTCGCCCTTGTTTGTACTTTCGTTTTCGTGTTATTTCTCTCTACCCTTTCGTGTGCAGACAAAAATTGAAGAAACTTCAAATATTTCGACACTGAAGCGACGTTTTTTAAGTGATTTTTTTTGTCAAATGAAGGTGTAAACATTTTGCGTCAATTCAATGATGAAAATGAATAAAAAATTTCAACAAGTTATATGATTTGGAAAAAAGGAGTCTGCACACGAAATGTTCAAAACTTTCTCCAATCGGAATGTGTGGATGGTGATTCGACTCGATGTTTAATTTTTTTGTTGTTTTACCATAAAATAGCGAACGAACGCCGACTGAGCCTCCCTTTTTTTAAACACAGTAACGTTAATATATATCTAAGGTGAACATTTTTCAAGGCGGAATACAATGCAAATAAGATTATTATGCTTCGCCTCTAAAAGTGAGGAAAGCGTCGACGAGGAAAAATGCTCCTTCGAAAATGCACAACGATCCTTTAGCGAGGCCGGTGTCGCGGAACGAATCGCTGTGTACAATGTGTTGGAAAGTGTCAATTACCATTGCACCGGTAGCGATAAAGAGGGCGCAACCAATCAGACTGAAAAAGATATCCTGCGGAAAGAAAAAGAGAACAATTAATATATTGAAGTATTCACCAATCGAATATTTGACAAGTATAACAAAATTTCTAAATCGCGACTAGCGGATGATCCCATAACCGTGATTTTCGCGATTATGTTTTATTTGACAATTTTCATAAATTTTTTGGCTCACGGTTTTACCAAAACTATACCAGATTCAATGAGAATATTCATTCGCTGTTTTTATTATTTAAAATCATTGATTATTTCTTTTCAAATTTTTTTAAAAGTGCAGCCGTCAACTTTGTAGCCCATTGAAAAAAATGGAAAAATTCTTCAAACGAACTCACGCCCAATTGAGTGGGAATTTTTCATGTTCATTTACCGTGCGAACCAGTTATTGGTTTTGACATTTTTTTTCATTTTTCAGTCTAATTATGATTTTACAAACTCGATATAGTAAAATCGTAATTAATTCAATAAAAAAATAACCAAAAATGCAATTATTGTAAATTTTTGATAAAACCCTTATAAACTTACGACACGACGGTTGACGGGTGTTCCCATAACTCCACCGGCGAATAATCCAACAAGGATAATAAGATATCCTCCGATAGTTCCGTTGGTGATCATCGCCTCATAAATCGCTCCTGCATTGAAGGAGCGATAATGAAGTCCGATAATGATGCAGACGAGAATCTACGTCGAGCAACAACAAAAACAAAGAAGGAAAGAAATGAAATAGTATGTAAAGAAGAAAGCTCAATCGATCATTGTTTGTTACGATTTAAATGGGGAAATAAAAAAATATATACGTGATACGGATACGTGGATCGTATAAATATTTTAGAGGATCGTAGATCGACCCACTAAACCCATTTGCTTGCTTAGCCTTAAATGTTCGATATACTACACTAAATGTTCTAAATGTACACCCACACAGAGACATTCATACGATAACTATAATAATAGTATGCGAATTATCGTGTTGTGCGTTTCTGAACGACGTGACACACACGTGTTGCTTCACACTATTACGCTGTATATTGTACTCTCGAGTATATCGACTTTACTATAAAGACGAACGTGACGAGAGCGATAGGAAAAGTTGGTCGTTACACCCGCGTTGCTCTACTTGCTAACTCGTTCTATTTTCACGTCAAAAACGACTTCTTATTTCATTGCTTTTCAAATTGTTCGCGATATACTTTTGACATCCTTTGTATTAATTTTTTCTATCGATATTTTATTCATTGATTATTATCTGCGAATTGCTGTTACGATGAAAACTTTTTTTCTGTTATTGATTCATGATTTGCCTTCGTACGTTGAATATAAGTATGACGAGGTTGTTGCATTGTTATTAATACGAAAATGACGGGCTCGGCCAGCCTTGTCTGCGTGGGAAAAAAATCAGCGTTTCGGTCGAACGATATGTTTTGAATTGACGCTCAAGACGATGAACGGAGATGAAAGGAGTGGTTTTTCGATCGTGCAATCCTCGAGGACATGAATCCTAGAATTAAATCCTATCGTCACATCCAATTGACCTTTGTCATTTTTCGATGACCTCGCTTCACGGATAAATATGATATTTCTATTAAAAACTCGATAATTTTTTGCATTGAAGATCGTTGAATGAATTACTGAGCACAAAATCCTTCAATTGAAATTTACGACAATAAATCTTATTCTCGTTAAGTTTTATTAACTAAGATTATTTAATATTCCTTCGTACCCAGTCACGATCTCCCTCGAGCAAATACATTGAACTAGTTCAACCAATTATAATATTAAATTTGCAAAGATCGTTCTTCAAGCATTCATGGCGTGACTGCTTCGAAAAAAAAGAAGATGTAAATACTTTTGAAATGAAATCGTGTGTGTGATATGAGAAACGGAAACTCGCCCACGCCCCTTTTGAAGAGCGCATTAGCAAATGTGACTTCCGCCTTTCTCGCGAGAGAGTGACGAATCGTTGCGAATCGCTTATGAGGGTTGTGTCATAATTCCGAGCATTTTTTTTCTCTCCTTCGAAGGCTAATTTACCGTAAAACGTGCAGGGAGCTTCGTTGTTAACTTTACATACATTTTAACCAAATTTAACAACACCGTTTCAATTTTTTTCTCTAATTGAACATTAATTATTTTAATTTCAAAAGAAATGTCAGGGTAAATTTATGGAGAAGAGAAAAAAAGGCCGAAATACTCGGACCTACTTTTCTAACGAAAATTAATTATTCGTCAGGATTGTAACGGGGGCTATGAACGAATTGTTATCGGAGGTTCATCGAAGGTCAAGTGGTATGAGGCGATCTTCTGAAAATAAAGAATTGCCCCACGCTCGTTAACGCCGATTCGTAAGCCAAAGAGTAATAAAAACTTTTATACACAAAAATCGTTGTGAAATTGTAATAAAAGCGAAACTAAAAATGAAAAATATTTGAAAAAAACGTTTTTCTTATGTTTACGATATATTTTCAATACTGAATACAAAATTACATTAAAATACAGTGTACGCTGACACACGTACTGGAAATTTTATAAAACGCTTCGCTACGAAATTCGATATGATACGAGATGAGTAATTCCATCCAGTATACGATAAAATATTATTTTTCATCTTACTCACAACATCGGCTAGACATAAAAGCACGACAATACGATAGCTATGGATCGATAGAAAAAAAAATGACACTTACAAGCTCCAGGAACTTGATGATCGCGAGCCTCGTGATGTTTGCCATTTTTTATACTGATTGGTAATTCTGAAAAAAAAAAAAAACAAACAAATGAGTTGGGAAAAAATTGTATCAGTTTTTCCTGAATATAATTGACGGAAAAAAAGATAAGATTTGAAAGAAAAAAACGTGATATCAGTTAAAAACAAAGGATGCACGTGAATTGGGACAGCCGGCGGGAAAAATGATGGTCAGTGCTGTTTGTGTAGTGAATATACATGTGAGCTAGGTCAGTAGAACGACACATTGGATCCGAGCGGTTCATGAATGACCAAAGATGGATTTTGTTTGTGGGACAGGATTCCTCAGCGTCTGTACCATTATATCGTGTAAATTCGATTAAAAAAGTTATTTTATCGCGAGTATAAGAATATTCGAAACCTAGATTTATTGTTCGTGACTAAAAACGGGTTTATCGGACCCTCGGGGAATGCGAGGAACGTGTTGGCGATAAGGACAATTTTTTATTCCGAGAGAAGAAATCAAGAAAAAACCACGCCCCAGGAAGAATTCAAAATACACAATGCCTCGATGCGTGTTCGAAAAGGCTTGACCCACTTTTTACGGGTTGCGGGAAGTAATTTTAGCCTAACGCATATAAAGTCCTTCCCCCTTTCGAAAATATGAGCATCGACAGATGAGGGAAGAAGAGAGAAAGAAAGAGAGAGAAGACCGGATGCTCGTATCGTTTATCCCTCCATTCGATGTTTTGATTGCGAACGCACACATATGGGAAACATATTTCGAGACATCGAACACAACTGAAAATCAATTTATAGATTTATTCATTCCAGAATTATTATTATTATATTTGTCAAAGTATAAATGCCAACTTTTGTCAATGTTTTTGTGTCGTTGGAATTCACGCGTTTCATTTGACTTTGAATGTCCTATATAGAGTTTGTTTTCGTACGAGGGACTATAGGGACATGTGTACAAGACACACCCGGCTTCTGATTCCTTCTCTCGATCGTCCCCGTTCATGCCCCACCGCGGCATGTAAGTATTTTCTTCTTTGTCCGCTGCCCTTCTTCCTTCTCTCGGCATCTATCGCGATTTTACACGCTTACGAATGTGAAAAGCACAGAGAGTAGTACTGTGCTCGTTGTAAACTCTCGTTCCACAAAGAGTACGAAAACACGTGTTTATCCAAGCTTTAAAGATGGCGTGGCAGACCGAAAAACGGTAAATAAAATGCGCGAAATCTCGATCAATCGTTGAGGCAACTTTATTATTATTTTTTTGTGTTGAAATTGAACGTGGAAAAAGTAGTTCTATGAGTTGTTTATTTTTTGATTATTAGTTAATCGTATACCAATTTTCGGTTTCTCTGTGATCGTTGCGTGGGAAATTTTATTTCGATGACTTCACATGAGCTACTCAATGGTCTCTGGTGTAATTAGTCCCGAATGAATGTAAAGCATTCAGGGCTTCAAGTACATATGCGTGTGTATAGCTCATCAGGATTAAACACGAAGGCTTTTTTCGATTTGGGTGTGTCGGAAACTCGAGGGTGGATTATCGTAACATCAGTAGGCTTTTTTCAACTCTATATATATTTTTTTTCCTATTGACTCTAGAGTCTCTCGAAACTCTCGAGTAAATCCGATAAATAAGCGAGGATGATTGTTATTTGAAAGATTTTGAGGAGTTAGAAAATGAAAAAATAATAATAATAACGTAGAATTAATAAGAAAATAAACTTTGAATAACAAATTTGATTAAACGTCTTTTCCAAGTTGTAATATGGAAATAACAAATAATTTACGACGACGACAAGAATGAAAATTCATCGATGGAATGTCCAATGACAACATTCCATGGACTATGAATCAACAATCAGTTAGAGAGCGTGTGTTGTAAGTTAAATTGACGAATTATGATTTCGTCGCAGATTTTTTTTGTGGTCAACTAAAATTTGTAAACAGAGACTGAAAAGTGTCCTGCTGATACGCATCTTCAAACCTTGTCGACGAAAAGATTATATTCATATATGCGAATAAACAAATGAATAAAATTCAAAAAGTTACGAAACAAGCGTGAAAATGCTCGGGCGAGCGTCCTGACGCTTCACTCATAGAGTAGGGATTTGAAGACCGATTTTTAAATAAATTGTACAAATTGAATTAAACTTCACTTATATTTTATGATTCGAAGTAGATTACAAACACTTTTATGGTCTTAAAAAAGAAAAACATTGAAAATAAATACAACTTACGGTTGAACGCAATTGAAATGTGAAAAGAAGCGACTGTTTTGATGCGCGATAGGCGTCTGTTTTTTAGCTTGAAAGGACTGGTCCGATGTTAACCGAACGAGCGCACGAAAGAGACTGATGCTCGGTCAAAAAGCGGCAGGTGGAAAACAACTCCGCAGCGCTACGCTTCTGTATTGTACGAGGCTCTTCTTTATATACGTGTCGATGTTTTTTTTTCATCGAATTGTTATAGAAAAAATTTGAATTACAGATAAAGAGCTTAATTTCTATAAAAATGAATGATGTTCTTCCGAAATTAAAAGATTCACATTCGTTAAATTAACGTTGCAAACTCTATTGTTGCTGTTACGTTATAAAAGAAAAAGGTTCGGACCGTCATTGAGGAATTTTTATTTTGGAATCCAACATTCACAGCTTTCTGACATCATTTCTGATCGAATAAGTGACGTCACGCATAATTATTACGTGTTTTTTCACGCCTTTTCGTAGTGTCCGTTCTTCGCACATTGTTTGCGCAGATTGAAGAATTTTGCCCCGCCTCCTCCCTCGTGCATATTATACATTTTCTCTGACTGTGGCTTTATTCTTGAATTACTTCGTAAAAAGGCCACGCGTCGATTATGTCACGCTCCAAAATAAAATATAGGATGATGACAAACAAATCCTAAAGTTGCATTTCTCGACAGCGTGATTAATCAACAATCATCCATACAATCGCAATCTCTATGACATTCCTCTCGCCCCTTTTATCAATCATCGTAATTAAATTGTTCATAACAGAATAAAACACAAAACAAAAAATAAAAACACATCTATTTGATGTGCACGACTTGGAATTCGTGGATCGGTTTACGGGACTCTCGATCTCGAATGTATCGCCAACAATCAACGCAGAAGCAATAAAGAATCGCTGGCTCGGTTTCAAGATTCTGAAACGAAGTACAAAAAAAACATCAATGATCAGAATTTTAAAAAGATATTGAGTTTATCGACTGTTGGTGAATTATCAACGGACAACAAAACTATCTGTTGTTGCTGGCCGTTAATTTAAAAAACCGCTCGTAGATGGCGCCACGGTGGTTCGACGAGAGTTGAAAAATGCTGATTTGCTTTGGTTACTCAAATCGAGAAGGATTCATTCCGTATCTTTAATTTTACCATATTCGTCCTCGACCACGTTTAAAAATGATTTACCGTTTCATCAGCGTCAGATAATTTTTTTTTAAGCAAATCCCACGGTGGAATTTTCTCCAAATCGTCGGAGTAGTCGGATTCGCGCTTAGTCGAAGTTTCTGGCCTTTGTTCAGTGATCCCAGTGCTCGATTCCTCGCCCCCAAAACCACCTCGTCTTACTTTTTTACGCTTAACAACAAAAAAATGGATTTATCCTCTAAATTTTAGAAATCGTGGCTTATTTACGGACATAGTTACCCATTGCCAACAGTCGAAAGTGATCCAAAAGTGTATAATATAAAACAACATAACCACGATCGAAATGATGCACAAGCAAAAATTGTGCAAAAATACTGGATGGTCCGTTAATTCCGCGTCGGATATTTTTTCAAGGTCAATGTATACCTCCGCATGTCTCATTTCGACAATCCCAGCTATAATCATCATAACAATTCCCGCAGCACAACCAGCGAGTGTCTCTTAAATGATAAAAAAATACAGATCTGTTGGTTTTCACAATTGATTTATCGACTGAAAGCCATTTTTTTTCATCTGCCGGCTAATTGCGAAGACAGTTGACGTAGTTTTATTCGTCAATCCAAATTTGCCAGTAGATGGAAAAACTAGCCTCGAAAACAACAATAAAAATCTATTTTAATCTCACCATTTCGATAAGTAGGCGAAATTTACGATAAGCTAACCAGAGAATGCCTAGAGTCAGGCTGATAATCATGCAGATTGGGTAGACGAAAAAAACAGGATTTCTCCCTTCCGGAAGATCCGGTACATTGGGATCCTTTTCCTTCTGTCTCTCGTTAATGGCGTGATGAACGTAATGGAATATTACGATTTGAATAACGCTGATCTTTTTGTGTTTATTTCATGAAAAAACAAAGTAAATTTTATAGAAATTACTCGCCGATGTAAACCCTTTGAGCCAACGTCGAACGTATACGTTCTGGCACGTATGTTTTTGCGGTTATAAAAAATGATTAAACTACCATTCCATCAACGAATACCGAATTTTTCGGTTTAACGTTGTTTCTGAGACATTGACAAGTGTAAAAAAAATATGAACGGTCATTCTTTGTTTATTGTTCAAATCAAATATTTGAAAAATAAATAAATAATCGAACTTTCTACTTTTTCATGAAAAAAATCATTTTATATTAAACGACTATGAACATCGGAGTGTCAATTTTTTTACAAATTCGATACACTCCGAAGAATCGCACTAAATAAAAAGAAAAAATTATACGATAGTTGTCGTTTCAAAAAAATTAAGGAATTATTAATTTCAAGTGAAATGCATGTAAAGTGAAATGTGTTGGTCAAAGACTTGATTCACTAGTTCAATCGAGATTTCTGGCAACTCCATTAAAAAATGGACTTCAAAGCTTCAACAAATATCGGAAACGAGGTGACACAAATACTTGTATTAAATTTCTGCAAATAAAACTTGATGAACAAATAACTATGTTCTGACTCTCATTCGTAAATTAGTTAGAACCCCTTCATCAAAAAAATATTAAATAAAAAAAAATGTCGTTTGATATCACGATCCAGATGACGAGTTTCGTTCTCAAGACTGAGTAACACAATTTATTATATTTGTTTTGTTCTTCTTTGTAATTATTATGTAATTCGAGATCTGGCGGTTCGACACAGATTTTTATCGTTGTCGAGGCTGCGAGATGATGTTTTACCATCCCTTTCTGTCTCTCTCTCTCTCTCTCTCTCTCTTTTCCTTGTATACGAGGAAAAGAACGAGGTGTTTGATTACACAGAATGACAGAGAGACAGCTTTTTCTTGTACAGGTGACCTACTTAACGATTATAACAACAACAGTTACAAAAATAATACCAACCATTAATTCCATAACAATCAAAAAATGTAAATATGAAATTCCGTTTATTTTACTTCTGAGATATACCATCGGTGTCTAAAAATAATGAAAAAATCGATGTTACGCTGAAATTTGAGACAACACGGATTTTGTTCTCTACCCGAAACTTTGAGTCAAGAGCAACGAGGGATTTCGTGGTTAATTACGAAGATCAAGTGGATGATAAATTAGCGAATATCGTGTAGTTTTTTCGTGCCTACGATCAGTAATACTTCGAGCATAATTGATTCAGTGTATTTAAAAAAAACTTACGAATTGAACGAAATTCATAACCGCGTGAACGACGTGTGACAGATGGGAATTCCTTTCGAAATTTTGCAAATCACGATAATAAATACTGCTGAGTTGAGCGATTTCCTGAAGCTTCCGAACTTCGATTTCTCTCTCGTCGATATCATAATCTATTTTTTTCTCTCCTTTTGTCGGCATTTTCGCCATTTGTACAAACGTTTTTAGAATTCTCCTCGATCTTTTAAGGTTATTCTCGGTTTTTTCATCTTTTTTTATGACAAAGGAATCCGAAGAAGTTTGTTGACATTTGTCGACTATTTTTTATCACAATTATTTATAACTATGTGGTGGCAAAGTAATTTCAGGATAATTCCATTTTCGAGATACGAAATCGAATAAATAATAAGAAATAAAAAAAACTTGAAGAGAGAAGATGCGTTGTATATATGCACGCGGATGTGTATCTCGTTCTTCGTCTCGGCGCCAAGAGATTCTCTTATTTCCTGGCGTCGTCGTCGACGTCGCCTTCGCTTCTTCTTCTTCTTCTTCTTCTTCTTCCACCACGTCGGTGTTTCCTCACCGTTGCATTTACAACACTCACACAAACACCAACTACTGGCGCTCTCGCCTTTACCTCTCTCGCATCTTCTTCTCGTCGATGCGCTTGATGGAGCCTTTCTCCATCTCCTCTCGCTGCTGATGCTGCTGAATTATCTATTCGCACGTATTTATATACATATATATAAATATATACTGTAACAAACTGGAGTTGCTGGTCGGCCTTCGCTTCTCGTATAAGAATCAACGGAGAAAAATCTTCGAGAACTCTAGCAGATTTAATTCTTTCTTACTAGCACTTCAATACATTTTTCATAAACAAACACACCGACCACACGTACTACAACATTCATTTTATCCACAAAAAAAACATGCTGAAGTCCACTCCATTAATAATGTCTGGAGAACTTGCCAAAAAAAAAAAACAAAATCAACAACAAATATTGACTTTCCTTAAATTCGAACTTGAATAATTGCTGCTCTTTACAACTTTTTATTTATTTATTTTCTTTTCGATCTAATGCACCCCAACCGTTTGAGCTTATTTCTTATTTTCACTTTTTTTTCACTTATTTTTTCACTTTTTTTATTGTTACTTATTTTTTGCAGTTTATTCGAATGTTGAATTAATATTTTAACAAAAAATAGCAGACTTTTTGGTTCTGTAGGGTTTCTGGGACATCCTTAAATGTGAAAAAAATTGAGCAGCAATTATTTATCAATTGCACACGTAAAAATAAATAGCAGAATTTCGTACTTTTTTATTTGTATAATTATTTTTCACTGAACGACTATGGAGATTGATGGACTGGCAATTTTTTCCCAAACCCGATATACTCCGAAAAAGTTTAGAGAATTTTTTCAAATTTTTTCGTAAAGCAGTTTTCGTTTGAAAAAATAAAAGAAAACAGACTTTGGAAATTTTGGGGAATTTGTGTTCCGATTCGTAATCAGTGACCCCGGAAACCCGCGATTACCAAATTTCAAGTCCAATGTAACTAAGGAAAAATGGAAGGCTCGAAGGGTTAAAGGTTTCGGTCTCAATCGCCTGAATTCTTCCCTTTTGAGCTCATGCATTCCCAGTTTACATTTCTCTTGAACTTACAACAAATTTTTGCGACTGATTCAAACACTGGCTGCATAATTTGGACGAAACTGTATTCACTTTTCCATTTTCTCACGCCGTGTCCTCGTAAATTCACGTCATCCTCCCAGGACGTGCTCGTGAATTCCCTTCGAAAACCCTTGGGTCGTTCATGAGAATATTTTGAAAAAAAAAACGCACGTTTCCACGTTTCTCGAGAATGAATTATTTAACAATGGTGTATAAATGAAGAGATCTCGGAGAGAAATCGTCAAATTCTTCGAAAGCTTGAAATTCTTCTGGAAAGTAAAATAAAATATATGTAATAGTGAATAACGATTTAGCGCTTAATGTGAGGCGCCTCGAATCGTTAACCCACTTATGACACAACACCCGCACCTTCGCTTCATAATGATCGCCTTATTACCAACACTTTACTCTCGAAAATACCAAGTTCTTCAATATCCGTTTATTTCTTCCAGAACGAAAGTGGCAGAGAGTTTATTTATTGTACTCCGAAAAGCTTTGAGGCAACGGTGCGACAAAACTTAATTGCTACAAGAATCGCAATTAAGAGCGTACAAAAAACAATAGGATCCCAAAATATCGCGAGAAGAACGAGAGAAATGATAAAAATATTAAAAGTTCAATGATAATCGCAAAAACGTGATAACGCAACATGGAAACAAAAACAAAATAAAATGAAGCCAACAAAATAAATAAATAGAGAATAAATAAAAAATATTCAATATTAAAATGAATTAAAATATTCAATTAATTCAAAACATTAAACAATAAGAGTAAAGTGAAAAAATGTTCTCGTAGTCGACTAAATAATCAGCCGTTCCAACAATTATTTTTCTAAATAAATAGAAAAAAGTTCTGATATACGATTTACAAGTAAAAAATCGCAGCTATTATTGTTTGTCAAGAAAATCAATTCCTCGTTTTTCCCAGAGACGACTGAAATTTCGTATAAAAAAAATAAAATAAGAAAAACGCTAAAGTTCCACTGTCTTTTCTGACGAAAGTCGAGCAACGTAAAACTTCCATTTATATCAAAAACTCGACTGTGAAGTAGAAAAGTCAGATTTATAATTGAGCACGCAAGACCGATAGATCGCTGTAAAACTACTTAAAACTACGTTACAATGGAGCAGACTGAATTTATTGGATGAAAAATAGAAAAAGAGAATGCAGAATAGATTAAAAGATTAAATAGTATTGGCTGAGGACCAATTATAGCGGGATTTACAGAACCGCATATTGAAAAAGATCGTTTCCTCTGATTTTGTCCGTGTCATAAAAAAAAATAATAATAATTAGAGTAGTTACATATGAAGAAGCAAGAGCTAATAGTAAACAAGACAGAGGCTTCCGTTGTTGGATTATTTTAATTGATTCATGTCTACATATATATTTCGTAATATCTCGAAGAATTTCTCGAACCTCCAATGATGATGATGATGATGATGATGTTACAAATGTCGCCTTGAAGCGTTAATAACGAACACAAACACTTGATACATCTAGAAATTTCTGGCAAGGTTTGGTGCAATTTAATAGCTTTTTTTTTAAGAAGAAAATATACTGAATGCAGTTATTTATTGTTTACCGAACATCAATTTGGGACAGTAACACGAAGGGCCAAAAATTACTTGTGACAATCGTCACCTAAAAATTCCTATTTTATATCGACCCGGATTAATCCTAATCCTTTATTTCTCTCCCCAACTTTATGGAAAAACTCGTTAGCCCCTTGGGACAAAAGGAATAATATAAAAACGTGAACGCCCCCTGGATGGCAAGTGTCGTGTTTTTCTCCTGAGTCGAACGTAAATTTCACCGGCTTTAATCTCGTACCTGAATTATATTTCTCAACTTTCTACATGCACTTATTTATTTCGAGCATCAAAGAAGTGAGAAGATACACCTGCTCAACATTTGAATATTTCGATTCGAGTATTTTTCTTTCCATTGAAAATTTGTCACTAACATTTTGATTTTTTTATTTTTTATAATAATTTATCGAACTTTATTGATCTTTTATCGATTTGTAATGATTATAAAGCTTTTTTCATTTATTTTTCATTGTTTACGAAGGGTTCAGGGGTTTTTACGAGCTCATCAAAACCCTGTGACCTCTCTTTTTTCTCACTTCTGTGCTCCTGGTGCCGATCCTGTGAGCCCCCTCCAGAGTCCTACCTACAACCATTATTTTCCAATGCATCCCTGTCTCGCATTTGCACAAAAGCCAAAGAAAAGTCTGGGAAACCCAAACGATACAGACGACTATATTGTTACTGGGTTTTCAGTGGTCAACACTATGAGAAAGAAACTCGTGGAAACTTAATTCGTGTGGAAGGCTGAGCGATCACCCAACCAAGTATTGACCTCGTCGTCGTTGATAATAAAGTTATTTTTATTCGTCAGTATAATCGTATGTTTCGAAATTTTTTTGCAGGAAAAATCGCTAAAAAAGTTGCTAAAAATTCTCGTTTTTCTTACGTTACACTATTTTCCATACGGAAAATAAATAGATTTAAAAAATTAACCTTAGCGAAAAGAAAAGCGGCCTCACCTTGTCACTGAATGCAAATTTTCAGGAGAACAAAATAAAGTTTATTGTGTACTCGAGACGATTTATTTAATTTTTATGAAAATTTAATTTCTCTGAACAGCAAAAACTGTCCAACGTTCAATGTCATCCTTCGTTTCCGTTCTGAAAAATTTCAAAAAATTGGTACCAGGATTTTTTCAACGTGTTTCACCTTCTCGCGTGCACCTGAAAACAGTTTTCTCATTCGATTACGTGTAAATTTGTTGAAAATAAGAATTTCCACAACTCTTTACCTTGGGATCTGTTGAAATTTATTTACCACCCTCGGAATATTTGCATTTGTGAAAAATGTCACTAAACTTTTAGTATTTTCCGTGATTTTCGCAAACCTCGTCAAATGGAATTTTATCATTGACAAGAAATCTTTGAAGTAATGAATCAACGAAGAAGCGTCGGATAAAGTCCTCGCGGAGTTTTTCCACGGAATGTCATAATTCAATAAGAAGCAACAAATAATAATAATAATAATAATAATAACATAATCCGAGATCTTACGGTGGTAGGTGTTGCAAGACGTGTTACGATCTCTCGTACGAATGATTAATCGTGTGTTGCTCGGGCCTTTCGATTAATTTCTCCGAGCGGCAAAAATGTCCATTTTAATTAAACCCTATTCTCCAATTTTTTCCCCTTTAATATTCTTTGCTTTCGGAACTGCTGCTGTTTCGCTTCATAATCATTTAAACGATAGAGATTTACGGTTAAACTAACGGTCCATATATAGGATTTGGGCTGAAGAAAAATTCTGAGATAGGAAGACAAAAAAGCTTGGAAAAAAAGGAAGAAAATAATGATACGAATCGTAGGATAATCGGTTGAAGAACTGGACTCGTCGTTGGCGAGCGTGAGAATGAAAAAAAAACTTTCTGTTAAAATTCTCAGTACAATAATTCTTAATCAAAAGCATCATTTCGAATTTTTGAGTCTCGTTCGATGAATTACAAAGCAAATTATCTGAATAAATGGATATAATTTATCTGAGTAATTATCCTGTTTGTGGGATAAGATTGTAAGAGTTTTAGCTAAAAATATGAATCCTGTACTAAAAATAATAAGACACGAGATAAAAACAGATTTGTGAAGAGTCGTCATCAATTACTAAGCTCTGAGCAAATATCCGCGAGGTAATTATTTTTCTCTGTCTGTTTCGCTTTCTCACTGTCTCGTGGGTGGAGGAAGAAACGATGGAACAGCTGTGTCTCTTGGATAATCTGCAGCAGCGAAACCATCCCCGAAAGTCATCCTCTCGTTTGTATATTTACTATATTGTCAAAGAAAGAGAGAAAGAGAGAGAGAGAGAGAGAGAGAGAGAAAGAGAGAGAAAGAAAGAAAGAAATACGTGCTTCGAGTTGGTTCAGTTCTGCTTTGAATGAAGTTCTTTATGAATGCCAAGAGGTTCTTTCGCGCCCCTCCAGTATGTAAATATATATATATGTGAAATATATACGTTATACATAGTATATTGCAGTTGCTCTCGTAAACATATGCTCTGGTTTTATCGTCGGTGTTTATTCTCGCCTCTCTCCACACGCCTGTCGCTCTTTATGTCTCTCTCATTCGTGTTTTTTTTTTTTCTTAACCCCTTAATGCCTCTTTCGCTCCTCCTCTAGTCCCATTAAAAATCTGTGCCACACGCGAGCCCTTGTAAATGTAAAGAAGAAGAGGAAGAAAAAGAAAAAACAAGAAAATAAAATGCGACGTCTTAATTCAGTGGTTTTTAAAAAAAACTTTATTATTATTTTTTATCGTTCTAGTTCCCAATTGCGTTTTCAGCTCTTGATGCAACTCGCGCAGAACAGACACTCGATCAAAACTGCTCTTCGCTGTCGATTTATTTTTCTTATTCGTTGCCCCTTTAAACATTATTTAAAAAAAGCCATTGAGACACGTGCATGAAAAAGAAAACACTATAATCTTTATTTCTTCGAAGGCGCCGGGGGATTAAAAAGTTTTCAAGAGCCGACCACAAGTCACACCACGTTGGGTGGCAATAAATTGCCATCGACTTTTTCAACTCTTTTACTCTCTCTCTCTCTCTTTCTCTCTGGAGCGTATGGACCCACCGAGGGAAGAGACTGATGGCGCAAACCTTTTAGCCAAACTAATGCATCAAACACTCTCTCCCTTCCCCCTTCCCCTTCGTCCCCTCTCCGCCCTCGTCTCTCTCGCTCTCGTGTTAACTATAAAATGGACAAAGTGGAAAGAGACTGAATGCATGTGATGCGAGATACACAGGAGTCTGGGGATCCTCATTTGCGGTTTTCTACGGGACATTCTGTTCAAAGTCACACAATTAAGTATCGATTGTATCGAGCAGACTCCTTTTCTCCTTTAGTGGATATACGAAGGTCTGCAAAATAATGAAACTCCATCGAACTGTTGCTCTTTAACCCCGGAAAGCCAGACCAGGGTAATTAATCCACAAAAATGTCTTTTTCTTTTACTTTTCCCTTTTCATTTACGTTTTTATGGAGTTTTCGTAACGAAATATTGATCGAAAGTAACTTTATCCCACGTCGTTCTCTTCGTTATGAAAAAACGACGAAGAGAAAAGTGTATTACGAAAGCTTGTTATCGCATGCGAAGATAGCTTTTATGCTAAAAAAGAAAATTCAAGTGATTATTTAGCCCAGGGTGGGTTTTATGTTGAAAAAAATCGATCGTGGGGTTCTTGGGTTAATAAATAATACGATAGCCAACTTCAGCAATATTGTTGGGAAGCTTTTGAACGAAATTTTCATGAGCCACGCATTAAATAGTCCATACATCGGGATAAATATAGATATAGAGTAGAGAAAAGGGAAAAGAGATACGTGGAGGGTTGTGTATATGGTCCGAAGCCGATTTCGAGCGTCACGTACGCACTTGTGTACCGGTTGTTGTCCAATGTTCATCCTGCACGTCCGGATGTGTGTTTCCAGCGTCAAACTACGACGAAGCGGCAGGATTCATTATCGGAAGTACCCGTTGGTTCCTCGGACTCGTAAGCAGCCCCTTTCCTCGGTCGCTCTTTAATCTACAGTTACTTTCAAAATCTTTTATACGATCAATCAATAAAGATGAGTATTTTTCACAAAACAATCGATAGTTAAAATAATAGCGTAAAAACTTTATTTATTTGATCTGCAAGTTGCTGGCTGCACGCTCAACATTTTCGACAAAGGAAAAGCTCGGGTCTGGCGTCATTTAATCCTCCAGGATTATGGGGTTATCCTCCTGTCCCCTGGGAGTTAATCCTCCCCGAGCATTACTCCCGAAAAGTTGAGTTATTTCGGCTTAACATTTTTTGCTTTTTGTTTTCTTCTTCTCTTTCATCAGAAACATTCTTCCGTCGACGCGTGTCTTATAAGAAGCTAGAATAAAATGATTTTGGTCCAACCTGTATCCACACGGCGTCACGATTCGGTCGTCGCACCTGTAAGGGTCACGTACGCGGCCGCGATATATATAAATATATATATAAACGTTAAAAGAGTGGGGGCATCTTTGGTACGCGCGTGGTCTCTCGGCAGGGCGTCTCATCCATTTGGCACGAGATGTAATTAACCAAAAGTAAGGGTGAGTGTTCTCCGGTGCGCAAATATATATGTACGCGCTCTACACTTTCGCCCTGGGGCTTCGATAAACATTACGAAAACTACTGCTGCAAGGGTTGCATAATGAAACGACATCTGTCGAGTTTCTACGTTGCTCTCTTGGCTTTAGACGATAAAATTGTTTGAAAACAAACAACAAGAAGAAAAAAGAAGCTTATTTTCAAGATAAAAATCACAAAAAGTCTTATTAAATTGGAGAAAAAACGTAACACTGTTGATGAGGAAGCTTGGGAACATAAATTAAGTTTTCGTTTCGGCAGAGACGAGAGAGAATGCAAAGCTGTGTGGCCAATCCTTTTTGTTATACCCTTGCCTATGAATAACCGCATTAGGACTCTCCGGAACTTTATTCGCTTCGCAAATACGCCCCGCCATTTTGGTAGACACGGTATATGTTTTTATGCGTGTGTGTGTGTGTGGGTCTGTATGTCTCTGAATAATACTGTTGAGAAATTTAATAGAATAATAAATGTAGTCTGGAGTTGTGGCTGCTAAGCTCATAGAGAGAAGAACGACAGCAGTGACTATGTGACTTTTGTGCATATTGCTTTACTCGAGTTCGGCGCTTGCCCGTA
This sequence comes from Campoletis sonorensis, assembly GCA_013761285.1. Taxonomy (NCBI): domain Eukaryota; kingdom Metazoa; phylum Arthropoda; class Insecta; order Hymenoptera; family Ichneumonidae; genus Campoletis; species Campoletis sonorensis. Next base: position 1,016,032 of record JACEOJ010000081.1, read on the forward strand.
TGATTAACGCGATCCAATTAACTTTCTCGACTGTTAAAGACAGTGCTCATCTATCTCTCGCGTCTTTGAGAAACAGTGCCTAATTATTTCACCATTAATGAGCATTTTAAAACAAACAAAACAATTCAAATTGAAGGAAAAACAACAAAACACATGGAAAATGGCACGAAAATAACGAGAAAAATCAGTAAATTTAAAAAACTAAACTAAACTGAACAATTTCAATTAAACTAAAAACCTAAACACATGTTCAATGGAATAAAAATAACGAGAAAAACCATTTTAAAAAAACTAACCAAAATAAAACGAAACAAAAATTTTAATCAAACTAAAAACAAAACACTTGTTAAATGGAATAAAAATAATGGGAAAGAAGACTTGAAAAAAAATTGCCCAAACAATTCAAAATAAACTAAAAACCAAAATACATGTGAAATGGGATAAAAATAACGAGAAAAATCATTTTGAAAAACTGAACCAAATAAACCCAAACAAAACAATTCAAATCAAACTAAAACCAAAACACATGTGAAATACAATAAAAATAATGGGAAAAATCATTTGAAAAAAAACTAACCCAAACAATTCAAAATAAACTAAAAACAAAAATACATGTGAAATGGAATAAAAATCCCGAGAAAAATCATTATAAAAAAACTGAACCAATTAAGCCCAAACAAAACGGTTTGAATCAAACTAAAACCAAAACACATGTGAAATGCGATCAAAATAACGAGAACAATAATTAAAAAAAACAACTCAATTCAATTGAAATAAAACTTAGAAACAAAATTCTTGTAAGTTGGATTAAAAATAACAAGAAAAATCGTTACTAAAATTACAAATACAAGAAAAAGATCTTTATTGGCATAAAAAATCGTAAAAAAACATTGAGTTTTCGTATACAATGAACTTTTAAATCTCATGTCAATAGGGATTTGTAAGGACAATAGGAGGAATAGAAACACGATTTTATTCTATCTTTCCCTTTCTCTCCCTCGCTCCACTTCTCGGTGTTCACTATGCGATAACACAATTAGTCTCTGTCACGTCATGCGCGACACGTGATAAGGGACATTGCTTGATGTCTCTCTTATTCGTTTGAACCAACTCGCACGCTGCAAACGTACCGATAATAGTGCATCGTTCAAACGTGCAGTAATATCGCAACCACGTGGCTTCGTAATTCAAAGCAAAAGCAACAACATGCTTAAATATACATATACGTACAGAGCCACGAGTAAGCTCTCGTCAGCATAAATCCACAGACGGAAGTTTCCCACGAGACTGTGTACATCAAAATACATATTTGTCCATCAACGAGATCGTGGGTTGAAAGACCAAAAGGGTCAAGGATACTTGAAACACATATTTTAAATGATACCAAGTTCATTTTATTTTTATTGATTATTTGTACAATTGTCTCGAGGCTGGTGAACAAATTTCGACAAGTTCCACTCAACCGTTTGAGAGTTTCAACGAATTTTCAAGTTTGGTATAAAAGATTTTGTCAATAAACAATCGCACAGTTTGACAATCGTTCTTACAGGGAACAGTAGAAAAAATTGACTTTTCACGAAATAACTCCAAAACTTTTCTACAGAATTATTTTTCCCATAACCGAGAACCATAAAAAAAAAAAAAAATCTTGACCCTTACGTTCCGGAGATAGGGCGATACAAAATAAAATAATCTCCGTGTATCGAGTCTAGAAAAGGTGGTCATTTCTCAAACTCTTAATTTCAATCTATAATTCAAAAGCTTTAAAAAGCGAACCGTAGAGTTTTCTTATAAACGTGACTGTCACGCGACTACGACGCTTTTTGGTTTATTCTCAATTCAAATGGCGTTGCCCCTTGTTATATTTATTCCAATCTCATTCTCATATTGTTTTTTTTTAGAATGTGGAAAAACAAAAACGAAAGAGTTACGATTTCACTTGTTTTGGAGTTTTTCTGTGTGTTTTGATGACAAATTAGTGCAAAATGCATAGAGCGTTGGGTTTTCAAGAATTTTCGGGATAAAGAATGTTGTGACTGTCACGAGACGACGATGTTGAATTCTGGCATATCAATAAAAAATGAATTTTGGTTTATTCTCTATTCAACTGGCGTTGCTCCTTTTCATATTCTCTTCGATCTCGTTCTTATATTGTTTTTTTTTTTTCAAATCATTGTAAAAAAAGAACCAAAGAGTAACAATTTCACTTATTTTAGAGTTTTCGTGTGTGTTTTGATGAAAAAATAGTGCAAAATACACAGAGAGATGGGTTTACAAAAATTTTCGAGATAAGGGTCTCGTGCGTCGATATACATATGTATATAGACTCGATGTAGGCCGAGAACCCTCTCTCGTATATAGTGTCACCCTAGGCACGCGTATTTTACACCCGAGAACCTAAACGAGAGATAGCACTTGGGTTAGGGGCGGTGTTTGGTGGACCAGAGGACAGAGTGAAAGAGAAAGAGAGAGAGAGAGAGAGAGAGAGAGAGAGAGAGAGAGAGAGAGAGAAA
>JACEOJ010000081.1:1018554-1169248 GCA_013761285.1 Campoletis sonorensis
GAGAGAGAGAGAGAGAGAGAGAGAGAGAGAGAGAGAGAGAGAGAGAGAAAGAGAGAGAGAGAGAGAGAAAGAGTGAGAGAGAGAGAGCGAACAATTTTCTCGCGAAAACCCTTCGTCAGATGGTGCGTGGAGCAAGTGTTATGAGGATATACTTTGTACACGTAAATATATGCCTTCGGGCAGTTCTTTCTTTCGCTTGATTTATTTGCCATTAGGTGGAGGAGAAAGGACAACAACCTCGTGGATTTGCTTCTGCCCCTCTTTTTCCTCGAAATAAATCGTCATCCAATCGAGGAGTCAGGTGGAATTAGTTTCGTGTTATTTTCCAAGCTGTCAAAACGAAGCTTAATCCTTATTTTTTAATCTGACGACAAAACATCGTTTCGATAAAAAAAATTCGTTCGAAAATATTTGAAACAAGTTTTTGATCATTTTAGAAATTAGAAATTTCAAGAATTTTTGTATTTCGGTCGAGACAATCGTGGCCATGAGTCTTTGCAAAAGTATTTGTTTCAGTCTAAGGGCAAGTGTATTTGTTGGGGTTAGGAACGAGAAAGAGAAAGAGAAAAAGAGAGAGAGAGAGAGAGAGAGAGAGAGAGAGAGAGAGAGAGAGAGAAAGAGAGAGAGAGAGAGAGAGAGAGGGAAAGGAGCAACAGAGATAGAAAAGTTGAAGCGCCTTGGGCGTGCGATTTCTGTAGGTATATAGAGGTGTGCCATGAGGGGGAAAGACGAGATCGAGAGGGAGGAAGAGAAGGAACCGAACGTGTTCGGTGAGGGCGCTGAGGGACGGAAAACAAGAGAGAGAGAGAGAAAGAGAGAGAGGGAAAGGGAGGGGAACCCCAGTAATGTTACGAGCAAACCAGAAAATATATATATATATGTATAAATACAGAAGTCTATACTTGTATATAAATAATATATATATATATATATATATGTAGGCTTTAGAGGTACGAGAAACCGCACAGGGCATAGAGCATCAGCAGCAGCGGCAGCGCAGCTCGACTCACTGCCGGGGGACTCCACGAGAACCCAAACGAGACGAAGATCGTCAGTAGCAACTCGACGCCCGCATCGAACGGAAAGCGAGTTCCCGCGTGCATTTTAAACGGGAAAAACATAGCAATTATATACGTGTTTCCTTCATAACAAATATCGATGTTTTATTAAAAACAAATGAAAGTTATAATTAGGCTGGAAACTATAGCTCGTTAAAAAGTTGTTCGTTCTGTCAAAATAAAACAATTAAAACAAAAGCAATTTAAAAAACTCGTGTAATTGCGGACGACTGCATTTTTTTGGGCCAACGAATGTTTTGTTTTCTCTTCCTGTCCACGTCGTGTTTTCGATCGTGTGTTATGTGAAAAAAAATGTGACATCGAAGAACGATGAGTACGTGAATTAGTCGAGTGAGAGAGAGAGAGCGAGAAAAAAAAACAATTTCGAAACAGCACCATTTTCCTTTCTACAGCAATACGAAAATACCCAGAAACGTTGATTCAGTTCGTGTTGTCGTTGTTGTTGTTGTTGTTATTGATGTTCTGGCTCGTTTCACTGTTTGCACCCACACGAGGCAGAAAGACTCTCGATTCAACGTAATTTTCTGTATCGACGATAGCCACAAACCGTACCGGAAGTACTGCCATCTCTTGACTTTTGTATATTTGTATATAACACTTGCACGAGTATAAATATACGAAAGATTACAGGAGCATGTACTTATACATGTTTCTATATGTGATCGTCTGAAGTGTACGAGTATCGTGCCGGAACGTAATACACACGGAGGCACACAGCACACAAAGTTCACGGAACCGCGAAACAACGAACAGTAAAAGAATAAAAAAAACTTGGAAACAAGAATATTCAAGTACGAGAAAGATTTTCCGTTGATGAAAATTCACGAGAACTCATAACCTCTTGACCAGAAATTCCAATGACAAGTCTTTGGGCTTTTTAACTTCGGATTTCTTTGTTTTATTACGAAAACGGAAGTGAAAAATAAAAAATAAGAAATCGAGAGAAAAATGAAGATTCACGAGAGTCTAACGTCCCCAATATCCTGAGAATATACAACAACAGTTCGAACATATTTATACGAAAATCGAGATGACAGCTGTCGAGCATTTATCATGGTGGTAACAGCAACGATGATGACGATGATAATAATAATAATGTCGAGATTTACGATAATGAGGGAGGAAATGGCGGCTCGAAACGAGTGATCCCGAATAAAGAGATCGTTACTATTATTGCTATTATTATAGTGAGTGTGCGATAAATTGTGGGGATCGAAATTGTTCGGGGTTTGACGTTTGCCCTCGTGGGACAGTGGATATTTTATAATCGGAAACGAATTGAACGAGGGAATAAAAAACAAGACGTTTCGTTGAAGGAAGAAAAAGACTTCGTCCGTGTTGACACGTTGATACGAGGCAGGCGCATTGTGTGTTTTGTAAATACGAACAAATTATTACCGAGAAATAAACAAACAAAATAATTTTGCAACATCAAGTTATAATCGACCACCACTTACACATTATTAACATAAACATCTTAAAGGATCTCGTATGTGTTGTGAGCGTGAATAATATTCGTAGAAAGTGAATAGAAAAGCCACGTCGAAAAATAGTGCTTCGTTAATGAATTCGTACAAATAACAAATTCAATAAGAATTCAAGTGTCACGTGTTTTTCGTTTACACATTTGCACAGGATAAACGATCGAACGAAAAAAACCAACGATATTTTCTCCTCTTTTTGCTGCACCACGAATTCTTACGGTGAGTAAAGAAATAAATTCATCAATCAATCAAACTACATATCATTTCAATAATAAATTCCCCCGACTCACTATCATTTGGATTTCCTTATTTCGTGATTTTTGTATTCGGCGTGGATTCGTTTAATTGACCAGAAAAAAAAAACAAAGCTTCATTCTTCCTGAATCGTTGATTCAATGAATCTGCTTTTGTTCCTCATAATTCGTCGATTTACCTTTCATCCTTTGGTCAATGAGACACAGTAATTTTCAACATACAAAATGAATCCTCAAGGCCAAACAAAATTTAGTTTGTATAGCATTACGACAAAAAATCATGATTCAAATAAATATTAATAATCGATTAATGCACCTTCCTTCAACAATTTTTTTTATTTATCTTCTTTTTCGTATCTTCGAACCTTTAATGTCACTTTTGAACGATTGAGAAACACTGTCTGATAGTTTTGAGAAATTTGATACTACGAATATTGTAACGCTTCATTACATGTAAGCACGTTTGCTTATATTTATATTTTTCTCAAGTTTCGAGACTAAAGCTTCACTGGTCAAAACATTGGTACAAGTTCATTACAAGGTGTACATTCATTCAACCTGAGACTTCACAACAGAGTAAATAAAGTTACTCCACGAAAATGTCAATAAATAAAAAAATTTGACATTCTTTCGCAACTTTTTTTCGTTTTTTAGAGTTTTTTTTAGAGAAACGGTACAAATTAATTAAGGCTGCGAGGTTTACGTTCGAAAAAATTGATTGTAGGGTTTTATCGTTGACGTAAAAAAAAAACGATTGAAAATAAATATCATCCAATACTTTGTTAAACGTTCATAAAGGTAAAAGATGATTTTGCAGTGAATTCATGTTTCTTGAAATGAAGTCTTTTGGTGTATCTTGGAAATCGAAGTTTCTAAAACATACCTGGTCGTTAATTGCAGGGATTCGTAATACCCTTTGCGAGAGAGTCAGAGATACATGGGAAAACAAGAAAAAAGAGTGAGAGAAAACAAAAACCTGAGGCCTATCGTCCTTCTTGACCAAGAAGAGGGTTATAAAATTTACCGTTAGACACACCAGCCCAACCAGCTGGACCGACAATTCATATCCTTTTTTTTCCGGTCGCCGCTCTTGTTTCAAAAATCATGTTACATTTTTTTTGCTCGTCTCGTTTTTGGAAAGAACGAATTTTCGCTAAAAAAATCGTACTTGAAGTTTGTATCGTTGAAACAGCACGAAAAATGTTATTTCGCCAACAACTTTTGTTCATTTTTACAATCGTCCCAATTTTACTCGTAGACTTAGTTTTTAAATCGCAAAGAAAATTGTCCATTTATTGCAATCAATCAGAGCAAGTAAATCCAAAACTCTACGATAAAAAAATAAATGAAAAATAAAAACTCAAAAATAAAAAAAATAAAATGATAAATAGAAAAAAAAAATTAAAAAAAAGGAAAAAAATGAAGATAAATAAAATAAAAATAAAGAAAAACAAAAAAATTCCCAATTATGCGAAATTCAACATGAAAAAAAAAAATAATAATGAAAACTGTCACAAAATAAACGTAAAAATAAATCAATCACTATCTACTTTTTATTTGTTTAATTAAACGGATTAAAATAATTGCTTAATCGAAGGGTTGGTTACTATCGCGAGGGTTACGAGAATCGTATAACAACGAAATGAGAAAATACATAAAAATGATAATCCACTGGTCAATCAATGAGTCTTTGTTGGGAAAGAGCAATATCACTGTTGTTATTATTATTGGAAATACAGGGGTCGTTGCATCCACGATTATATTTGAAAATATATATGTATACACGTGACACTACGAGGTTGGGGTTGGTGACCAATTCATCCCCATCAAAACCAATCGGCCTCAATATCGTCCGAGTGCATTCTCTCTCTTTTTCCATCTCTCTGTCCCTCCCATTGGACCAGTTAATAGTTTATCTCGAACATTGGGAAAGGCAATCGGATTGTTGATTGGCTACGATGGTTTCCGGTTCATCCAAAAACCCCAAACATGCATTAACCTCGAGATTAAGGCAGTTGTCTAGTCCAGTGGATCAAAAAATACGATTTTCTAGAATTTATCTTCAAGTCATAAACATTATTTCAATAATTCTGCATTTTTGTACACTTTTCAACAACAAATGAAAGAACTTTTTTTCGAAACGTCATAAAGCAATGATTCGACTTAGATGTGAAGTCTATAATTTTTACGTAACTTAAAAAAAAAAAAAAAAAAAAAACCCATAAATATTTTCAATTTAGACACTTTTTTATAGTCCATGAACTAAGAAAAATTTACGAAACTGTATAAAACAGTAAAAGTTTACGATTTGGAAAGAAAGAGGGACGTTTTCGAGCCAGAATTTCATCGCGTGTTTTTTTATTAAATATTGTTTCGAATGACGTTGTGAAAAATTTCGTTAGTTCATTGAAGATCGTTGGTGATACTGCAAAGAATAATTGTTCGTTTAAATTCGATAATTCAAATAGTTTTTTTCACTATAAAACTATTTGTTCATGTAAATTCAAGTAACATCATCTCTTTATTAAATTTCGATGAAATGTTGTTGCAGTTTCATTGAAATATCTAATGAAATGGGTGCAAAAGTACAAAAAGATTGTGTTTTTTCTTTTTTCGATTGAAAAAAAAGTTCGAAAATCACTTTTATTTGGTCCTTTGTATTAAACTTTCTGTCTTAAAATTAATATTTAAATGCCTTGAATTTAATATTGAATTGTCTAATTATCGTCAATGATAATTGAATAAACAGGGTCTAATGAATTAATGAGAGAACGATGTATGAATATAATATCGAGATTTGAGGTTTGTGTGATGATTGGCCAATAATATTCGGTCGGATTAATCGCTTCAAAGCAGAACGTGAGAATTGATATCGAGTGTGTGGTGGTTGTGCTCAACCACCGTTAAATTAATGCCTAAACTTTTCAATGCTATTAATCGCGCCTACACATTCGATGCAAATGAGAATGCCGAAAACGATGAATTGATTCGAGCTGTAATTTGATGAAAGGAAAAAAAAAAAGTAAACGATTTTCATCAATATTTTATCAAATGTTAATTTTTTATTTTCATTTTTTCTTCCAATTGAAACCTCGGGTCAAAAAGTTAAATATCTAATGATTTTTTTTCTTGGTAAGGGACTCAGTCGCAGTACATTTAAATGGCAAAATATCGTCATGAGGAATACGTACGTAACTCCAGAGCGGATTAAGATCAAAGTAACTTTTATAGGTGACGATGACTCTTTCCCCCTCGTCTCTTTCGACGTAGAATCCAGAGCAAAATAATTCCAGCAAACATTAACATCGTTACTTTTCAATATAACACTTATTATTATTATGTACATATATGTCAACAGATAGACACAAATATATCCAATTAAATGGACTTTGCAATCTACGCATCTCGTATTTCCCCTTTGTAATAAGTCCGAGTTCGCGCAGGTGGTTAAAACGTTTAAAACGTTTGGTATTACTCATCGATTATCATTTTTTTATTTTTTTATTATATGTACGATTTGTATTTTATTTTTTTACATCCGGAAACCAATGTCGTGACAATGTGGCTATTTTTTTAAAAACTGACGTTTATAGAAATTGTAAAACATTATGAAATGACGAACCCAAGTCGATTGGTGCGTTCGAGTGAATTCATTCAAACTCGTCACGAAGAAAACGAAGGTTTTTTCGTTTTTTTCTTCAAGTTAGAAACCATTTTTTGTATTAATTCGTCGTAAAATCCTGTTTCATTGGGTATTAGTTAGTCCGTATGAACAAAAGATCAAGGTCAAAAGACAGATGAGAAAGAAAACGTGGTGTGGAGCGGCAAAAGTGAACCGAAAAGAGAAAGATTACACTTTTTATGTATGCGAGGAGAGGAGAGAAGAATATACGAGTCTGTGTGTTTGCGTGTGCGACACTCGATATTCGATTCTACGATGCGAGGCTCTTGGAGGAAAGTTATAATACGTGCTCGATCGACTCTCTCAAGTGGGTCGACCGTGACACTTTTTTCTCTCCTCTGTCGTTTCTTGTCGCGTCGCGTTTCGTTTTTTCTATTTTTTTATTTTTTTTTTCGTTCTTTTTTTTTTTTTAATTTTTCAAAATCGATCCGTCGTATATACATGTTGTTATCGACACGTAAGAGAATATATAATTCGAAGACAATTCAGACGTTCGTATCTTTCATTTTAGTCCAAACGTCGCTCATTTATTATTTTTGTATTTTTCCTTATTCCTGCGTATACTATTTTGAGATTTTACGAGCCAATCACATCGTTTATTCGTTTCCACTTTTTTGCCCCACTTCACTGTTCCTTTTCCTGTTCCTGTGAGTGCCTCCCCGAGTCTCATTAGAACGAAGGCCAAGGGAAACTGTGGAAAACCCTGGGGGATACAGGCGGCTATATTTTTGACTGGATTTCAGTTGTTTAGCATCTTCAGAAACTCAGAAAAACTGCTTCTCATTTAACGATGGATACACGAGCCGATACATGGCTCAGCGGTCACCCAACCAAGTACTGACCTCACTCGAAGCTGCTTAACTTTGTGATCGTTGGTCGAATCTATCGTAACTTATTATTTGTTTTAATTTTTCATGAAAGGGACCATATAAATGTATGAGATAACGAAAACGGTCTTTGAATTTGCTATGCGAAGAGCATCGCTCACACAGAGAGAAAGGGATAAATGAAGAGAGTGAGATGGAGAAAGACGTAAATAGCGAATGGGAAAGGAAAAGGGTCGATAATTGCATCAGTAGTTTCAATCCTTTGAACGGTGGAGCATAACGCCGAACGACAGTCCTCCACGGTTTCAACATATGTGTGTATATATGAATGTATGCTCTGTCGACAGTTTTGCCTCTCGTTATATACACATAGGCCATCCATTGCTCGGGATGCTCTGCGGTGACCGATTCAATCAAGCCCTCTACTCTCGTTCTACGTTTCTTTTTTATTCTCTTCTTTTCTCTCTCTCTCTCTCTCTCTCTCTTTCTCTTTCTCTTTCTCTCTCTGTCCTAGCCACTGGTGCAATTGCAAAGCTCTCTTCGAAACGTATGTACACGTCCATGTGTATAAACGAGCTTTGATAGAGAAAAAGATGGAGAATCACGTTCCCTCGAGTACTTTTTACTTCATTTTTTTACCTCTTTTTCACGAATGACGAGATAAATGGACAGCAGATGAAAAAAAAATATAAAAAAATAGGATTAAACGTGAGCGTCGCTCGATTTCTCCCAATTTCTAACGATTTCTGCTCATGCCATGCACCAAACGTGAACCATTTCGCTATCAATTTCGCAAATCTCTGTTTAAACAATGAACTCGAATTTCCAACAGGCTGTACTTAATTCCAGTTAAAAATTCTATTAAGGCACAACGATCTGAGGCAATGGTAGAAAAATAATAAAAAGTTAAAAAAACAATCTTAATTACAGTATTTTCGTTGAAATGTATATAAACGTTGTCATCTGAGCCTGGTAGGTCGAGGATTACGGTACATTCTGTTAATTGGACGCGGTTATAACGCTCCGGACAATGGTCCAACGTCTGTATACATATATATGTACATACCGTTGAGTTTCATGCAAAAAAAAACCCATTGAAAGAAACAAAAACAAAAAAATTAACAAAAAAAATTTTAAAAACCCATTGAAATGAAACGTTTTTTCATTAAATTCAGCCGCGTCGTGTCTATGAACTGTATTTTCGTTAATCGACGTTGACGTCACAAACGATTTAATTCATCGTGGGCGTCCGATTAATTCGCGTCGTCATATATGCGTCAATAAGATTTTGGCACGCGGTTAAAAAGAAATTTATATTCTCTCTTACAAAACTTCTCATAAAACGAATAGCTATATATATGTTTTTTTTTTCGTGTGTTAAATAAATGCCACCTGTCGATGGGGTTATACGTGAGAGCCAAGTTGCGCAACGCTTGCCAGGATTTCCGGTCAGCCGATCCAATGTCTACGACTCGGTAACTACTTACTATTTGAACACACACGTATTCAATAAAATGTATATGTAAATATGCGTTTATATTACGAGACAATTCATACTGTTTTCAAAGGGTTCGCTTCTCTCTACACTCGTGGCCCATTATCGCTCTGACTCTCTCCTCCTTACTTTTGTATATTCTCTATGGGTCAATCGCAAAGTCATCAATGAATTAGCGTATCAGTTTATTTACATCAGTTTCATTCACTAATTCAAAGAATGTGTCCGGGCGATTCGGGTTCAACGTGGAGTTACGAAATGATGGAAATTCGTGAGACTGCTCTTTTCGTCTTTCCAACGTGCTGTTATGCACTGTTTTTTTTTTACTTGGAATCACTAAATCCTTGCGATCTGTCATAATGGTTTGAATTTTTACTGATTTTTTACGAAATTTCAGGGAAATTGATGAGTCGTCTTGTCATTATGGTTCATTCGATTTTCTGGACACCTTGTGTACCAGACGTCGGGAAAAAGTATTATCTTTCAGACTCCTTACTGCATTACAGTAAGTCACGAACGTAGACAGTCTGCCTTCTTGATGTGCTGTTAAATTATGCTAGTTTTTTTTCGGATTTAGGAAATGTATTTAAAATGATGCTAAGGTAGTGGAATTATTAGAGATTGTTTGTTAATTTGTTACGAGGATGGTGAACAAATTTCGAAAGGTTACAATAAGCCGTTTAAGTGTTATAATAATTCCAATTTTTCCTATAAATTTACATTGAGTCGAATGGGAAAAGAGTTGAAGGAAAACTGGAACGAGTGGAACATATTTGAAAAATGATACTGATTTTTTTATTTTTTTTTCATTATGTTAACTTTTTATCGGGGAATCGATTCACTATGGAATATCAGACGCAATCATTTAATTATTATTATGTAATTCAATTAAGTGGAATAAAAGGGATGTTAAAAGTCGAATTGGCGACTCAGTTTTTTATCAAATTGTTATAAAAATGGCAATTTTGTGTGTTCAAAGTTAAATTCACGGTAAATTCTTTTCTAAACGATCTAAACGGTAAAATTATATTATGAATGATTTTTTTCACTCGAGAAATCACTTTCGAGAAATGAGAAAAGTCATTTTATTTTCAGTTTCCATACCATTTTAGGGGTTGTAGTAACGTTTACTATAATTTCGACATTGTATTCGGATTCGGCGTCAAAAAAGAAACCTGGGAAACAAATTTACTCGTTCATATTTTTGAAAAAAACGAATTGTGAAACTGAAAATAAAATTACGCAAGTGTACTGACGTCTTTGTCAAAAAAAGGGTTAATAACGATCCAAATTTTCACTGATTTGTTCACCAACTTTTATTCCAAGTGACAATTAGTTTAATCATAATTTTTAACCTGACTTTTAGGACGCCTTGTATAATAAAAACGTGGAAAAAGAAGTGAACGTCTCCCTAAACTTTTTGCAGTAAACGACAGTAAATCACGAGAGCAGAAATTTGACTTTGCAGATGTGCTGTTACAACTATTATTTACACTTGAAATGACTAGACCGTTGCAATCTTATAAACATTTGACTTTTTACCGATTTCAAACAAACCATACTTTTCTACTTTATAAAAACGTCTACTTATACTTGACACTTTTATAAAAAAGTTGCAAATGATCGTCTGATAAAAATTGACTTTTCCGACACCCTGTATAAAGACGTGGGGAAGAAGTATACTTCTCTAAACTCCTTATAGTGCATGACAGTGAGTCACGAGAGCAGAAACTCTGTCACAGCCCTACCAGGAGATCTTTCTGTTCGAGATTTGCTCTTTCGATGCCTCCTCTGTTACACCTGATGGGTGCAAATAATCCGTTAGGACGTGTACCCTTTTCCAAGTGGGTTACCATAACCAGAACTTCGTGCATCCTTAGTCCTATATATTCAAGAACATTTGAAAGCATTAGTATCAAGTTATTTATTAAAAACTTCACTGTACAAGGATTTAGAAGAAAAATAAAAGAATCACGGGAACCAACGACTGGTGCGGATTGGATCAAAAGTATTTTCCTTGCATTATTTGTATCGTTGCGTAATATAAATTCAGCGGAATTTGGACGAATCGATTTCAATATTGAAACTAAACGCTGCAAACAAATTTTCGTTCGTACTGAGCAATATATTTATATATTTATATATATATATATAAATATTTGTAAGTGTGTGCAGACGAGGATATATTCAATCGTGTTTTCCAGTACGCACTTCAAAGTGGGACAGCAGGCAGTGTGTGTTGTGGGTCAGTGCCAAACCTTGGGCGAACGCAGAACCACGTGATACGTATATTTATATACATTTTTTGTTTTGTTTTGTTTTTTTTTTCGTATATATACCGCATCTCGTTGCATACGATAGTACATGTTACGTTGAACCAAGTTTTAAACCTCAAAAAAAGTGAATTCTTCTTTCATCTCATTCTCTCCTTCGGATTTTTTGTTCGCATACTTGATACTAATTGAATTTGCCATTATTATATTCTGCTCACGAGATACATTCGCAAGGTTCAACTCCATAAGCAGGTCGTGTTTTACGCCCTTCAATCTTTCCACGAGACACCCAATGAATTATTTATTTGTTTACGTGTTTATATTTTTCTACTGATTCACACAAATGTTTAAATGTTTTTGTTTCTTCGTTTTTTCATTTGACCATAAGTTGTACAGAAAATAAAGTTGATTTGCGTCTTTTGTTCTTGAATTCAAATCAAACACGTTTTCAAAAACATCCAGCACTCGTTCCAAAATGAATGGAAAACGATTTTAGTGACAGTGAAAAAAATTTTTGTAAATAATACAACGATATAATGATAAAAATGATTTTCATTAAGATAATGTTGTTGATGAAGATGATGATATGGTGGCCTTAGGCTGTCGGTCACTGACACTGTTTCACAACACTCGTGTGCCCCCGAGACTCGCGAGTCTGATGTGTATACGAGGCTGCGTATTCTATACGCGGTCACAGTGTCCCGGGACAACACGTGACCGCATCACCTTTTCTTTGAAGTTACACGAGTTGCTATATTATACGATTTTTTTTTTTTTTCCTTTCTTGAATCAAAAAAACGATCGTGATCGTCTGGTTTGTCGAGTCTTTTCATATATTCAAAAATACATGATTCTTTTTCTTTATGGAATTATTCATGTGGAAAAAAATTGATTGAGAGAATTTTTCATTCGATTCGTCATTATTTTAAGAAAAACAAAATTGCTGCTCTTCGATTTTTTTTCTTCGTGTTTGTATCTTCTCTAGAAACGAGGGAAAACATTAATGAATCAACAGCGAAATATACAGTTTTTGGCTGTTTTTTTTTTTTTTATATCAAAATTTATTTTTCCAATTTTGGTCAGAGATTTCTTTGGAAAAAAAAAAACATCTTTCTCGTCTGGCATGGAATATATGCACTTTTTTTTAAGCTGATAAAAAAGTGGGATTGGATCATAAAAAATTGCCGGTTTATTTCCCCTCTCCGAGAAAGCGATCATTAATTAACGATTTCGTCGAACCGATTAATATATGCACTCTGTGTAAAATATAACCATACTTACTCTCGATGTATAAAAACGTTCGAACGCGTTCGGCCGCTCGGCAATTTCAACCTCAGATTGTGTTTTTTTTCTCTCAGTAATTCCCCGGTCGATCGTACACCGTCAAAAAACGTTTCTTTCTCGTATCAAGGTCAATATCCCATTTAAAAAACTTAACGACGAGCAACGATTGTAAAAAAAAAAAAAAAAAAAAACCTTTTTTCTCACTCGATTAGCTGATTCGAACGAATTCGTCAACTTTACCGATCTAACGTGATGCTTAATTTTGATGGGAAAATGAGATTTTTAAAATTTTAACGCTAAAAGAAAATTGGCGGCCGGGGTATCGTGAAATTAATTAAATTATCCACGGGTAATTCTCGATTTAACTGAATTTTCTCGAGGCTTCGTTAATTGACTATGAGTCTCGAAGCATCGCCTCGATAATTACTAATTAAAATTGTACATAGTCTCCAAGAGAGAGAAAGAGAGAGGGAGAGAGAGAGAAAGAGAGAGAGAGAGAGAGAGAGAGAGAGAGAGAGAGAGAGAGAGAGAGAGAGAGAGAGAGAGAGAGAGAGAGAGAGGGAGAGAGGAGATGAAAAAAAAATAGATTAAGCAGATATGTCTATACAGTAAAGTTTAAGTACACAAAGTACATAATATGTACATGTATTATATGACAAGTGTCGAGGTGGGAATAAAAAGTGTTTCGTCCAGCTGACGTAGAGTTCTGCCCCGAAGGGTTAACAATCGGGTCAATTCGAGTTAAACCAGTTAGGAGCGTTCGAACGCGAAGAGTAAATAGTCGTAGACTCGTGTCACTACAAACTCCGCGTATCTCGTATTAAGGACGCTTCGATTATTTTGTGTTAAATTTAAATGAGCTTTGAAAGAAGAGAGAAAAATCAAACGCCTGTAAAAAGCCACGAAACTTAACTTTGGATTCAAATCTGAAAACATGTTTTGTATTTTATTGTGACAGAAAAAAGTATCAAGCTTTTTGGAAGCTAGAATAAACGTTAAAAAAAAATCGATCAGACATTCGTTCAAAAAAAAATAATACTAAAAAGTGGGCAAAAACATTGAAGATTCCATTATTTTCGTTTGAACGTCAAATTTTTTTTTTTAATTCGCAAAAAAATATGGTCAAAATATCAGTTACGTTTGGATGAGTCTAGGCATTTTATATCGATCGACCTCGAGAACGAATAAAAATTGAACAAAGAGTAGAAACGCTTTAAATTTATAATAAATTTCAAGTGTCTCGGTTATATTGTGAGCGCAAGAGGAAAATCGCTTGCGGGACGTTTACTGGACGTTGAGTGTGCCTTATGTTTCTTCTCTCGTCCATTAAACACGCAAACACAGAGCTCCTCGTGCACATGTATATGTATATAAATATATGAAGAAAGAAAGAGAGAAAGAGGGCTTATAAATGTTTTTTGGCGAATGGCCAAAACTTAACGCGCAGACAGTTGGGCGGATAAACTTTTCTTCTCGACCGACAGCGTGAAAAGACGCGCAGTACGGTTCGACCATCACCATATCAAACTTTTTTCTACCGGGTGTCGCTCAAGTTCGAGCCAAAAGCTTAGAACGTAAAAAAAAACAAGCCTGTGACTCTCGTATTCAAATTTTGAGACACCCTGGAAATGCACAATAATTCAAGACTCGATGATGATGCAAAATAAAACAAGAGAAGAAAACAAAATAAATAAAAACATTCTTCCGACGATGATACAGAGTTTGAATAATATTTACATTCTCTTCGATCTGCACTCGCGTACTGTATAGAAAAAGAAACCAGATCCGTGAAATCCCCGCGTGAATTTCGACGCGTGTTATCAATCAGGAACGAAAACAAAAGCAGTTGAAAATATAAATCGAAAAATCTTGCTTCCCCAAACTACGTAGTTTTTTTTATTCGCAGTTTAAATATTCCACACGCTCTCGGAAAAGAATACGATCGTTAAATTGATTCATAACTTCCGGTGGGATTACTTTTACATTCGCATTATCATCAGTATCATTATATTTTTTTCTCGTCGTCGCCATTTTTCTTATTCCATGTTATAAATATTTGTCTCTGAATTGACAGTTTCTCAAAAACAAAAACACCCACGACCAAAAATTGTGCGGGCTGTCAACGAAACAAAAATATGCGTCTTCCATATCGATTTTTACGAAGAACCAAATGTTTCCTGTATGGAAAATTTATAGCTTCCCAACGTCGAGAAGAAAAAAAAAAAACATATTTAAAAACAATAAAAACGAGATTTTGTATAACACACAAAAATTACCTCATATTTTCATGTTTTATAACACACTTCATGGAGATTTCATATTGGGCACCGGAAGTGTCTGTTTTTATCGCATCTCTGTTAAACATAATATACATACAGAAATTTCTGCATATATGACAATCGCGGAATTATTTATCGTCATTGTCCTGCTACATCCGTTTGTTTGGAGAACTTGAAAGAAAGAAAAAAAATCTCTCATTTTGTAATAAATTCTCACAATTTTTCATCGATTTTGATAAAATTTCTTATCATTTAAATATCGCAATACGATTTATTCGTAAATTTCAAAAAATCAGGCTTTAAACAATGCAACGTCTTGGCGCCACGAAGTTTCGCAAAAATGTGAGTATTATCAGTGTATAAGAAAAAAAAAAAAAGCATTATGGATTCGAAGGAGAGAACATAAAAAGAATAATAATTCTCACCGTCTGAAAGTTTCCCTCGTACTCAAGGACCTTTCCTCCCGAGAGTGTGTATAAAATACACTTGTTCCCTAGCATTATGAGCTCGTAGAAAAATATTTTAGCTCTGTTATAAAACAGTGTGTGCACATGTATAAACATCGGAGAGAAGGAAGTGGAGAAAAAAAGGCGCAAAAAGAAGGAGAAAAAAAAAAACAGCAGGCGCGATAGATAGCGCGTTGCGAGAGACTCGATCGAGCTGTATCAGAGCGTGTCCGAGGGAGTTGCATGCTGCGCCTCGACATTTTTTTCTATCTCTTAATTCTTTTTTTTTCTCGATCCATATGTGTTTAAGGAAAAAAAAATATTTGATCGTCCTAATCGCTGTAAATAATGATGGATGTGTTGGCGAGTGAAAAAAGAAGTTTTCGAAGGAAGAAACTTTTCATCTAAATTTCTAAGCAACGCGTCCATTTGTCAAAGCTTGAAAAAAGTATTAAAACTTGTAATCGAGTGATGAAATAATTAGTATTTCTCTGTTGCATCGCTCGAAATAATTGCAGACAATTTGTACGAAAGAAAAAAAGGGGATTAGAGAGAGAGAAAAAAAATAAAATGTATTGTTGCGTAGCTCGGAGAATAGAATTCGTAAAATGTCGCGGGTCTTCGCGCGAAGGCTCGAGAGATATACATAAGGCTCGTGGTGAAAGGCGCCAGAGAGTAACATGCACATTAGGTGGCTCACCTGAGCAACGATGCTGTTGTTTTTCTGCCCACAATTCAGCCATAAATACACACGTTATTTACAATACATTTTCAATGTACAGACAAATGCTTCAGAAATGTTTATACCTATGTTCGTAGACATAATACATTTGTATGTATTACGTGTGCAATCGTACACAAAAAAAAAAGAGAAAAAACAGCAGCAAATACCTTGTGCACACTTATTACAGTGTTGGAATAATTTTTTTATGGATAAAAAAATGCAAGGTTTGAAAATTGCACTGAAGATTCTCGAGGATTTTTTTTTGCAAGTTTCTAAAAATGATATTTCAATGAAATTTCATAATAAAACTTTAAACGGATTTAATTGTTCTGGCACATTTTTCAAAAAGGTCTATGAACCTTTTGAAAACTGGAAAAAAAAAAAAAAAAAAAAAGACAGCAAAAGTCGATGGTCGAGTCTTTTTTCTCGGGGCAGTGAACAAATTCGTTTTTTAAAATAAAAAGCAAGACAGGAGTTTTTAAGTCGTTTACAGCTCAGCAGGCAAGAATGTTTTTTGTTGAGAGGTCTAAGCGATCCACAGGAGAACGAACTGAGGGCTGACCGTCCTGTCTCTTTTTATCTCCTTCTCCTTCTTATTTATACACTAATATATCTATGCTTTGCTTCTTTGGCTCACCTTCGTTCCACATTTACCGATTGCCCTTCTCCTCCCCCGCGATATACATTTACCATCACTCTCGCTCTTTCTCTTTCTCTCTCTCTCTCTCTCTCGCTCTGTCATTAAGATATTAAGGATGCTTCGACCAGTCAAGTTTCAAAGAGAGAGAGAGAGGGAGAAAAAAATTAGAAAATTTCGAAGAATCGCTTATTTAAAAAATATATTTCAGAGAACCCGGAGCTCGGTTCGAACTTTCCAAAGTTTCAAGGTCTCTTTTTAAAATCATACAAATATATAGAAAAAGGAAGAAAATAAAAACAACGAAAAATGTCAAAATGTCAATAACAATAAAATCTAAATGAATTTCACGAAAAACTCAATTATAGTTTTCCCATTTGTGAGCTAGTTCTATGTAAATGTAGTGAAGATTGAGAGGGAGAGAATTGGATGGAGATTGTATATCGAGGAGGAGATCGCAAGAAAGAGAAAATCGTATATTTCTCAAGAGAAAAGGAAAGGGGCAGGATAAGCGAGAGTGACCATGAAGAAATGAGGAAAAAAAGACGAGTCAGTGGACTGTGTAACTACTTGAATCTTCCAGATGGACTAAAGAAAAAAGAGAGAGAGAGAGAGAGAGAGAGAGAGAGAGGCAGAATTTTAGTTGGCTGGGTTCGCAACTGAACTTGTCGATGTCGAGGCCTTGTTCCTTCTAAATTTATGCAGTCATTTCTACAAAATTTGCCTTTTTCTCTTTCCCTCTTACTGTGTAAAGGTTTCTCGTACCTGGTCCTTCGAGCACATGTGTTGCAGATTGTCCTCTTCGTGTCGTGTCGATAAATAACCGAATATACATGTTTAAATATAAATACAAAGTCGACTTATAAAGCGATCGATACGGTTGAAGGGAATAAAAAAAAAAAAAACAAAAAAAAAAACATTTTCTTCTAAACATAGCAAGGGAGACGGATTTAGAAAATCGAGCTTGTCCCCGAGAGCAAGCTTTCGTCACGACACACACATAAATATATTTCCATAAGATATAGGTGTTCACATGGATATCTCTGGAAAAGATGCCGCCTAAGCGTCTCATTTCTCTTCTTTCTCTTTTATCTTTATTTTCATCTCTCCCTTTTTTTCGTCTACATTTTGTTATTTCTGACATTATCCTTTCCTTCGTTGTTTTTTTTATTTTTTTATTTGAATTTATTTTCCATAACGTTGATCTAATGGAACGATACTTTATCAACGAAAAACTGGATATGAGAGAAGGATGAGTTGATCATCCCTCAGGAGCCTCGTCTCTTTATCTGCCAAGGCTCCCAGGCTCTTTCCTTCAACTTTGTATTTTTTTTTGTTCTTCTCCTTTCCCCTTTTTCTTCTTCTTCTACTTCGTTCATCTGCCCTCTTTTACGAGTCCTCGTGGCACTATATAAAAGTCGTTGACTCCATTTCTTTCCGTTACCTTTTTTTCAACTTGAGCCTGTATTTCTGTATATATAACCAAAGCCATTATGTCTCACCAGCGAGATTATAAATATAACGTCGAAGGGCAATGGGGTTGAAAAAAAATACAACAAGAACAATGCTGGACCGTAGAACTCGAAATTATATTTTTTTCTCACATTTTACGAGAAATTTATCAGCTTTACTGGCTTTTCAATATTTCTTTTTATTTTTTTGGCGAGCCAAAAAATCCAAACGAAACCTCTCGTCTACATTGTATTCTCAAATGTATATTTTTCTTTATGCGCATTTGAATTTACGATACGACTCACCTTAATCCTGTTGCTTATGTTTCTTCGATATTCGATTCGTTCGTGGCTTCCACCAATTTTCTTTATTTTTCAGTTTAATTCTACATTTTTTTATATTTTTTTCAAAGTATCTCAATAACCGAACTATCGGACGCTTTTTTCTCTCACACACTATTATCTTTCCGTGGTAATTTATTTTCGAAACTACGATTACTTTCTGTATAAGAACTTTTCCTTTCGTTATTATCGTGTGTATCTAATGTCTCGAAATGGTCGTTAGGGACGAGAGACGGTCGAAGGTCCCTTTCGCTCGATAGATTCTTACACGAAACTCATCTCTTGTTTATCCCCGTTGCACTCGTTATATTCTTGCAACAAGAGAAACGAAGTGCTTCTGTTTATTCGTATTATTTTCTATTTTTTCTTCTGTTTTATTACTTTTGACATATCTTGGACTCTAAAAGTAGATAATCAATGGATTTTCTATGGGATCTCGATTCCCAATGGGCCATAAATTATCAGCATATCTATATAAAGGCCAGAAATTTCCGAAAAATTATAGTTTCCAGATGTTTTTGTCACCGAAAACATCGATGTCGTTTTTTTCCTCACTCTAATGAACGATTTCGAGGCATTTTTCCAACGTATCACGATGACGATGTTGAGAAATCAATTTTTTTTCGACTCGTATAAAAATCTGACGGAAAAACCCGAAGAAAATCGTTTTTTAATTACACTGACACGACAATTATTTTTTTGTAAGTATTTTAACACTCGATTCCTCTCCACTGCGACATTTTTTTATAAAATTTTTATCAAAATGACGAAAAACTTATTTTCTTATATTCTTAACGCGTCTTGAGACACTAAACTTCCACAGTACATGAAACACCGACCCTGTGACAAAGGCCTTCCCGCTAAAAAAAAAAAAAAGCTCGCGACGCAGGTCCGTGCGCCTCGATCCCAGCGCTCCCAACGGTCTTTTTCTTCCCCCACTTGTTTCAACGATCCGTACACATTGGAAGTTTGTGCACCGACTAATTAAAGGTCAAAGATGTCACTGAAATATCCCACCACTCGAATAAAAACTTTCACACTATTCTCACGCGTATACAAAATTGCAAAAGGTCGATTACGACCGTTGGGATTCGGGGATACGTTTATAAAGATGTGTTTACACGAAATAACATCACAGCAGTCGAAATAACACTCGTAAAAAAATCACGCCGACAATGCATCACAGGCCGACGCCAATTCATCAATTTGCTTCAATATATTGATGTACTATTTAGTGTGACAAAAAAAAACAACATCGATTGGTAAAACGTAAAAAATACTATGTTCGTTTTTGTTGTGAGTGAGTTTTGTTGTATTTACGGTGTGAAGCTTCAGCGACGATTCACGTTGAGCAGATTCGGGCAACGTCAATATTTGGTTCGGTGACTGTTTTTTAGTTAGAACGACTCGCGAATCAATCAGTCACGAAGGGCGATACAGTTTTGCTACGATTCTGTTAGTTCTAAGCAACGAAAACTCAGTAAAAATAGAGTCGCCACTTGTCAAATTCCGGTTTCCCACAGTTTCTCTTGGCCTTCGTGCAAATTCGATACATTAGTGCTTTGGGAATGCTGTGAGTAGTACTCTGGGTTTTCTGACGAGAACAGAAACCATGAAGAAGGGAAAAAAATCGAAAAAAAGTTTAAAAAAACAGTGTTTGTTTTGCAGGAAAAGAAATTCAAATACATCAACGACATTTATACAGAGATCACGCGTGAAGTTTTTACTACGGTTTTTGTTTTTTTTTTTCGTATTCGTTGTGTTTGTTTTGGTTCGCTTCGGGTCAAGTTTTTATTGTTTTAATTTGAATTTATTTAGTTTGTTTTCATTCTTGTATCGCGTTGTTTAACATGAAAGTATGAAATAAATGAAATAATCTTAAAATAATATTTGGTCATGTGTCAAAACGTCATGAAAGCTAAAAACGTCTAAACACAAAATAATGTATCGTTGACATAATGAATTGGAGTGAGCTTAAATTTGTGTTAATTCGAGAAAGACATACTTGATTTTCGTAACCAGGAGAAAATCTTGGCATCCACATTACATGACCCATACACGATATTCTTGTCTCTTTCTTTCTCTCTCTTTTTCTCTCTCTCTCTCTTTCTCTTTCTCTCTTTCACTCGAGCGAAATTATTCACCGGATTCTCGGCCCGGACTCGTTCTTTATGCCGCTCACACTTCCTCATTCGCAAGTCCAAATCGTACTAGTTACGTTTGTGTCTGTATCTATAATTACGTCCGTATGCGATACTTATTAGCGGGCTTTGAAGAAACGGAGAATAAAAAGAAAAAAAAAAAGATTGTTTCTTTTCCATTTCGGACACATTTTTCTTAATTTTTTTATTTGAATTCGCCTCGTCGGTGATACGGCAATAATTTATACAGTCATATACACGCAAAAGTAATTAGGACCCTTATCGCGAAAGGAGAAAGTTTCTCTTCGAGTAAGATCGTCGATGACGCGAGTGACGTCTCGAAGAGTCACACGAAATTCTTCGCTCACGTTGCTCAACACTTTGTTCAAATAAATTCAACTATTCAACCGTTTGTAATCCACAAGTAGATTATAAATTTAATGTAAATCGAGATATGACTATCGAGCAGAATAGGAAAAAAGATAAGGAAAATTGATATCGGTGCTCAATCAGCCGTTAAACAATTCTACAATCTCGAACCATTCGGTGCAACGAGCACGTTAATTCGATAAACTTTGATAGCCTTGTGAACACAATGACGAATTGCGATGTCCCATTTTCTTTCCCTTTTCAATTCAATGTCAAAGATATTGATTTTTTTGACAAATCAACTTCATGACCTTCAAGTTTTGTCTGAGAATGAATTTCAAACATAAAATTAAAGTAATCTAAAGTAATTTACTGAAAAAAATGTACCGTTCGACGACTGATAACAATATTTTTGTTTTTTTATTTTTCAGAATAACTACAAATGTCTGGTTTCGAGTGTTCCAAGACCAGGACGTAGCTGTCGGGGATTAAGAAGGATTCGCGGAATCGGTTGAGGCGTTGAAAAGTCGAGGAAAAGATGTTGTCGAGAAAGGAGGGAAGAAAAATGACGATTGGACAAAGAAGAGCCTGCAGACGAAAAAGCGATATTTTGATGATAGTGTTTTTGGGAATAGTAGCGTTTGGTAGAGCTTTGGAGGCTGCACCTACAAAAACATTGGATTTAAAATCGTCGAGACAAGAAGAGGAACATAAGGAAGAAACATTGACGGCGAAATTGCCATTGAGAAATGGTCAAAGCGCGGAAGTTGGTAATCCGAGTGAATTAGCATGGCAAGCTTGGTTATTAGTAGATGGGAATACGAATCCACAGACTTCCGGTGTTTTAGACTCGGCGAGTTTATTGCGTCGTATAACGCCCAAGAGTATATTTATTGCTCCGGCATTGACCGCATGTGCGGAGGGTTATCAGGCTGACACGATGAACAGATGTGTCAAAGATGTCAATATTGACAGTCAAGCGCACAGAGGATTTTTGGTTGAGAGATTAAACGCGATATTTGGAAATGCGGCGAAGCCTCAATTTTCAGTTTCATCCTCGTCTTCGTCTTCGTCATCGTCAGCGACGGGTCCGTTACAACTAAATATACCGCTTTTAATGCCAACGGTTTCAAAACAAGCTTCCGAGGAAGCACCGAAGTTCGAGTCGATTGACTCGGAGGAGAAGGAGAAAGAAAAAACAAGCTCGAAGGAGGAGGAGAATTTGAATATTTCGCCGGCTGTCAATCGTGACAAGGTTTCGCAGGACGCAATAGTCACTGTTTACGAGCTCGACGAGCCGCCAATAGTCGACGAGTCGTATATTTCGGAACAAAACAAAAGCGATACGATTATAGAGAAAAATGCTTCGTCGAATAATGAAAAGGACGTGATTAGCGAAAATAATGATGAAATTTACAGTTCCGATGATATTTCCTTGTCCAGCGATTTGAGCGAATATGAAAAACGTCAAAAGAACGCGGAAAACAACGAGGATAAGAGCGAGGTCTCTTCTTCCCCCACCGTCGTTCTTCTTTTGTCTCCGACGAATCACCCATCTTCTCCAGTTTCTGGCAACAATGACGTGATCGTGCCACACGACTCGAGCCTCGGCAAAGTAATAATAAAAATGGAAAACGTTACGGGTAACGTGACCGGTAAGGAAATCATCAGGGTGAGCGTCTCCGAAACTCTGTCTTCGTCATCCGCGACGATCAAGACGACGATAAAAAGTCCAGAAAACGAAGAATA
Source organism: Campoletis sonorensis (assembly GCA_013761285.1). Classification (NCBI taxonomy): domain Eukaryota; kingdom Metazoa; phylum Arthropoda; class Insecta; order Hymenoptera; family Ichneumonidae; genus Campoletis; species Campoletis sonorensis. Next base: position 1,041,071 of record JACEOJ010000081.1, read on the forward strand.
TACGACCCCGTATCCAACGAATACAGAAACCTCCTTCATTTCCGATGATAAAAAATACTCACTCGACGAATCTTACGATGAAAATATTCCTGGGGACGAATCAACCGAAATTTACGACGAAATCGAGGAAGAAAATTACGACGAGTCGACGGAATTCGATGACGAAATATTGAAACACAGCGAGGCCGGTTTGGCAGTAACGTTAACGAGCATTCGTGAAAAATCCACTTCCAAACCACCGACTGTCCAAATCACAACTGCACCGAGTACGAGTGACGACAAAGGGCTGTCAAAAGAGAGCAGCAAAATATCAAGCGAGGTCAGCATCAATCCTGACTTCGTTCGTGAAACTACTCTCGTCGATTTCAATCCAAACAAATCACAAAATTCAACGACTTCGATCAGTACCCCCGTGAGCTCGACGATTAATAAAAAAAACCAAGAAACAACGACTCCACTTCCTCAGGCCTCGAAAGAGCTTCCAGAAACTCCGGCTGCATCGATGGACCATCCTAAAAACGATAAACGCGGTGGTCACGTGTCAGGTGTTCATGGATTTTTCGACGATCCGATCGAACACGAGGAAATTCGTGAGAAGCCACAATATTTCGAAAAAAACGTCACTGTAAATGCTAATTCTAGCCTCGAATCGAATCTCCAAAATGATTCTGCCGTAATATTCAACGCTAGCCACATTTTCGACTTAAATTCACGCCCAATTAATAATTCGAACGTCAATTTAAGCCAAAACGCAAGTGTCAACGTTGATTCGATGGAGCACGATGATTTGGACGAAGATAAAACAGATTCGATCAATCCAGTTGTTGGAATAGAGGAAGCACTCGAAGATTCACTGCCCAACGATTCTTCGTCGACCGAGAAAACAGACAGTGCCGAAACGATGGTTGCAGCATCGACAAACGTCGCAGGCGCGATGATGACTCGTGAAAAACCGAAATTTACCGAAACAAACAACAAAAGAGGTGGTCAGCCTTTTAGATTCTCCGACGACGAGATAACGACGAAAAAACCAGTTAAAACAATCTCCGAGTTATCTAGACCCGAAGGGATCTACGATTATGAGATTCCTTCCCGGGATTATCCGTCGAATCGACCAAACAATAACGATGGAATTGATGGGGATGCTCCTCCGATAATACGCACGATAGACGAGCAACGGTATAACCGACCGGAAGTCAATTATCAATTGCCGTCTGGCAGTAGTTCCGACATTTTTTTTCCCTCGTCCCAGCAGCGGGACGAAAGTTACGTTAGATTTCCAAATTACGAGATTCGAGGGGATAATCCCGTAAGATTTCCTTCGGACGATGCGAACAGTATTTCGAACGAATATAAAGAAAGAAATCGTCGTCCATACCCGAAGCACGAACAACAACAAATATACAACAGCGGAGAACGAGAAAACACGAGAAGTAACTTGTTGCCAGATTTACATGGGAAGGAATCTTATTGGTGGCTACCGAGCGAATGGCGCAACGATCGCCACCAAGCGCATCAACAACACGCACAACAACAACAACAAACCGAATCATTTTCACAAAGATTTCGATCGTCCAACATCGATCAAAGATCGAGAGATAGAGCTCCGATGTTATTGAAATTTTGGACGAAAATGCCCCTCGTCAGAGATCCAAGTTTGTCTTATCCAACGCGTTCGAATTCAGCCGAACAATTTCGTCAACTGGACGACTTGAAATCTGGTGTACCGTCGCGCGGTCAAGCGAGAAGAGCGAACTACTACAGAGGGGTCACGAGACGTGATACCGACGGAGCATTCTCAAGAAACAAACCACTGATCGATGGTTAAATTGCGAAGCTCAAAAAAACAGGAACTTTTCGATTTTCCTTGTTTAATTGAAATTCCGTTTGTGTTTGTGTTTTTTTTTTTTTTTCACTTCCTTCGCAAACAAATTCCTATGCACGCTTTATGCTGCAGGAAGCAAAGTCTCGTGAGTCTTCGAAGGCGAAGATATTCCGTCAGGATTTGAAAAGATTATCGTAAGCCGAAAATACACAACCGGTGAGCTGTTTAATCAACGCGAGTCTCGATTACGAGAAAACACGATTTTCTCTCCTTCCGCCCGAAAGAATTTTTATTATTGTGTATGGAGAAAGCGTTCGAGACAAGCGGTGATTGTTTTGGCAACAAAGAGGCTAATAAAGTTGATCGACGGTGCGATAACGTTTTTCTTGCTCGTACGTGTTCGAACGAGAAAAAAACTGGACACAAAAGAGTGCCGCGAAATAAATAAAAATCAAGGAATTACGTGAATAACCGATATTTACGTGCAAAGGTCTAAGGGCAATATTTACTCGGCGATGAGTCTGCAGAAGCCTAAAAATTTTGTACTCGTGGTTTTTTTTTTCCTTTTCCATCTCCCGAAGGGACTATTTTCCGTCAGCTAAAAAAAAAAAACCTCTGCACGTTTCAGAGGAAAATTTTTTCGACGCATCGGTTTTTTTTTTTTTCTCAACGTCCGGGAAGGATAATCGAGTATCGTACGAAAAATTGTATTTGAAAATGCCAAAATTACGTATGTCACGTAACGATGATCGTAAGTTTGTTTTCCCATCATCGAATTAACGAAAGAGATGAATTTTTCGCATAATATGTTATATTGCTATGTATTTATGCAAATATCGATAAGCGATACGTACTGATAACAAAATAATCGTATAAACACATTTATAGATATATATATTAAAACGAAAAAATATTCGAACGCAATTTACAGTAATATAATGTCACGAAAAGTATGTCGACCTTTAGACACCGTATCCATTATTGAAAATTTAATAATTTAAACGAAAGAATCTTAACGAATCGCGGCAATATAGTATCGTGGATAACAGACTGATAATAATGTATTATTAAAAGAATATATAAGCGTATATTCTTATTTATAACGCGGAACAAACGATAGTTGAACTTTTACGGTTTAGGAGCTTCCTTTTTGCCCAATAAGTCTCGCAATTTCAACGAGCAGAATCGATCAGAGTATTGAAAATGACGAAAAATTTGAGGACTCTTGACTGCTTTCGGTATTGAAACAAAATTCATTGGATAATATCTGCATGAAGAAATATCTCGTAATTTACGTGATTCCACGTATGAACGATAAAAAGCAATTTAAAGAAACAAAAAACGTGCCAACAACGAACACTAATTTGGAAAAATTCAATCATTTTGACATTGCGGCCAGTAAATATTACCGACCTCTTTCCCTTTCTACAATTAGTCGTTATCCCCCATATCATTATATGAAAAAAAAAATGTTGCCCTGAAAAAATTTTGTAAAAAATGACGATTTCTTCCCTACTTGGAAATTTCGAAAATCAACGACCCTTTTCCATCTTTCTATCAGATTTAATATCGTACGAGTTGTATTTCCAATACTCATACTTAAGAGAACGAAAAAAAAACAAATCGATTAATACCAACTTAATGTCAATTCGTGTAAATATTGTATAACGTTTATATTAATGAAATATTTGTATATAAATATATTACGTAGTTTATACACCGCGTGAGTTAAACTCTAGGGACTCTAATTAAATTACGGTTAAAAAAGAATCATGTAACTCTGTCAAAATTTATTATATATCTCATATATATGACTCAAACGATATATTATTTATAGCTAAAACGATTACAGAAGAAAAATAACTCAAATATGTTTATGTATATCTCGTTGTGTAAATGTAAATCCTGCGTGTATGTATGTGTGCGAGAGGTAATTCAAATTGTAAAATGGCAAGAACGCAAAGGAATGAAGAGAGATACACCAATGTCGCCATACCAAACAATTGTGTGTTTTTATTATTTTATTTCATCCCTTTCCTCCTCCGGCAACATTAGTTAATCACTAATTAATAATATTTACAAGAGCGAAAAATGCACGGAACTATCAACTAGTTTTCAAGCCTCTGAATCCACGAGCGAGCATGAATTTTTCTGTCGACTCGTCTCTGGTCGCTCTGGGCCTAACGATTTTGACAGTTTTGTAAAACGAACTGAGATCTTTTTCCAATTGATCTGCAAGATTACCGTCCCATACCTTGGCAATGAAACTACCCTCCGGTCGTGTTATTCCAAGGGCAAATTTAAATGCCGCGTACGCAAGTTTAATTATATTTTCATGATCCATTTCTCTTACTCCTGTCGCGTTTGGCGCCATGTCCGACATAACAAAATCTGCGAGTTTACCTTCTAACGCGGCTAACAGTTGCTCCTGCGCTTTTTCACTCGTGAAATCCATGTTTCCGATAACTGTAGCTCCTTCGATCGGATGAATCGGTAGCCTGTCAATCGCAACTACCATTCCTCTTTTCTTCTCGTCCAAATCTTTGCCATTGGCATTAGTCGCTTTCACTGCAACTTGAGTCCAACTCCCGGGAGCTGCTCCACAATCCACTACTGTCATCCCTGGCTTCAGGACACCGAATCTTTCGTTGATCTCGATCAACTTAAATGCACTTCTACATCGATAATTCTCCTGTTTTGCTTTCTCCACGTATGGATCCCTGAGCTGTCTCGTCAACCAGTGCTGCGAACTTAGCTTCTTTCCCTTCAAATTTTTTGGGGTTTCTCGCAACAGCATCGAACACGTGTGAAAACCACGGCTTCGAATAGTTTCACACATAATCATCGTCCAGTTTATTTTTATTCTGTTGATACACAGTCAGGGAAAAGTATGAATTTTATAGGTTATGCCGCGATATAGTCTGCGAGAATTTATACTTACCCTTAGCTTTTTTTCTCTCCAAAAACTCTCCTTCCGAAGTCTTGAAGCTTTGTCAATATTTATGTACAATTCTTTAAGTTAACATTACGCCTGTTCGCGATGTCAACATTAGGATATCACGGTACCAGTTTGGGCACGAGTGCAGCTGGGCGCGGCCATTTTGGAGAACCTACCGCGTGAAACAACCGATCGACTGAACAACTGTATCAGTGTAGTGGTGAATTTGAATATAATTCTTTTTTCGCTTTTTTAAGTTAAAAGAATAATGAAGGTATTGGTTAATTTTTGACGAATTTAGTGGAATCGATTTGTCGATTGTTAATTTTCTTATTATAATTGCCTCGACTAAATTCAATATTTGTTGACATAATTTGTATAGACTTTATCTTTTGTTATGCTCTCAAGGAAAACTTTCCTCTATTTTTTTGTTATAACCGTCAAATGAAATATTTTGTTAATTATCGTGAAATTTATGAGACGGAAAACAGTAATTTTCCTGGTGGTAGGTCAGTTATCAGTGGACTGACGTATCAGCTGATTCAAAGTTTAACCTCCGCTAACCTCAAAACAGACACTTCACAGCTGTCCCCCCGCGGCCCTCTCAAATCCTAGAGCGCAAAAAGAGTACTGGTGCATGTGTACGCGACATGCGCGAGAATGGTGACGGTTCGCCACGAAGTATCTGGCGATCCATGCGAATATTTCATTAGCCGGTTCATACTTTAAAACTGAAACACATATAAATCCCGAATCATTTTGCAATTTCGTATATTTGTAAATCGTACTCACGAATGCTTCTACGTAGTGTTATTCAAGATGAATTTGACAGCGGGCAATCCGCATGGTAATGGGCTTTTGTACGCCGGTTTTAATCAGGATCAAGGTAATTAAAATTGCTTTTCTATTCAATTTCCACTAACACAACGAATAGTGAACCTTTCATCAATAATCTGTCAAATCTACTATTCAAACTAAGTAAATATTGACGCTAGTAGTATCGACCGAAACTACCAAATTTCGTTTCGCAGTACGTTTTTTCAATCCCCTTAAATCATTTTTATCAACTTATAATCGCGAGAAAGTGCATACTTTCCATAGCCTTTATGCACGAGTGAACTTATAATCAAATATCTCTCTCTTTCTGTCATTTTCTCCCGTGTTTTGTTTACCCTAACCTCACTTTTTGCCTCGAGTCTGTTTTCACAATAATTTCGTCATCCGAACTGTATGAGCGTTTGTCCAAATATAACTTTATTATCACGGTCATTAAGAGTGTTTCTGTTTGTTTATGGATTCCAAGGATGTTTTGCGTGTGGCATGGAAAATGGCTACAGAGTTTACAACTGTGATCCCTTGAAGGAAAAAGAAAGGCACGACTTCAGCGATGGAGGGCTTGGATATGTGGAAATGTTATTTAGGTGTAACTATTTGGCGCTCGTTGGTGGGGGAGTTAAGCCAATTTATCCAGCGAATAGAGGTAATTATCGCTTTCTCAGCTTGATAGCCATTTTCATCAATAATTTATTTATTTTACATTGTCTTTCCAGTTATAATATGGGACGATTTGAAAAAAATGCCAGCTATCACCTTAGAATTCAATGCACCAGTGAAGGGGGTTAAACTAAGAAGGGACAGGATAGTAGCTATTCTCGAAGGCGTCATTAAAGTTTATACGTTCACCCAGAACCCTCAACAGTTACACGTTTTTGAAACAAATCCAAATCCAAGAGGCTTGTGCGTTTTATGTCCCAACAGCAATAATTCCCTTCTGGCCTTTCCCGGACGCAGAAACGGACACGTTCAAGGTAAATTATTCAAAGAATTTCAATTGCATTATTGTTGAATATATTTGGTTGCAATTTTCAATGAATTTCTCTTCGCAAATACAGTCATAGATCTTGCAAATACGGAAAAACAGCCTTTGAACATAGAAGCACACGAAACTCCTCTGTCGTGTATAGCTCTCAATCTCCAAGGCACGAGACTGGCAACAACCTCCGAAAAGGGTACTCTCATAAGAGTATTTGACACACAGAGCGGCGCGATGATCAACGAATTGCGGAGAGGCGCTAATCATGCAAATATCTATTGGTAATTAGTCAGAGAATTAATTACTGATCGAAAGAAAGGAAAGCAATCGATTCAATTAATCAATATTCCATTCGATTTCAGTATAAATTTCAATCATGACTCGACATGGCTGTGCGTAGCTAGCGATCACGGCACAGTCCATGTTTTTGCAGTTGAGGATCAAAAACTAAATCGTCAATCGAGCCTCGCCTCAGCAACTTTTCTGCCAAAGTACTTTAGCTCAAGCTGGAGTTTTTGCAAATTTCAAGTTCCCAGTGGCCCACAGTGCATGTGTGCATTTGGCGCGGATAATAATAGTATTATAGGTAAATAAACACTTTTTTTTCCATATCCTATTCATTCACGTAATAGTTTTGCTACAATCAGGCTCGAAAGTTAACTTGTCGGTTGATTCACGAAAACTCGAAGATAAATTGTAGAGAAATCTAATCAACTTAGTTGTTATGTTTTAAAGGAATGTTAACAAATGTAAACTTTCGGGAAAAATGTCTAATATCAAGTTTAGAATCTATCAAATAACCACTTTTTCCGTGGTTAGTCCACGGAGCTCGATCGTTCCTCATGCGTTCGATCAAATCCAAGTTTAATTGTTCAAAATTCGTATGAATCTTCTTAACGATCATACTCGACTGTGGGTAAAATGTGAGGAAGTTTGACATTCTAGAAATCGAGTTATTAATTGTAAAATATCGCCTTTTTCGTAACTTCTTATAAGACCTCATGTTCAAGTTGTGATTTTAAACACTGAATATCTCGATTACCAGACGGTGAAACCTTCTCAAACTTTTCACACATTATAATACGACGCTCAAGAAGATTCACACGAAATTGAAAAAAGTTATCTTGGAAAAATTGTATTTGATCATTTTGCCGTTACTTTCTACACACTATCATGATTATGGCGATCGAACCTCGTTAACTTTGAATCGTTGTATCTTCGAAACTAAACGGTCAAACTCTTGTTTTGTTTTTTTAGATAAACTTGGTCGGTCATATGTTCCACTGTGATTAAGAAGAAAAAAATTTGTATAAAAAGTTTCCAAATCATTTCAATAGTAAATTTTTCTATTGCTCCCCATAAAAACGTTTTTATTTTTTATTGGCAATATCTGGAATACGGGAGAGTGAATCATTTAAAAATTGACGCATAGTTTTAAAACAAGGTCTTAGATGTGTCGTTAAAATTTTTATATGTTCTTTAGAATTATAAGAATTTCGTAGAATCTGTAATAAACGTTTCATTAATCGTCCTCGATTTTCGTGTGTTCAAAGTGATATGCGCGGACGGTAGCTACTACAAGTTTGTATTCAACAACAAAGGTGAATGTACGAGAGACTTTTACGCCCAATTCTTGGAAATGACGGACGACAGGATGTGACCTATCGAGGTTACGGAACGAGATGACACGGATCCTTAAGGCCCGAGTAACATGGACTGAAAATAAAGAAATGAACATTATCAACAAAATTACAAAGTTGCGGTGCAAGGGTCGCGCTCGAATCGGCTCTAAATTTGCCGCGAGGTCCAATGATTAGGAGAATTTTTTAAAACGGCAATCTTGATTCTGCACCGAACGATTTGAAAAGTTATAAGAACAAGATTTCGTCTCGAAGTTATTGAAAAACTAGACTTTGCAAAATTTGGGATTTTAAACGCCCCACCCCGTCAACCGTCGATCACATCGTCGAGACTTTCCACGTCGAACATCGTTCCAACGAAATTTCGATCTCTCGATACCTTCTTTTTAATAACTTGAACGAAAAAAATTAAGAAAAAAAAAAACGATGCAAGATTAACAAAGAGCGGACGAAATTTGATATTCGATTTGCACACTCGACGAAACTTCGTACACCGATCTCAGTGACGATAAAGAAAAGTAAAGAAAAAACATCTCCCAGCATAAAGTAGAAGAAAGGAAAACAAAAGAATGTGAAACTTGCAAATAGTGCGACAATTGTTATTGCGCCATAGATTATCGTAAGCTTTATTCATAGTTATTATCGTACATTCATTATATAAATCATATACACACACGAAAGAATACAAATAATATTATTATTATGTTTAATATTAATTGCGTATGTTGCCATTGAGAAGGGTGAAAAAGAGTAATGGAAAACAAAAACAAACAATATATTAAGAACACAGCAAGGTTGTAATTTCTAGGGTGGAAAAAAATTTGTGTTATTTTCCAGCACGAAGTAGAATAAATGACTGAACCTCCGTCAATGGGGATGCAAGTCGCTTTCAAAAGTTATTCTCTCGTTTGTGCTTTTTCCTTTCTTTTGTTTTCATTAATACTGTTGAATATAATGCTTTTTTTTCTCGTTTTTAAATAGTACATCGAAACATCGAGAATTAGACGAGAATCGAGTAGCCTCGGACGGCGGGTAACGTCAGACCGCTTAATTTTTTGAAACGTAGACAAATTTAGAATATTTTTTAAAAAAACTTGAATAGTAGGCAATGACGTTGCTTATATTTTCTTGTTTTTTTTTGTGGTAATTATCTAAATGCACGTAAGCTTTTGAAAATTTAGCTGCGGGGCATTACTCGCCGTCAGGGAGCATCCGATTTTCTTTTGTTTTTCTTGCCAACAGCTTTTTTTTTACACGGTGAAAGTTTCTTTAAAATATTGATACTCCTTTTGTTTTTAATTTTAATTTTCTTTTTCTATCTTTTTCTTTTCGTTAATCTCTTTAAAGTCATTCAACAGTCGTTCGGTCGGTGAAAATCCTGCTGCACGTTCAATCCGAAGAGGCTTAATATTTCAATGTATTTCAAGAAAAATAAAAGTTACACGTCGTTCCTCTTTTCGTCAAAAAAGAACGTGGAATCTTTATTTTTCTCTGAATATCAAGCGTTTCCGGAAAGAATGTGTAGCTTTTGATATTCTGATAAAAATAAAAGTTATACTTTCTTTTTTTTCGAATAAAATGTACCGCAGGATTTTTATCGACCGAACGGCTGGCAAATCACCTTCTTATTTCTGTGCCAAAACTGGTACGAAAGAGTGAACTTCAAAAATCACTGGTTACAACAATTTTTGACGATTCTAGAGTCATTTTTTTTGGGATTGGATGACCAATGAGACAAATTGGTAGTTTTCGTGCTTACATACCGATCGAGCGACCGAAAAAACGTACGAATACCGTGTTTTGTTAATGTCGAACAATTTATTTAAATTTTCAGTCACCGCATTTGATCCGTCGGTTGGAATTTCCGAATTTCTGACTCAATTTCGGAGACAGCGTCTTCGAAAAATTATGAAAACTCAAAACTCACAGTTCATTGAAATCGAGTAATTTTTTTCAGTATATTTGGCCCGCCACATCGGATCCGTTTTGAATTTCTCAATTTGAAGTTCACGGCCGGATTCAACGACCCCGAAAACCTTCGTGTACCAAGTTTATCGAAGTCCATCAAAATTCATGGAAATTTATTCGATGTGCGAAAATATGCGACTTCACCAGTTTCGGCACAAAAATGTACTGCGTACATAAATGTCATTGCCCAGTTGACTGGTTGATTAAACATCAAAACAGCGAGGATAACAGTTTCCTTTGCCAATAGTTTTAACCTTGGCGATGACCATTTCTCCAAAATATTGATAGACATTTATTGTTTCCCTTTTAATCTTCTTTTTCCGCTTTATCACAGCCATACAGTGCCCGCGTGTTTCAACTCCGTAGGATTAAGCGGAGAACCTACTGGCTTTGACAACTTCGAATAGAAACGCTTAAACTTCATATGGTTTCGTTGCCAACGAGTCCGTCGACGCGGAGGAGGTCGTCGGATATTCGGACGACGATTCTCTCGTAAATTGTAATGGGAATTTTTTCTTCGAATCGTGCACCTCGTGGACGATCAAACCTTTTTCCCAATGGACACTGATGTATGCGCTCCAGACAACATACAGACAGTGAAAATGCGCCACGACACCGAACATTTGGAGCATAACTGGAAAAACAAAGATAAAATATTATTATGACTTTTTGTCATCATCCGAAAATCATATTTTGGAACTTACAGATCGCACACGCGGCTACAGTAAAGGGATGACATTTCGACACCAGCACAGTCGTCACAACCAAGATCTCAAAGGCCATCAAGTACATCCAGGGCAAAATGAATCGACGATGGCACTAAACGAGAAAGCAAAAGGAACAGCGAGGATTAATTCCTTCAAAACAATCGGTCATTATTGTTTTTTTTTTCTTATTCACTCACAGTCAAAACTCCGTACAGCAATAATATAGTGCATGACCAATGTGTGAGCCAAAAGATAAGATGAAACCACATTTCATCGACCTTGTCTGTAAAAGATTCAAGATTCAAGTATATTATTTTCTTCTGCATTTTTGTTGTACTTATCAACGAGGTTCTATCAATTTTTCCAAGATAATTTTTTGAAATTTTGTGTGAATCTTCTTGAGCGTCGTATTATAATGTGTAAAAAATTTAAGAGGGTTTCTTCGTCGGGTAATTGAGATATTCAGTGTTTAAAATCGCAACTTTAACACGAGGTCGTATGGGAAGTTACGAAAAAAGACGAGATTTTACAACTATTAACTCGATTTATAAACGGTCAAACTTCTTCAAATTTTACCCACAGTTGAGTATGATTGTTAAGAAGATTCATACGAATTTGAAACAATTAAACTTGGAATTTATCGAACGCCTGAGAAACGATCGAACCTCCTCAATACATTTTTGAAATATTTTTGATTCAAGGTAAACATTGACCTTTGGCATTGTCACCAGCGATTTTCATTCTCTTGATGTTGGTCCGCACAGAATTGTCGTCCTCGAAGTATCCACGGTCCATTGCATCCTCCGCATCTCTGGCAACCATTTCGCAAATATCAACCGCGTGTGTCAGTGCCAAAACACAAAAAATCACGGCGATACCAGCTGCAAACTGCGGCAGAAAGGAAATAGTAAATATTAACAAAAAATCGGAATTTTTTTCGCTCTTTCCAGAGTCAGCACCTTTTATGAACCTCTCACAAAAAAAAACTACTCAGAAAATTCTTCCAGCCCGGTTTCTATAAAGAAAAAAACACTATCACGCCTAAAACCATGGCGTTGAGGATGAAAATGGAAAAATCTTGGTAGAGATGACGTTTATTTGTTGATTGACATTTCTTTGGATGAAACCGGGCAGTAGAAATTTGACGAGTAGATTTTTTTTCATAGGCCTCTAAAGATGCCGACAAAGATGGTGAAGAGAATAATAAAAAAAGTACTAAGAATTACCCAATGAACAACGGCAATGAGGACGGTGCCCTGCTTCAGTGTAAAACAGTGCAAAAAGCTGAGCAACGGTCTAATCTTTAACATTACGTGAGCCATGATTGTTTTTGCACTATCACAATTTTCCAATCAATATTTTATGGGAGTTTCTTCTATTTTGTTTCTTTATTCACTGTAAAGAAAAGAAAAAACAATATTTAACAATATTTTATAACTTCGTCCCTATGAATAATTTCCCCATACGGAGTATACGAGTGTCACTAAAATCGATAAAATTTACTGTTACACTTTGGGTAACCAACGTGAAATTCAATCATGAAAAGTCACGGGTCAATGCTGTACAATATTCAACCACTCACTCACATTTAATTTAATCGAACGACTCGGTTTAAAAAATATCACTTTTTTCACTTATTTACTTAGAAATCTAAAACGATGTATTTTCATATTCATCCAGGAACATGGGAACCAGGACGCAAACTTGTGACGATTTCTACCCCCGGACGCCGAACACCACAGCAAATCTGATTCTCGGACATGCGCGAATGAGTTTTGACCCATTACAGCACCTTTCAAGAAAACTACCCTTGTCACTAGATTTCTGAGAAAAATTCAGATGCGGGAAAACTTTGAATTTTCACTTTTTCAATTTATTTCTTGTTTCATTAATTAGTGCATCGTTGTAATTTGACATTTTTTTAAATTAGTTTCTCTTACGATAAGAAAATATTGATTCACGTTTATAAATTCAGGTGATACGTTCGAAAAAGTTTTGTTTGTTCGATCGTGACTAATTGAGTCATAATAACAATCAAGGACAAGACAGGGATCGTTGTCATAGAAACGATCTAATGTCACTTTCGAACTTCTCCCTCGAATTTATCGAGTGAGTTTGACAAGTCGAGACTTCGAGAGCAAGAATTTACTTACAATTGGATAATTCATTGAGAAATTATTTTCATTTAAAATCATCGCAATGAATCGAAATGTTCAACGAGTTGGTGTCGGGGTTGGAGCTTTCCACAACCCGCCGAGAGCAAAATATAGCGAAGAGACGAGAGATCTCATAAAACGTAAGTTACGATTTTCCTCATCAATTTGATTGATTAATAATTTGATCGTTGACCACTATAATTCAATTCCTGAACGTGAATCGCTGGTGGAAAACGTCACTAGTTTACTCTTTAGCATAAAAAATTCCTCGTATCAATAATAAGGTTTCTTAATGACAATTCACTTTTGTTTTTTCACAACGAAGAGAACGGTCCATGATAAAGTTTCATTTTGTTGAAATTAACTGATAAAAACTCTTGAAAACGAAAATTGTTTGAAAAACTGCGAAAAACCGATTTAAAAAAAAAGATGGGGTGGTTTTAACAAGAACGAATTATATAATTTTTTCCAGTCCTTATGGAAGAATCGAAATTATCTATGATGCAAAGAAAATCGATACAAAACGCTGTCGATCGTGGTGAATCATTGCCACCCCCTTCAAGGTCACAGAGAACAAATTCAAAAGCAAATACTCAAGTGACTTTTCCCTGTTACTGGAAAAAAAGGTCACAGGAAGTTATTTTAAATAGCGGTGCTTATGACCGAGAACAATACAGAAGAACTGCACCGTTGCGTAAGTAAAAAAAAAAAGGTTTAAAAAAATAGCATTGGAACTATAAAATTCGTTTATTCTTAAATTTACTCCATTGCAGCTAACAAAGAAATGCAAAAACGTCATCTCGCATGCATGATGGCATATGGAAAAGACATGCCACCGACGCCCCATGGACCGAAAATTCTTCACAAGAGACGAAACGAAGCTGACGTGTCGGAGGATATTGACCCATTTCGTGATTGTAAGTCAATAGCTTAGAAAATATTCAATAAGCGACTATTTTTGTTATAGATTTTTACGGTCACCAAAAATACCATAAATACCTTTTGTTTTCTATCAAGTGGTCCAAGGTATTCGGGAGCGGATGGAATTTCTCAATGACATGGAAAATCTGGGCCAGGGTAAAAAGTATCGACCAATAATTCACCAGGAAATAGCTCAGAAAATTCGTACGATCGAGTCGTTGGAAAATCACAAATCGGATGAAATAAACGAGGAGATAAAACATTATAAATACAAATTGCCACCGCCGAAACCATTTCCCATGGGAGAACTCGAGGATTCTTAAACTAAAAGTTTACTGTAATTGGCTTGTTGGAAAAAATAAATGATGATTTTGTGTGCGCTTTTTTTTTGAATTTCGACAGATCTGCCCTCTTGCGACCCGCCTAAAATTTTTTATCTTAAAAATGCAGCAAAGAATTGTGGGTAATATTGAATGGGGCAAAATCTCCGATGCTGTATTGACGCTTATTCATTCTGTACGTAAATCGCGGTTTCTTTGCTCGTCATACGGTTGGTGCATTCGCTCGAGCAATAACTTAGTCGTTTGACAGAAAATTAAAAAAAAGCCTCCCTCCATGTGAATAAATAATATCGATAATAAAATGTTAAATGGTTGGAACAGTCTCGTTTATGTATTTGGCCCGTTGTTATTTATATTCGGTTTAGTACGAAAGTGTCGTGAACGAACTTGGGGAACATGCAAAGACACAAGCAACTTACAGGGACGAGTTTATCTCATAACCGGCGCGAATTCGGGCATTGGCAAAGAAACCGTTCGTGAGCTTGTCAAACGAAATGCACGTGTTATTATGGCTTGTAGAAACGTCGATAGCGCGAGAAGCGTCGTATCGGAAATTCGCCGAAAAACATCAACCGGCGAAATGGTTAGTCAGGCTTTCTTCGTTTATATTTTTTTATCGTATTCTTTCTCGATTTATCTTTCACCTTCACACTTATTTTTAGATTCCCATGGAATTGGACTTGGCTTGTCTCGATTCGATACGAAAATTCGCTGAATCCGTCCTCCAGGAATTTCCCAAAATTGATGCCCTGATAAACAACGCAGGTGTTTACGTACCCACAAAAGATCAAGCGGTAACCAGCGATGGTTTTGAAATTCATTTCGGCGTCAATCATTTGGGTCATTTTCTTCTTACCAATTTGCTTCTTGATCGACTCAGAGAATCTGCGCCTAGCAGGTAAGTCGCTCGCAGTTGATTCTCTTGGTTCACATCCGATCTTTCATCATTTTTGTAACGACAAATTTAACAAATTTATTTTACTTGCAACAACCATTTAGAATCGTCGTGGTGACCTCTAAACTTTTAGAATCAGGAACAATCGACTTTGACAATTTGAACGGCGAATTAAGACTGCCTGCCAAAGGGAGAATGAATCCTTCCTACTGCAACTCCAAATTGGCTAACGCTTACTTTGCCATGGAACTGTCGAGAAGAATACAAAATTCAGGAGTCAATGTTTACATGGTGTGTCCAGGTTTTACGTACACAGGACTTTTCAGATACGTCAAACGAAGCTGGTTCCACTACGTCGTCTTTTCTCCGGTTGCTCTTCTCTTCCTGCGCACCGCTTATCAGGTAATTACGGCTTTGCAAATATTTCAGTATTTTTTAGTCAAGTATTGAAAGGTTCAGTTTTAAATTGTATGGAAACTCTTTTTTGTGCCTGTAGGGAGCTCAAACAGTACTTCATTGCGCAACAGATTCCTCGCTCTCTGACGAAAGTGGTCTGCTTTATCGTGACTGCAAAGTTTACAAATCGAAGAAAGAATTGAGTCCTGAAATTGGTCTCAGGCTTTGGGAAGTCAGTGCCAAACTCGTAGGTTTTAACGAAAACTCAAATCGTAAAGATCAATTGTTGACGAGAGATGACTCGTCCTAAATTGATATTATTTTCGAAATTGCGTTTAGTGCGAGGCTGATGAAAATAGTTGTTAACTCGGCATTTTGCTCTTCCTCCTAATTTTGGGCTTGTTCGTCACAAAAAAATGCGAAAAAAGCTCATCCACAAAGACGTTGAGCGTCGTTGAAATGTTCTTCGATTCGCGATCAAATCCCTTAAGTCACGAGGAGTAGCGAACACTATTTTTTTCTTGCACTTCCGCAAACAAAGATCAAGATTTTCAAAATGTAAATAACCACAGCGTAATTTTAAATCGTACAATTAGGACTATCAGTAAGTGTAATTCCGTGTCATTGTTCACAGAATGAACATTACAATTTCGAATGTAAAAAAAAATGTCCCAAACTCATGAGAATAAAATTCATTTTACGTTTTTTTTTCTTTTCAATCTCCAAAGATAAAGATGCTTCACATTGAAATAGAGAAGAAAAAAACACTGACGAAGTTAAAAAAAAGCTGCGGCTTCTGTACATTATTATTGACAATCGTTACAATGAAATATTTTGGTAATTGCGACATGAACCATTAAACCTATACAAGATAAATCACATTTTTATTCACAAGGGATTATTTTTTTTTTTTTCTTTTATAAATACACCGCTGTTGAGTTATTGTTGCAGGACTCATTCATGGCTGACTTATTCAATTACATGGGCACGGTACGAGAAAAATATACATGAGTCGACAGATTATATATCTTCAAGTACTGTGAACTGCATTATTAATAAATAAGAACACCCTCGTCAAAACATCTACGATTCTCCGAGAAAAATCAAATTAAAATTAAAATTACGCTTTCGAATTCGGATTCCTTTGGTCTCCAGAACTGTTTTGCTATTTGCATTTCTGTTCCTTTTTTTGTTTACATTTAATGTGTGTGAAGGCGCGTAATCACGAGCCCTAATTAGTGTCATGATAAATACTAATGAATCCGATGTTCTCTCATGATTTCGTTTCCCGTAGAAATTCTCACTACGCGACGAGTGCAAACTATCCTTGAGGTCGCGAGGGGGGCACAAAGTGAACAGGGGGAAGTCGTTTAAATTAAAAAAAAAAAAAAAAAAAAAAAAAAAAACAATGTTACATACGAGGTTTCATCACTTTAAAGCTAGTCTGTTTACTGGCCAATGCCTCGGTTCTGGCGAACACGTTTTCGGAACTTCGCCGTATGGAGTCAATGTAGTCGGTCGAGGCACGAAATTCACATGCGACCTCGTGATCTTTTTTAGCACGATCGTGGCAATTGAATTTTGTTGATTCTTTACTCTCGTCCAACTGTATGCATAAACGAAACAAGTGAGAGAGAAAATAAAAGAGAATTTTATCGACTTGGATCAAAGTTCATGCGGATTTAAACTCATTAATGATTCAAGTGAATTCTCAATAAGTCTGAAAAATTGACAATGTTTTTTTTCTTCATACCAATTGACTGTACTCCGTAGCCTCATCCGAACTTAGACTCGAGCCTGCTTTGCATACGCCATCGAGTTCATCCTGAGTATTTGTCTCGTCCAACCTGCAGGAAGTTGGAAAATGTTCATTTACGCAAAATTGCATATAACCGAAGTACCTGATAATGCAATTGTATCTTTATACACTCACTTTCCATCCGATTCATAGCCACGCAATGTCAAACCAGCCATACCGGATACACGATTTTCCGGGTAACTGGAAGCTCCGCAAACGTCAATCGGTAAAGTCTTTTTACAATCGTAATTACAACTCTGCTTGTCGTCCAGCGACGCGCAAGAATTTGACAACGTGTCCTCGCTATTGATAGATATCTTTGACAATAAATTACATTCTTTTTGTCCGAGCTCGGTGAGAGTTTCTTGGCTCTTGTCGCGATCATACAGTAAATAAGCATTGGCGGTGCTCTCACTAGACGACAAGCTCTTGCTGTCGATTTCGTTGTTGATCATGGACACGCGGGTTTTACTCAAGTCAGTCGATTCGTCGTTTAACGTTAAATCTCCATTTATCGATTGTTCCACGTTCGAGGAACTGCTGTTTGGACTACTTTCTTCAATGTCATTTTGACTTCCGCTTAGTGCCATTTCGCAGCTGCTTATTGAGTTAGAACTCCGTTGTTTCGAGCTCGTCGAATCTTCGGGCGTGTCAGAGAAAGTTTTGATCTTAGACACCGAGACCGGTGTGACGATCTCAATGTCTCTTTCGATAACATCCAATTTCGTTACTTTAACGAACCTCTCGTTCTCGAAGACCGTGTCGTCGAGAGTCTCTTCGCTGCTCGTTGTTTCTCGTGGTAACGAAAAATGCTTCGCGTCTATCGCGCTTTCCTCCGATTTACAAATGCGCTTTGATCGGTTGCTCAGTACGAGCAAATGCGATGGCTTGTCCAGTCCCTGATCCAAAGACGAACCCAGGCTCGTTTTAACACTTCTTAATTGGCTCGCCGATTTTGGTGTTCGTGGACATTTTTCGAATGTTCCTTTCTGGATGGGTGGCGTTAATGGCACGTTGTTGTGCTTCCCGTTGCCCATATCTGTATCCAATGACGACCCAGAAAACGTTCGTTTTGAACTGTCCAGACTGTTCAATACAAAAAGATTGAAGATTAATCACGACGTTTCTCGGTCATAAATTTCATCTAATCATAATTTCAGATCATTTGACAAAATTCAATGAAGAATAATCGGATAATATTTATTTCATATTATTCAATATTATCATAATATTATAATAATATATGATGCGTTTTTCCCTCTGCATGAAATGAACTTGATGATTTTTCTGAAAAGCTTTTAATTTTAGAAAAGACATTGGATTTTTTTGGATCTGTGCTAATCACCAAGAAGTATCGGCACAAGCAAATGTATAATCGATCTTCAAGGTGGCCTATCAGGCGTCCGGGCGGTAAAAATCTTTATGTACGTTTTTTTCGGAGAAGCAAAATATTTGAAGAAAAATAAAAGCAAAGCGTCGTTCTCCTTCCGTCGGACAAAGCCATGAAACTGTTGTTTTATAATATTCAATTAATATTTAATTAAAAATATCCACTCACGGCTGATTTGGCTTAATATTGATCATCAGAGAAGTTAAATTCGGTAAAGTCGCTCTCAAATCAGAAGTTGGTAGACCGCAATACCATCGAAGTTGGGCAATGTTTTTGTTCAAAAGATAGACCGCGTAGTGAAACTGAAGCTGATCCTTGCTCCTTGCGAATAGTGGAAACCTGATAAAGCGAATAAACAATCTTGTGATAAAAATGTGAGAAAAATAAGATTGAAGGGAGAAAATTAAAATGATTTACTGTCTCTCGTTGTCAGGAAGGCTATTGGTGACATGATCAATAACACGACTGCGGGATCCATAATGCAAAATTGGATATCTTGTTGGTACGTTAAGAAAATTGGCAATCATTTGCGTAGTATGAGCGACGAAACCCAGAGCAACAGCAACTTGAGTATCATTAGACGATTCCAATTCCTCACTGTCCGGCAAATGCACATTATTGATCGTATACTTTTTCTCGTTCTCTTGATTGATTGGATATATCAAACCCAATTCAGAGATCAATTGACGACGTCGATGTGCCAATTTGGACGTTGTTTGCATGTAAACGTCTCGCGTTTCCGAATGACTATGACGCCATTCTCTCAATCTTTCGATGTCTTTATTCAGTTCTCGATACCTTTCCATAAGCACCGAACCTGATTCGTAAAAATAAAATGAATCAACTCACATAAGACAGATTATAAAATTCGTACGAGTTGGCAGCTTAAATTATACCATGATCCTGATTCTCCTCCATGATGTTCATATGCAATTGATTCAAACTTCTCAATTCTCCCATTTTTCTTATCCTCTCCTGTTCCAATAGTTTCGTTCGAAATTTTGCGATCTCGAGTTCCTTTCGTATTCTCAAGATCTCAGCCTTCTTCTCTCTGCTTATTTTCTTCGGTTGCAACAATCGATTAAGCGAGGTTTGTTTGTACTTGGGTGATTGCACTTCGTCACCCGAGGCTATTCTCTCGCGCAACGTTTCTACCGATTCGGTTTGTTGTTTCAATGCTTGCATTTTGCTTCTCAGACTTGTCAACTTTACCACGGTGTAGCTGTCTCGTATCTCGATCGGTGGTATCGACATACGAAGATATCGTTTATTATCTGAATTCTTAATGAGACAGTACGATGGAGCAAAAAAACCACCGTGTAAATGAAATATCAACGAATTATCGCGCAATATCGTATCGAGATTCGACGATAATTTGGGTCCCATGTAGGACAGGCCGGTGAAAGATATTCTCCATGTTAAAACAGTCACGTCCGATGTCGAATCCTTCAAATTCGTTCTTCTCCATAAGCGTAGAACGATTTCTAAACAATTTTACAATAATCATTGTTTTATTTAGTGCTACGAGTCCGAATATTTTCGATCAAAATTTCCGTACTTCGCGGCTCGTGTTAAATTTGCAAAAAATCAGCTCTAATTAAGACGTTAAGTACACATGGTGTAATAAAATTATTGAATAATCATCAACCAATAGATTTTCATACAAATGGTCCGAGAAATAATCAAAACAATTTTTTGTGGTTGTATAAAATTCATTTGTACTTGGATATTTTTGAACCTGGTCGGTTTGTTTCCGAAGCCGCATTTGAGAAAATGTTTATTCTGTGCCTTTCAAATTTCGTGTGAAATTCATGATTTCAATTGATTTTTCAAAAGATGAAATAGTTTTGACATCGGAGGTTTAGTCTGGAGAATTCGTGTGTATTTAAAAACATTAGCAAAATCATTACAGACAATCTAAAAAAAATCGTGCGATTAAATTTTGTTCATACTATGTGTCAACAGTTTTTTTGAATTATTATTTTTTTAAATCAATGTTCGTATGATTTCGAAGATGACTAAAGTTCTGACATTTTGACGGCTCAAATTTATTGACTCAAAAAAATTCGCAAGTGATTTTTAATCAGAAAGTGAATGGAAAAATAAGATAATTACCACTAGCCGCAGACAATCCTGTTGCATGAATAGTAGGCACTTCAAGACTGGCCCATCGTGCGCTAACATTGTCGATAGGTTGGCTTGTAAAGAAAGGTGAGGACATGCTGGATCTGTGAAGCGTATAATAGAACCAGCATGTCTCATGGTTTTTATCCGTCTCCAAATTGTATCCAATTACTCGGATGAGACTTCTCAATCGCAGCTATTAAAAAATTCCAGAATCCATTAATTGGCTGCTGTATTGATTTTGAATGTGTTTGCTGTAAATTTGAGTGCATCTGAAGTTTTACAAATGCTTATTCAGTAGCATACCTGCTGTGTAGCGAGAGGAAGCCAGGTTTTGTACCGTGGTGCGATGCGTGGTTGGAGCGTCAGATCCAAGTCCCTGACGAGACATTGCGAGGTTTTCCCATCCATCGTTTGTGCTCATGGCATAACGAAATTAGGCCGATAACAATTATTTTTCCACACCACCAGCTGAGTTTAGTTTTTTATTTTATTTATTGTTGATCGATTGAATAATAAATTAATATGCGTTTTTCATCGATATTCGCAGGTTAAATGTCCCGGTTTGGCCCAATCGATCCGTTGATAACACGATAAAATTTCTAGAATGCGTACTTTCTGCTGTTGTGACGCTCAATCAGCTGTTTTTTTTTCTTTTCTCCTAATCGTATGATGTGGTAGTTATCCTGTAATACGAATCTCCTCAAACGTAATCTCCAGTCACATGCAACCGAGACCGAGACATTGCACGATTGAAATAAATTTCCACTGAAGTTGACAGCTCGCAGAAGGCAGTTGTACGATTACGAGAGAGGGAATGATAGGGTTGGTGCCATCTCCAGTTTCTCCGATAACAAGCCTGGGTCACATAGATTTCTCTTTGTCGTGTGTGTCCTTCAGAATTTGTGTAACGTTCAATATAATTCAAAGTGGCACTAAAAATTTTAACAAAGCGAGTAGATTTTTAGGTTCTTTGTTTATTTTTCATCTAGTTTTGCATCGGGTCTGTGTTCCAGCGAGTTTGTTTTTATCGACTGAGTTTAGCTTCAGAAAAATGATAGTCCCACCCGCCATGAGCGCCAGTAGCGATTTCCCGCCAAATCTTTTCGTACTTCGCCCTCCGTATGGTCGCAAAATTTAGGTTATGTTTGTTATGTTTTCCCGCGGAATATAAAGTATATAAACCAGAAGACCAGCTGCTGTCACCGCTCTAAAAACACCTGAAAATGGCTCATTTAGGCGATAGGATAATTGTTTTAATTGATATGGATTGTTTCTACTGTCAAGTTGAAACACGATTGCAGCCGCAATTATACGGAAAACCGGTTGCCGTTGTCCAATATAATCAGTGGAGATCGGGAGGGTGAGTTGTTGTGTTTTTTCTCATTAGCTCCGTCTATCAATATCAATGAAAGTGACGATTTCGTATAATGTTCGAAATTCATAGTATAATAGCCGTGAATTACGAGGCGAGAGATTTTGGAGTTACTAGGCACATGAGAGGAGACGATGCCAAAGAAAAGTGTCCAGACATTGCGCTTGTCAGTGTCCCATCGGTTCGTGGAAAAGCCAACACAACCAAGTGAGTTACAAATTGTTAACAAATTGAAAAAACAATTTTCCTGTCAAATCGGTTTCACAAGTCGAACAAATATAATTATATTTCAATGTTAATACATCCAATAGATATCGTGTTGCTGGAAGAGAAGTGATAGATGTTTTAAAAAAACACTGTTCAATAATCGAGCGTGCCAGTGTAGATGAAGCATATCTGGATATAACAGAGTTGGTAGAAAAAAGAATTTCTACCTGTTCGTCTCAAAAAGATTTAACAAATGAATTGGCAAATACATTTGTCGTTGGTTACTGTGCAAACGATAGCAACGACGAAGGTAAAAATTTTTAAATACTGAACATTTTTGTCTGATTCAAAGTACAGTACGAAAGAATATCAACAATGTAAATGTGATGATCTTTAGAACAAAGGATTAACGGCGTTGAGAAATGGTTGAACGAGACATATGGAGAGGTAGGAGATGAACAGGCAAGAAAATTAGCCATAGCTGGAGCTATCGTCGAAGAATTGCGAGCTGAAATTTATGCCGCTAGTACATTCAGATGTTCCGCTGGAATTTCGTACAACAAGGTACGTGAAATCATGCTTTCTCCAAGTAAACTGTGAGAATTTCAATGAAAATCATAATGGAGAGCTGTTTTGATTTTACAGATTTTGGCAAAACTCGCATGTGGCCTTCACAAACCAAATAAACAAACGATATTGCCTGCCAATGCAGTTCCCTCTCTTTTTGCAACGTTACCCGTAAGAAAAGTTCGGAATCTCGGCGGAAAATTTGGGCATATCGTTATGGAATCGTTAGGATGTAACGTTATGGCTGATCTCACTCGATATTCCCTCCAAGACCTTCAGAAACGGTTCGATGAAAAGACCGGGTAAAATAAGTTGTTTGTTTCCATGCATTAAAAAAAAAATTCAGTCCGATGCTATTTTGAGAGTTTATCAAAGTTATATTTGAAACCGTAGACAAACAAACAGACGATAAATTAATCAAAATTCATAACATAAACGAAACTTTGCAGATCTTGGCTGTATAACATTGCAAGAGGCGTTGATAATGAACCTGTGGTAACGAGACTCGTTTGTAAATCGATTGGCGCGAGCAAGAATTTTCCCGGAAAGCAGGCAATCGCAAAGCTCGAAGTGGTAAGATGAAATGAAAAAGTTACGAAACGCATACTTTGCATTTTATTGACGGTTACTTTTTTTTTCAAGCTGAAACATTGGGTCAACGAACTATCCATTGACGTGAGTGATCGTCTCGAGCAGGATCGCGAAGAGAACGAGCGTAGGGCCACAACGTTAACAGTCAGTTTTTCTTATTACGAGGACCGCAAAGTAATATCACAATCACGCACTTGTCCATTAAAATCCTACCAGTGTGAGAAAATAGCGAGTCAGTGTGTCGACATTTTAACGAAATCGACTCAAAAACCCATCATCAATATTTCAATAGCTACGGGAAAATTCATACCGGCCAAAGGTAGTGGAAATTTCGTAAATTTCTTCAAGAGTAACGGACCGACTTCAAAATCGGAAGACAAAAGAATTTTAAATAGCATCGCTACGAATTCTATCGATTCCGAATGCAAAAACGATGCTTCAAACTTCGAAGAGATTGAGACCGTGACAGCGACAGAAAATCCGAGAAAAATAGTTGCTTCACTTTTTTCGAAACAAATAGAAAATCGTGAAGATGATAAAACAATCAACGAGCCCATTTCCCCGAGTACCGCGATCCTGGGAAGTGAACAATTGAAAAAAGCTCTGAATCGTGAAAATCTCAAAAGCTCGTTTTTCATGAATTTTTTAAAAGATGCGAAACCGGAAGTCGTTCAGGAAACATCCAAAACCGATTTACCAACGGACGAGGAAGATTCGCCTTTCACAATCGTTGAACTAAGTCCAGTAAAACAAAAAATTTCTTCCGAGCAAAGTGGACGTGTAGATGAAAATAGGAAAAACCAAGAGGTCGATCTTCTTGCTCAATTGCAGGAAATCTTTCCCGATCTCGACAACATAGATCGTAGTGTAGTTCAATTGCTTCCGATGGAACTACAACGATTCGCAAATTCATATTTGAAAACAAAATCTAGTCAAAAAGTTCAGCAACCTGTTAAAAATGTTGGGAAAGTTGTTAAATCAAAATCTGTTAAATCAAAGACAACATCTAAGGCGAATTCTTTACAAAATTTCTTCGTCAAAACAGACACGAATCCTGCTGATGAATCGAATTTTCGCAAATGCTCGGAATGTAATCAAATGATTAAAATTGAAAAGTACGCCGAACACTTGGATTTTCACGTCGCTAAAAATTTACAACGGGAGATGAATCGTGTTGAGATGAATCGTGTTGATTCATCGAGTTCGTTGGGAGAATCAAGTTCTTCAAAGAGGCGAAGATCCGACGAAAGTCCTACGATAGTTACTAAAAAAGTTAAAGGTATATCAACTTTTTTTGGTAGATAGTTAAATGTACGACGTATAAGCCGATGATCATCACTATGTGCATTTAAATTTATTGTATTATACGAAAATCTTTGAAAAATCATATTTTTGACTGAATTTCGCTAAATTAATAGTTTTTCCTTAATAATATGGCTGGTACATCCTGAAAATCATTGCATCATTAGAAATATCGAGTTTTGTACAAATATTTGATAGTCAAACTAAATTATCCATATAATATATTACTGTTAAGCTTTTCCAGAGTATATTTAAGCAACTGTAAATATAATAATTACTTTTATACAAAATTGATTCGGATACAGTCGTTTTTCTTTTAATATCGGCATTACTAGTAAATGGAGAGTGTTTGTGAGATTTTTTCCCCTCAATAATGTTGTCCGCCTCTGCCTCTCTGGTTCCATCCTCCTTGAACTCTTCCGCCCCGTCCACGAGAATTTCCACCGCCTCCCCGACCTCCTCTCTGATATTCACCTCCTCTGTTATCCTGATAATATCCTCCCTGGTTTCCTTGATTCGTAAATCCGGATGAGTATTGCTGGTTTTGATAATTATCGTCACGATTTTGGCCAAAATTTTTCGAAGCGTCTTTGTGGTCTCGGTAACCACCTCCACCACCACCACCACCACCGCCTCCTCCACCTCCTCCGCCACGTCCTCCACGGCCACCCCTAAAAAGTTTATTCAATTACTTGCAATTACTGTCTTCGGGTTTTCATAAATCGAGTATAACGGCATTCCACGATGGGAAATGTTTTTTTTTCTAACTTACAAACTGTCATTTTCGTTACAATTGAAGTATTGGAATAAATAATAAAAACTTTGCTATTTTCACCAGCGGTTACCGCTTCTTCGAAAAGCAGCGATTTTGCGGATTTTGGATCAAAACACATCGGAATTAACTGATTCAAAAATTAGCCACCAATTACCTTTGCCACGATTTGAGGCAATTCACAAAATGCTTGGAATTTCTTGATTTACATGAAAAGGCTTTCCACCAGATGCTTTTCCGATCGATTGTCAAAAGTGACGAATTTATAGATTATAGTGGAGAAAAAAGGGACATGGTCTTTGCTTCATGAGAGACTCAAAACGTACCTAAACGAAGGTCCATCAGGAACTCTGTCCTTTTTCCACGAGGGCATTTCTGGTGGAGGAGGTTCTTGATCTTGAGGACGTCCTCCCCGATCTGGTACATCACCAATTATAACATTATTAATACCGCTTCGTGTGTTTCGTCTGACAGATGCGTTGCTCGTTTTTTCAATGACAGCCAAGTCCTCTCTCGCAGCTAATAAATGTCCGATTGTCACGTTCGGTTTGTTCGACATAACGTTTCTCTTCACGTGGTATAGACTGTTCAATTGATCTTCTTTAGGTTTTATCCTATCGGACCACTGGAGATGAAGAAAGCATGATTTTTAATAATTTGCAGTTACGAGAATTTCCGAATATTTGTACAAAAAGTAATCACCAGAAAAGATTGCACGGTGACGTCCAATCGCTTGAGCAACATATCTCTTCTTATTTTGTATTCGACGTTCATATCCTCCTGTAATTTGTCTAGCTTTTCCCACTGCGCTGGTGACAATTCTCCAACGAAAAGAGCTTTGCCGACGAGTTCACGAGGCGCCGACGACGTTATTTCTTTCAATTTACCCTCAAGTTTTTTGAAAAGCGCTTCCACGGATATGTTGTCTGGTGGCTTTTGAAATTTCAGTGCTATCAGCATATCCTTCAAGCATTTAGCAGTCTCGCTCTCATTCTGGTAAAATTAAATTCAAATTAACTGAATTCATGTATTTATGCCAATCATTTCATGCCACGAATATTTATATCAAAATAATTTTAAAGATGGTTCAATGGAGAAAATTTCAACTAATAATCAGAGATTTTTCATCGTTGTATACAATGAGTTTTCTACAATACTTTGGAATCATTTGGAATTTTATTAAACTTTCTCTTTCGAACATTTCCTACACCTACAAATTTCATACTTATGATGTTGAATCTTTTTGCAGAAAGATCTTTATTTGTAAAATTTCAAATAATGCTGATTTTTTCCTGATTTTTGTTCAATGCCAGAGTTCTGGATGGCTCGTCCTATAAATATTTTAGCAGAGAAACATGCAGAATTTGTGTTGGCTTACTATAGTAAGTTCCAGTTGATTAGCAGTCTTAGGTTTGTTGGCTTCTAAAATTTTGCTCGTCATGAGCTCTGTTATAAGATATTCCAGTAACGTTATTCGGTCTTCTTTGTTCGATAATCTTTGATTGACATTGCCACCCATCAGTTGACGATTCACGCATCCCAATTCTTTGAGGAACAAGCTCAATTCAAGAAGGAAAGAACTGGCATCTTCGGGTGATGTTGTCGCATGTACTTTCTCATCCAATTCACCAAACAAGACCAATTGATCCACTAGCCAAGCTACGAGGCCCGTAAAGTCTACAGATTTTGGGCCCTTGTCGAGGGCATCTGATAATTTGTCGGGTGCGAGCAGTGGACCGTCATATCTGTTGTTTGTAACATTTTATTTTATTGCAACAATGTTTACAAGAAATATTCTCGAATAACATGAAACCACCCAAAGGTAGTAACAGTTTGGTGTAGAAATTTGGAAAAAACGCCACAAAAACGTCAAACATTATAATTATTTGGAATCTGACAGGAAACGAGAATTAACCTAAAATCTTACCCGATGTCTTCAAGGTTTTGGAGTAAATCTGATTCCATGATTCGTCTTAGTGTTTGGGAGGATAGAAGTTTAATATTGATTGTAAATTAAACACAGTTGCAGCTTTGCATCGAAATATTTATCGGTGTGCTAAAGTTTATTTCTTTCGATAAGTTAATGAAAGTTTTAACGAGCAGCTCTTACACGTTTAGCCGGCCGAGCGCTCGGGATCTTCTTCGTAGAGATGGGCGATAATAATCGATTTTCATATAATCGATTATTTTCATAGTAAAAATCGATTATTTTCAGCGATTGTTGGTTTCCCGATTAATCGATTTTTCGATATATTTTGGCCACGATATCGATTATGGCCGCCATCGGATGATATCGGAACTGATCGGAGAGAATATATATATTCCAGATTTGAAATTGCGATTATTCTTGTTGGTGCCGGTTAGTGAAATCAAAAAGAACAAAAGAAAAAAACAAAGAAAGAACATAACCTCAGTGAAAAGTGAGAAGTCTCAACGAAACGAACTTTACTCTCGGTGGCTATTTGTTTCCTACTAGTGACAATGGAGAAAAGTAAGATATTTTTATTTGGTATGAACTCAAATATGTAAGAATAAACCTCATGGTTGTTTTTTGCCGTTATATATTTTAATTTTTGTTTTTTTTTTATGAGATTGGAAGTTTTTTATCCAGAGTCGCGGTACCGACTCGTTGTTCAGAAAGGAAAATAAAAAATGAATGCATGTATGTAATTATTGTACCTTTTTTCTTATTCTGTTATACTTTTTAATTAATAAAATCCTCTGGTGATATGCTGTGCTTATAAATTAATTATTTTTTGTGTCACCGCATCATTAAAACTAATTCAAAAAATAACGTTCAAATTTATATTGCAGATAACGATTTATAACTTCTGGTGCCCTGCTGGATGAGCAACTGGATTT
Organism: Campoletis sonorensis; assembly: GCA_013761285.1. Classification (NCBI taxonomy): domain Eukaryota; kingdom Metazoa; phylum Arthropoda; class Insecta; order Hymenoptera; family Ichneumonidae; genus Campoletis; species Campoletis sonorensis. The sequence continues at coordinate 1,069,659 of JACEOJ010000081.1, forward strand.
TTTTCCAAATTTTTCATGAACTTTGTTAATTATTGAAAAATCGATTAAATATATCAATTTTGGATTAAAAAATATATCTTGCGGCGTTTTTTTTAACTTTAGGTGAAAAAGTTGTGGATCAAATTCATTTTTTTGTGTATAATCAAGCCTTTTTGAAAAAATCGATTAATCGATTATTTTTCGATTTTTTTCTTGAAAAATCGATTTTCAGTTATCGATTGTTGGTATAATCGATTATTTGAAAATCGATTTTTTTTTTAATATCGCCCATCTCTACTTCTTCGACCAAGAGACGTCACCTTGCTGCTGCTCCTAAAACAATAATCTAGGGAATTTCGAATTTCCCATTATTTCCCAGACACCTGTCACTTGAAAGGGTTATTGCAACTAGGTATTGGCCGCACTGAGATCTCGGCAACATGTCCGACTAGATTTTTTACGAGAAAAGTCAAAAAATGGAATGTGACACCATTGACATTATTGCGCACGGTGAATCTCATTGTTTTCCGACATTAGTCGTGTCAATAAATTAAAACTACGAACACAAACGAACAAATGGTTCACAACTTTCTCAGCATTTTTTACTTAAACTAAATCCGCCCTCTTTGCCAAATAAAGATTTGATATAGAATGCAAGATAAGGCTTAATTAACGAGAGCTTTTACAAAAGATATATATACTGACGTTTTCTCGCGTATACTCTCACCGTGAGATTTTGATAAACACTTTCTTGTGTAACAGAGGAAGAAAAAACCACTCGAGCGTGCAGGTTTTGTTCGTCTGTTTTACAAACGGTGCCCCAATAGTTGGAATGTTTGTAAAACAAAAGAATGGAAGCGACAAACGTGACCAAAGTGTTTGACGATGATAATTATCCCGAAAATAGATCGGGTTTTGGCAATGACATAGAACATTGCAAAAGTTACGAAAATACGGAAATTCTCGATCTCCGTATGAACAATAATTCAAGATGTGGGAAAAACGAATCGGAGAGAGAAAGTGTCAGTGGGACGGAATCGTCGGAGTTAATTTCACCATTGGAAATAATTGAGACACCCGAAGAAGAAAAACGTTCTGCGAGTTGTGTCAACGATTTGCACGGAAAATCGCAAATCGGAGAAAATTCATCAAGCACCAATGGGTCAGAAATAAAAGATAGTCCTGTACATAACTCTCCGGCTCCATTGGCTTTTACCATTGATTTTGGCAATAACAAGGAAGTCGACACAGCCAGATATCAAAATTTATTTCAAAGATACAATGCAAGACATAGAAAAAATTTGTCCACGTCCAAGGTATTTAATTTAACATACATTTTCCAAAATTTTTACGTTGTTAAAAAAAACATTTGAACCCTTTATTTTCATACAAAAACCATTTCACAGATTGAAATAAAAGCAAAAAAACCACCGGTCGCAACTTCCACTAATTTTCTACAGAAACCAAAAGCCCCGAGTGCTCACTCCGAGGGATATTTCAGCAGCGAAGATGACACTAAGCGCAAAGCTGATAAGCTCTCTCAGAAATTAAAAGAACTTGGTAAGTTTGTGTCGAAAACGATATTCCATATAAAATAATGCAAAAAATAATTGTGCCTCTGGATTAAAACGTCTTAGACTGTCATTGTATAATGCTATGACTCATAACTGAGACATCCTCGGATGGTATACCGGTAGTTCAGGATGAGGCTCATTAGTATTCGAGAAGGCAAGCCTTGTGTGAATCACAACTGTTAACTTCCAAATAACTTTTGGTGTCACATTTCTCTGGCTGTTTATCACTGAGCAGCAACACATTTGGCGTACATTGAAAAATAATTCTCCATTATAATTGAATCACAAAACAAAATTCGTTTTTTTTTTACTAAATTAAGTATGAAGAAAAAAAAGATAATTTTGCTTTATTTTGATAATGGGAAAAAATAATATCTACCATCGCTTGTTAACTGAGAAATTTTTCTTTTGCAGGTCTCAAAACAACAGGAAAATCTCAGGGAGCGACGAGAAAGAGTGACATAATGTCAAGGTCATACAACGAACAATCCCAGGTGGAAAATAGCCGTGAGAGTTTGTCGCTGGAATTGAACAACTGTTCGAGGCCAAATTCGAGTAATTTTCACCATATGTCGTACTCGGCGACGATGAACGATCTGAGTGGTTTGCAACGTGGCAATTTCGAGGCCGACGATGATGAAGACGACGTTGAGGATGCGAACGAACGAAAAAATCGCGTGCAATATTCGCCGGAAAAAAAATACACGAAGAACATCGAGTATATCGAAATAAATCACGATTACGAGAGGGAAGAATGTCTCGACGGATTGCGCCGGAATTCGTGCGAAAAATTGTCCAATGTGAATTACAGCCTCGAATATAGCAGATCGAACGAATTTGGTTATTCCGATATCAACCAGAGCAAAATGCAAACTTCGAGCGTGAGTTTTACCGCCGAAACTAACGCCGACGATCCGGAGAGAATGAATCTCGATATATTTAATGTTAGCAATGCCGACGCTGGTTCCGATGGCACTGTTAGTGAAGCCGGAACTTATACAATCCACAAAGATTACACGGATGAAGAAAAAGCCAGAATGGACATTGACAAGGCTTTTAGTGTCGGTGTCATTACAGAGCAAGAGCGCGAAGAAAGTTACGTTCATCATTTCAAGGTTTCTATTTCTTCCATTAACTTTTGATTCGACCAAAATTTCTCGTACTTTGCTGTTCAAAGCTCTCTGTGAAAACCGTTGTTTGTATTTTTTTTGCAGATGACAAACTCTCGTGATACGAATACATGGATCTCGGAATGGGCGACCCAAGTCGCGGAGCATAATTCGCTTCCTCCACCGATCGGAGGTTCGACGGGGCGAACTCCGCCGCTCACACCTTCAAAAATTCCATCTCCCATTTACTCTCGGTCACAAAGAACAAGAAATCGATACGTCAGTATTTTTGTCAATTATTATTTTACACAAAAAAACCAAATATTCTGTCATTTCCGATGAACTCATCGACGATCAATCGAATATTTAAAAAACTTCATTCTTTTACTTCTCATAGGAACAAAGTGATAGTAGTTTGGACATGGAAACTCATTTACACATTAAGGAGAGACTTGGAACGGTGTCAAATCAACATACGAATCTGATAGATTCCGGTGGCGAATCAGACGAAGATACGAGCAACAGTTACGTAACTCCACCCTTGAGTTCTCAGCGCACACCAACCCATGGCCCTTCCCTCGTGCGTCGCGGAAGTCTAACCGAGACTCTGTTGAAAAGAGCAAACGCGAACGAATCTCGACGAAGCATGCGTAAATACGTCGACAACAAGATTAAAAAAGATGATGGCGCAATGAAAAGTCCGTCCCATGCACTGGCTTGCCTTCATTTGGAACGAAGTAGTTCACTAGACAGGTAGGACAAAAATAAAAACTACATCAATCATTATCAAATACTTTTACTTCTTTATCTTTTCTTTTTTTTTTCTTCTTCTTTTTTTACTTTTACTTCTTGTCCTGCAATAAAATTTGAACGATATAATTATCAGAAAAGAATACACGTCCGACACCGCTGAATCCAATTCGTCCAGAAAAAGTAGCTTGAAGAATTACACCGAAGAGAACTTCAAGCACACCAACAGTCCTATACTGAACCGTTTAAGGCCATCCACTCCGAAGCTTAACAACAGTCCTATTTTAGCGCATAAGGAAATCTCAACGAAAGTTATTAATTCGCCGATATTGGATAAAACGAAAAACGTCCAAAAAACAAGCGCTCAGTCCCAAAACGTGGGATATTTCACTTGCACGGAAAACAGGTATGAAAATAAAACGAAAGATATTAACGATGTTTGTAGTTTTCTGAACAACAGAATAGAAACGAACTTGAAACCATTTTTTCTTCGCAGTCCATACATGCTGAGAAAATCCAACAGTACCAGCAACTATCACGACGAGACGTCGTTACATCGCAGGAAAGAATTAACGAGCAACGTAGGCGGTGCTTATCTGAATAGTCCTACGTTTCAGCGAAGCGAAAATATACAACGATCTTCGAGCAACGCTAGCATAAGAAATACTAAAATGAAGAGCGTTTTGTTGCGACGTAGCAGTTTTAATAACGAAAACGATCGGCTGCTCTTGCCTAAAGGGAAATTTAATCATCCCGGCTCGGACAGCAGTAGTGAAGCTGGTGAATCTCCATCGATTAAACCCGTAGCGCCAATTTCTTCAGGAATAAAATTAAATCGCGCATTCAGCATACGAAGAGGCCGATTGAGCTGCGAATCCGACACTACACCGAACACAACTCCCGAGGAACGTCGAAGGAAAGCTCAGACTGAAATTAAATCGGCTCCTTGCTCAGCGAGACAAACCAGCCATTATCGTGCACGTACTAGCAGCGTTGGGGCGAACAATAAAGATGTCTTTAAAAAACCAGAACCTCCCAAACCCAGGGCACCCTCGATATCGCGAACTGATACCGGACGATTTAGCATTAGAGGACCCAAAACTTCCCACGTAAGAAGAAAACATTGCTATTTATTTATAATTCAAAGATAACATCAGAGCTCTTTAATTATTATCGCGTTTTTTAAGGCCGCACCCGCATCGAGGCCTAACCAAAAATCGAGCAACAAGGATTACAAGAAATCAACGAGAAGCAATTCTACTCTAACTTCAAAAGAAGTCGAGTTTCAGAATTGGAAAAGACGAAAGAGTTACGATCCCATGAAGGCGGCTGCTGAGGGCAAGAAAAAAGTCGATGGTCCCAAAAAACAACACAGCGTTGAGAACGGCTCGTCAAGGTAAAGAATTCAAAGATGCTTTACACTTTTTGAAAAATGGAAGAAATTTGTCTCACTGTTAATTTATGCTTTTGAATCCGTAGTCGTGATAATTCAGTCCTGCGTTCAGCGAGTTTTCATGGCACACGTGGAACTTTGTCCCTTGCAGACGATTGGTCTGATAACGAGTTGGATTTCAACCAGAGAGACGCTCAAGCTCCTCCGCCGTCCAGTCCCCAATTGGTAAAAAAAAAAAAATCAATTCACGTATTTAATGAAATTTGTTTTGTGATTTGAGTTAAAAACAATAATACGATTTTATCATATTTTTAGGGCAGTGACAGCGATCTTGAAACTGCCTCGTATCTACAAACAACTCACAACGTCATGTCCGCAATGTCGGCAAGAATAAATGTTTATAATCCGGTTGACTCTGGTGGCGAGAGCGACGAAGACACAAGTCACAGTTTTCGTCAGGCTACGAACAAAATGACTCGTGATGTCAGTGACACTGAAACGAGTGACGAACCTCAGGCTGCCACACAATCTCCGATTACCAATACAAAGTATAATCGGGCTTTTAGGTACGAAATTGATTCCAGAGAAGGAACAATGTGTAAAAACAAGTAAATGACATTCATTATCTTGTCCGCTTTGTTCAACAGCCTACGCAGAGGAAGACTGGAGCCACAAGAACCAAAACAATCTAACGTTACCATGACAAAGCCTAAGACTGTTGGAGCGACTGGTGCAAAAGGAAAAACAGAAACAGTGCCAAGTATTTCGAGGACTGATTCCGGGCGTTTTAGTATGCGTTTAACAAAGACAGCAAATGTAAGATTTCCATTCCCGAACTCTCTGCCTAATTAGATTTACAACTTTGTTTATAAACCCGTGATTTTCGCAGGTCTCCAAACTCAAACCTAAAGAAACGAAAAAACAATCTTCAAACTCACGAGAAGTCGAGATGCAAAATTGGAAACGTCGAAAGAGTTACGATCCCATGAAAGCAGCTATGGAAGGAAAACGCAAAGCTGGCCTAGCGAAAAGAAACGTAAATGATAATTCTTCTTCCAGGTAAGACGCACTATTTTAATTCCTTGATGTTAATATTTATTAGTACAATTATTTCAATAGTTATTCGCATGCGATATGAAAATGAGATTTAGTGTTAATTTGAATGTATTGTTGGATCTTGTAGCGATCGAAAATAGTGATAGACTTCAGCGGATCAATTGGTATGATACAATTACGTTGACCTACGTGCTTAAAGCGTCGACTATTTTTCGATTTTATATGCTATTTCGTTATTAACAAGTCACCGAAATATTCTAGTTTCGTTTTTGTTTTTTCAATTTTTTGGTTTTCCAGCATTTTTCGTTATTTTTGTATGTGCTTGGTATTTTTATTCTGCAATATCGTCGACGAGAGTACACTCATCGAGATGTTTTAGTCTATTGAAAAAATGCTTCAAGGCCATCCTCACATTTGTACAACACAATTCTTGAAAAATTAAATTCTGCACTGCAGCTCAGCAATGTTTACGAATATTAACGATTTTGTCCGTCAATCGATCATCATTTTGTACATTTAATATCAAGTTTTCAATCGAGAGTGTGTCCAGTGGAAAATTGTTTAAAACCAAATCTCTGTTGAAATACCCAATCCATTTTTTTATGGTTTCAGTCACGTGTCAAGATCTCAAAGTTTCCATGGCCCAGCGACTCTGGGAATAAGCGAATGGAGCGATGAAGATATTTCGGCATCAGCGGACGAAGCTCCGATCTACTGAAATCAATGAGAAAACGATAGTGAGAGCTTTTTTCGGTTACGACAATGCGAAAAAGATTATACTCTGATGAAATTGAAAGGAATCAGATCTCAAATATTGCCGAGAGGTTCATAAAAAAAAAAAAAAGAAAAAACCATGACCATCACCCACATAGAAAATGTACAATTGGTCTAAAAATCCTCTCATACTGATCGCTATAGCAAATAGCTTACTTATTCATTAACCACCACATAATATCTTCCAATAAAATGATATTAAAAATAATGATAAAAAATAAAATACTGCGCGAATAATTAAAATATATTCTGCATGTGTCAAAGCATTGTTTTTGCGAAAGCTCTAAAGAAAGGTCAAAAATTTAAGGTGCTCCTGAATTCTCATTATATTGCGTCCGCAAGGATGAATTGTTACTTGGTTCGAATAGAGCAAAAGACATTAAAAATGAAAAGAAAAATACATGTACAAAAAAAAAGAAAAGCAAAGGATGAATTAGCTTAACGGTAAATGCGCCAATTTAAACATAGGTTATTGATATTTGTATAAAAAGAACTTTCATTAGTTATATTTTCGTATTTTCAGATGTGAATATCAATAGCTTTGTTGTCCTAGTTGAAATATATTGTTTTCAGTTCATACATAAAATTGCACTTGAATCACATTCGAACGACTCATCCGAATTTATTTATTCAAATCTTATCACACGGTTCATTACGTTGAAACGTACGTTCTTCTTGTTTTTTTTTTTTTCGGTCTAAAGCGTTGAGGGATAAGATCGATAAGCACAACTTAAGTGCAATGCGATTTTATGTGCAATTTTTATTTAGTTACATTTCGTCACTTTTTACGATGTACCATTGATTTTGTAAAATCTGCGTATATCAATAAAAACTTGTTTCTTCATTCGAAATCGTTGTTATTTAAAAAATATTTTACCCGTTATTTAGCTTCGATTTTCCAATATTAATTAACTTGGCTTTCATCTCAAATTATTTCAAATCTATGACAATCTATTAAAAATACATCTGTCATATGTTTATTTTTCCATCATAAGAATGTTTAGTGCCAAATTTCAAAAAAGTTGACAGAATTTATCGACAGCACAGCCTGTTGGAAAGTGTGTTGAACTTAAAACTTGTACGTTCTGTCTTGTCACGTTCGCCTCACTACAGATGGCAGCACGTTAATTGTCTAGCGCCGTTGATTCTCGATCGAGAGCAAACGAAACGGAATTTCTCCCCTCTCAAACGGTTTCTTTTTTCCTCTCCTCTTTAATCTTGTCCTCGGGACGAAGCAATGGAGATTTACTGAATACTCGAGGGTAACGATATCGTGAAATATTTCTGTTTTATGTGTTAACATGGTCATGATTTCGAAAGCTGCGGTCGGTCTCGCGGTCGGAATGGCCGGAATATTCGTCGGTTATTGTTTTTACTTCGACAAGAAGCGTCGAAGTGATCCCGACTTCAAAAAGAAATTGAAAGAGCGTGAGTAATACTAATATCCATTTTTTTTTCTCGATCTTTATCACGAATTTTATTCGTCGAGCACGTTGTTTGCGTTATAACTCTTAATCTGTATTAATGCGAGGGAACAATCGAACCGTTTGCGAGACTTGTCATTAAAAATATTCGTATAAGTCACGTGGTAAATCGATTCGAAGCTGATCCAAACAAAATTTCAGTCTCGCCAATTTTTCACCTTATGCGACATAACCCAGAAATTCTTCGTCCTCTAATACCGGCGATAATCCTACCTAGAAAATGTCTTTAAATCTGACCAATATGACGTTTGATCACAGGCAGGAAAGCCAGAAAAGCCGCCCAAAAAGTCAGCTCAATTCCATTGAACCTGGACGATCAAGAAGTCGTTCAACGATTCTTCTTGCAAGAGGTAAAAATATTGCACAGTTCGCAATGGTCAATATTGATCATCCAAAAAAAAAAAATCAATTTCCATTCTTTTTTTTTTTCTTTAATCTTGCAAAATAGGTCCAATTGGGCGAAGAAATGTTGGCATCCGGAAATGTGGACGGAGGAATTGAGCATTTGTGCAACGCGGTAGCAGTTTGCGGTCAGCCGCAAGAGCTTCTTAGAGTTTTACAAAAAACACTGCCCCCACAAGTATTCCATCTTCTTTTGCAGCGATTGCCTGCCATTGGCCAGGTAATAAAATTTTTCATCAACACTGTCAATCTTCAGTGCACTAACATTAATTTTTGTATAATGTACGAACGGTATTCTCTAAATTACAGAAGCTTGCAACTCAAACCGCGATGACCGAAGAGGACGTTGAATAAGTTGATGCGTGACGATATCGTTGGTTATTTATAAATCGAAGCAATGTTGGTAATAAATATACTATATTTGAACAAAAAAAAAAAAAACAAAATACCAAATAACAAACCAGAAAAAAAAAACAAAGAAAAAAAGAAAATTTGACGCATCCTCCATTCTTTCGAGTGAGAATCACTGTTGATTTAGGCCAGGCCTAAAATTACTTACTTAAATTGTCGATCGAATACTCGAATGTGTTGTAACTTGTGTAAAACGAAAAACAAGATGAGGGAAGAAGAAAAAAACGATTATCAAATGCAACAAGCTTATAACAACGGAGATGTAAATATAATTGCATGGATCACAGCAAAGTTTTATCAAACTGAAACCGAGAAGCAAAAAAAAAGTCAAGTTAACGCAATCCGATAACTAATGTAAAACATGAACCATCATTTTTTTTATTATTAAAGGTCCCCATTTTTGACTCCATACGCAGTTGTATGTATGTACATTTTATAAATAACATCCATATTCCTTTTCCTATTATAAAACTAACGTCGTGCATATATATATTTATATGTGTGTATAAAATCTGTAAACGTGAAATCTATTCAACCAAAAATTGCACACCTCAAATAGTCAAACGATCCGTTTCAATACACTGGTCCATTCGTTTCGTTTTTTAAAATTAGTTTGAAACAACTTTCAAATATTTCATTGCCCTAACTGAATTTTTATTTGGTGGAATGAATCTGCAAGGACCAGTGCTTTGAAAACAAGGGGAAATAAATTAAAAAACGATTGAAATGAAAGTAAAACTCTAAATATATTTCTCGACCAATTGAAACAACAAAATAAAAGGGATTTTTTGATTTTTTTACAAGTATTTACAGCACGTGACAATAACGAACAGCTTTTATGTACATCGAACATTGTAACGGCATTATTGGGGTTTTTTATTCTCTTTATCGTTCGAAATCGACGGAAAGTCGCACGGACTCATTAGAACTCGTAATTATTAATTGCGCCTATTATTCGTTTTCAATTCTGCCATACTATCCGCCACCGAAGAACCGCAATGGTTCGAAACTCCAAGACTCGGGTTTATCGTTTAATTATTTTTGACTATTTTATAAAGTTAAGATGTACTGAGAATCTCGTTTCGTGCTTTTGACATTATTTCCAATGCGTCCTTTACGATTAAACTCTTGGCAATATCTTTCCCCAGTTTTTCCGCTCCCAAAAGACTCATGCTGCTCACTTTTCCTGGCGCTATACTGCAGTACAGACGTGGCTCGCGATACGGGCATTTTCTGTGAGAAAATTAAACACCAGAGTTAAGAAAATGAAAGCAACGAAGAAATAAATACAGCTTTTAGAAATAAAATTACTTTGGTGGTTCCCCATCGTCCTCTGGTATATAGAGCTTTGTTTTGAGGGTGTCCTTAACGAGAGTCTGTCCGTCGAGAGACCATACAGCACCCGTTATGACGAGATCCTTTCCCATCAGAGTCGTCGCGACTGCAACCGGTGCAGAACAGCCACCACCCAAAGTTTTTAAGAACGATCGCTCGCACACACATCTCAGTGTCGTTTCGACGTCGTACAACGGTTCTAGTAACGATATTATTCTCCAATCTGATTCACGACACTCTACACCAAGAGCACCTTGACCAACTGCGTACAACGTGTCTTCCGGCTCTAAAAGCTGTGTACAAAGCAAAAATTATAAAAATTTAATTCAAAATTATTAACAAGTACAATTGTAGACGAAAATGCCGAGAATTCTTGTTCCACTGATCCTGCAATATTTGATAAACTTTCGATGAAAAAAAAAAAGATGCACAGTACAGTTTTATCGTTTAATAGTTGTCAAACATTTATTCTGTTTCATTTTCTAGTGCTGTTCCGAAAAATTTTGGATTTCGTCAATTGTGACTGAAGTTTTGGGGCGAAATTTTCGGGAATTCAAATCTGAAACATGAAATCTTTGTTTTCGTAATTATTCGCAAAAAAATTGATTCCCGAACTCGAATTTTAACGCTTTAAAACAACCTTTGTTTTTTCTTCTTTAATAATTGAGTGGGTGTTTATTCTCTTATTACGAATTTGATTCCCTGCATCTAATCAACATATATACAAATTTTCAAAAGTTTAATTGGTACCATTCTTTCGAAGTCTTTTGCTTATTTCAGAGCACCTCAAAACAGTTTTTCCTGTTCGACTACCTGTAAATATGTTGAAATTAGAAGTGTTGTAATTCTTTAACTACTTTAATAGGGTACAGTGGCCAGGTTTCAGAATATCCCCATACACGACTCAGGCCAAGGTCACCTCTCGACGATTGCGGTAACCTATCAATTCCGCGAGTGCGAGAGAGACGACTGGAAAGTACATACACATTTTTCTCAAACACCTTTAATGTTCGGAGAACGATAAAAGTTACACATTGTTCTCCGAGTAAATAAGAACAACGTGAAACGTATATTTTCATTGAGCTTGATGGCGAAGCATTCTCGAGAAAGCCACCTTACCATAAGATTTCTTCGAATGTTAGTGTGTATTCACACTGTAGAATAATCCAACAAAATGACTTGCCATTTTTACCCCCGCCACCGCGAATCGTTTTATTCAAAGATATTAGACTCGGGGCGAGCCTCGGACCAGCAGACGACAGAGCTGTCAAATGTACTTTTCCCGAGACTCTGTCGGAGAGAGTATCTTGATTTCTCTGTGTTCCGGAAAGGTCTCACGGAGTGTTGCAAGGGGGCGGGCGAGGAGAATGTCATATAAATCATTGCTTTCCATGTTTATGAGGCGAGTGACATCTCCGTCAAATCGCGAGTGTCGAGCAGTGAATTTATTTTATTATGGAGGGTAAAAAGTAGTTGTCTGTTTTTTTATTTTTTATTTAAGGAGGGTGGCTACACACAACAGTGTTGCCATGATAAGACCATAAGGAATTTCGAAATGATTAGAATTTGATGAAATTTGGTGAGCATACTCTTCAGTATTAAATATGAATACACAAATTTTTTACGATTTTTCTTCTGCATGGGTTTCGAGTAATTGAACACACTAGAGTTTACATGCACAAATAGGATTCAGATATTGATAAGGAAATCTTTTGCATATTGTAAACCCAAGTTATTCGACAACTATGGAGACGAAAAATTGAAAAAAATTTGCGTCGTCGTATTCGATGCTAAAAAATATTATATCACCAAATTTTATTAAATTCTTATCACATTGTCGAGTGTAGCCAACCTCGTTAAAGTCACATGTTTTTTTCCAGTTCGGTAAAAATATACTGTACAGTATTTTTTCCGTCACGATATTGTTCTTTGCATACCCAGATTCCCAACCATTCGATCGAATAGTTTCAATCGGAATGTACTTCGAAGTAAGGGAATCAAAACAAGGGAGACAAAATTTACATGCAGCGCCATTTTGTCTACTGATCTAGCGGTCACTAGAGCAACAAGACGTCGGTTGAATTACGGGCTCGCAGGCCAAGGGATATCGTTCGATCTATTAGAGATCTTCAAAATTCTAAAAAGAAAGCTTTCTCAGGTATGTTTTGCCACCTAAACCGATGGATTTATGGACTCAATAGTTGAGAATAGTTTTCCGCTGGCTCTAATGTACATTTTGAGACCCGGATATCCCGCACCGTTTCCTCGTTAGTGTCGATTTGGTACGTTTTTCAACAGTGACAAGAAAATTATAAAAATTATCTGAAGAGATTTCGTTTTCTCGGTACCATTTGGAATATACGTCCGAAATATTGGTACCTCAAAGATTTTTCGGCATTTTTTTTGGCAGCTGTAAATATCGTGATGAAAAATAAGAATTTTCATTACCTGACTTATACGATCTTGCCAACCCATCCTTTTCATTCCAGCAGCAGCCAAAATAATCGCTGAATACGGTCCTTCCTCGTCGTCCAATTTTTTCAATCTCGTATTCAAATTGCCTCGAATATTAAGGACTTTCAAATGGGGCATATTACGGGCCAATTGTGCAGATCTTCTGAGCGAACTTGTACCAATTACGCTGCCCTCGGGTAACGTCTCCAACGTGTAGCTCATCATTTTTTTCGACATAACAACCGCGTCCCTTGGATCTTCCCTCCTGTCAGCAGGAAATAAATATGTTACCGTTCGTGTTTAGAAAATAAAATTTCGAAAACGGAATTACGGGTTTGGTGGTTAAAAAAAAGTTTTACTTCAAAATAGCGCCAAGCGCCATTCCCTCGGGCAGTGTAGTGGGCAAATCTTTGAGCGAATGGACGACAAAATCGACACCACCATTTTCTAAGGCCAGTTCCAATTCCTCCGTGAAAAGTGATTTTTCACCGATTTTCGGTAGGCTCTTGTCCAATATTTTGTCACCTTTGGTGCTCATGGTAACTTCAATGAAAATAAATAAATAAAAGTCAGTCTTAAAATACGCACGGTTCGTCGACCACTTCCGGTTGACGCTTATTGTTTTTATTTCATTCCAAAATCTTTGGCAGCTGGTTACTTACCGATTTCGAATATTTTCTTCGGATAAAGATCCTTGAGTGTGCTAATTACGAATCTCGTCTGGATGAGGGCCAACTGAAGCACGATATTGAAAGGAGTTGATTGAGATAATCATAATTATAATTAAAAGTGCAGATATATTATTCGATTGATTTCTCATATAACGCCTCGTGAAAAAGTGTTGAGTAAGCATGATACGATGAAGTACGTGATAAACATGTTTCCCGATATCGCGCAGTTAGAGCTCTTTTTTATTATTTATTCGGCCTAAGAGCGAGACGAATTGAGGTAAAAAAAAAGTGAGACTTTTTTTCGGCGGTTTAAATATTTGGAGTGGCACACGTGACTGGGATCACTCTTTATCTTATTGGATAGAAACGTAAAAACGAAAGTTCCAAGGCTCACCTCACTTTTCCGCGAGCCAACGCGTATTATATCCTGCTGCTCCAAATTCTCCATCGTTTCTTGCCGATTTTCATTCATTTATTCACGTGCAATCCGCTGTTTTGTATTCTTCGATGAGATATATATACACATAAATGTATGTCACATGTACATAGGTGTCGTTTTTTAGGATTCTTGGATTTACGTCAGAGAGCACACACTTTTGTCGTAGATTATCGCGTACAATTACAGACCCATGCGTGCCATGTATGAATTGTAACTTTTGATGAGAATTGCGTTTGGTTGATAATAAAAAAAACACAATGAATTGGGTCAAAGACGCGAGAAACAACTTTCACTGAGAATAATAAAGGAATTGTAACTCGACGAGGGGGTTATGCCTTGTCGACATGGAGTTATCTTTTATCTTTTTCTTCTTCTTGAGACTAGAAGGGCTCTTTACGTAAACCGAATAATATTGCAGCACTTTTACTTCGGAGTTAGAGAATAAAACACAGGGGTTTGAAAATTAAAGGAAATATATTTGTTAAGAATTCACAGTCACTGTCACTGCAGCAGATTGTGAAGTTATTGGTTTCTTTTTTGACTAATTGACCTTTGAATCGGACTACATGTTTTTTTTCGTCGATGTCGTGATTGTAATCGCCATTGTGACTTTTTCAACGTGGATCACAGACGATAGGTAAGAGAGTCGAGAGGACACTGGCGGACTGGCGTGGTTTCGGGCAATGACTGGATGGACTGCTTCTCATCCAGAAGAAGGGAGGGGGTGAAGTAGTGGAGGGGGAAAACCTTGAGCGAATTGAGATGGGTTTTCTCAAATATTTTGTTCTTTTTCACTCCCGGATATGAATATTTTCATGTCATCACAAACTCAGGGTATTGTTTGTATAGATTTTTTATTTGTATCAATATAATTATACAGTCAAACTTTCAAAATCTTCATTTTTATACATACGTGTGTATATGTATATCAGCGAGTGTAAATAATAATTATAATCCAACGGAAAATTGTTGTAAAAAGCTATGCTTCATAAATACTTCAAACTAGACATTTTATTCATGTAAATGTCAATAAAGCAGCATACACGTAAACAACAGCTGATTGTTGTAATTTTTCAATGACAAAAAAATGAAAGTAATTTTTTTCTCCATAGTTTTGTTTTCTCGTCGCACGATCGGGATCATGACCGGAATTCCATTTTTAAACCGGTTTAAAGCTCAAGACGTAGTAAAATACGAGAAATAATAAAAATTCTGCCACGCGAACAAGCCATTAATCGATAAAAAATAAAAATGTTCACGAGGCAATAAAATATAAAATAAATCATATTTTTGTTCAGTGGAAAAAATTGTCCTCGCGACTTTGTCGCTTACATAACAAGTATATAAATAAATATATATAACAATAATGGAAATAATAGTTTTGACTGCGTGATAAAAATGTACAATTTCGTATTATTAATAATAGCAGCGAGCACCGTTTTACGGCTTATCATTATAAAATACGCGGCGCGTGTGATTCTTTAAAATTCTCATTCGTGTGAGCGCGTGTGTGTGTATAAAGCATGCGTTATAAAAATAAATTGCACATTTATACGATACTGTAGGTCAGTCGTTAATTTATTCCGGCCAACCGGAAGTTTTCAACTTTGCAATTGGCAGGAAATATAGACGTCAAGAAAAAATAAGAAAGAAAAACAAAAACAGATAAAAAAAACGACGAAGATAATAAAACGGAGTATTGACTAGCACGAAAATTATAATAGTTTAAAGTTTTGCATCGAAAAACACAACGTTTCTTCGATTGTTTTTGTTGTCCATGAATTTTCGTACGATCGAATTCATTGTAAACTGCAACCGCTCTCGTTGCTCGGTTCTCTCGAAGTCTGATGTATCTTTTCCTCCTTAACCGGTGGCAAATCGTGGTCCCTCTCTGGTTTGGCCGGTTTTGAACCGATCAACGCCCGATACGTGTCTTGGTTCCATAATGGATGCGGTGATGCCATTTGAAAGTCAATCGGACTTACCAAACCAAAAGTTGCCTTTGTATCTAAACTCGGTACTTCGCCAGATATTGTATGATGATATCTGCAGCGATAATAATATAAATATTTATTCCAAGTAATTATATACCAGAAAGGGCTGTTATCTTTGGAATTATTTCCATAAGTAGAGTAGAATCGTTTTGTATCGAAGTTCAAGGTGATCTATCGGTCTTGGGATCGGTAAAAATCGTGCTGCATGATTTCTTCGGAGGAGTTTAATATTTTAAGGAAGAAGAAAATGACGATGTCCTCCTTTCAACAAAAAATAAGGTCGAATTCTTGTTTTTTTCAAAATATCAATCGTTTCAGAGAAAAATGTGTATCTGCTTTTCAACTATCTCTATCGCACTCACGGGTAGCATAACCGACTAATAAATCACCTTAAGAATCAATTATTATCAATTAACAAAAGATATGAAGATGGATGTCGTATCTCTCTTATCGTGATTCTTACATCAATCCATTCTCTCGATTACACTTATCAAGAGTGCGTTTAACCGTGGGTTCAAGCCGTTTGAAAACGTTGTGTTGATCGGGTCTGACTCTCGGTGCTGGGCCTTTTGTTGTTGAATACGTTTTACAAAGAGTTTTAGCCTTGTTTAAACAGCTCTCGCTTTCCTGAAGAGCTCTTATCGCTTCGCCACATTTATCGGCGGCCAAAAGATCCTCTCCGCAATAATTGTACGCCTGAAAAAAATACCAGAACTTTTAAAAACACCTGTGACAATAAACGAATCTACGTTTTATCGTTTGATGTCACTACTCAATCTTGACACATTATTTATTGATTCTTCTACTAATTTATCCTTGTTTTCTTTCGCTCTTACGTAGGCACGATAAAAAGCAGCTTTAAGTTCCAAATAACTTATCCATTGAGCTGTCATTTCAGGCTTGAATGGTAGCAGAGTGTTTGCTGCGTCAGAAAATAATTTGCTCGTCTCGTTCGCCAACGCGGATATCAAACTCGCATTGTGCTTCAACTCTACCGCTCTTGCAACCGTCACTGCAATTTGTACATTTGAATTTTATTTACTGCGCTCATATGACCGAGTTTGCTCAAATAATTTGAGTAACTTGGTTAAAAACCTTCTTGCGCCTCCGCAGTGCACTGATTAATGTAAGCATTTATGACTCTAGGATCCATGTCGCTGCCCAGCATAGGAGGATTAGAGAGTTGTGGTAAAAACTCAGTCTGAACAAAAGTAAATATTCCGGCCGCTTGTCTTAGTGTACCGTGAACTGCTTTTGCCTCTGTCATTGCTACTCTGGAATAAAAGAGAATTTCGAGAATCAAAAAATTCCAAAGAATCTATAAAAAGTTCATTTCTAAGCAAAGCGGCATTTTAGTCTGACTCACTCATCTTTTGCCGCGATCATGGCTGCGTGTTTCATGAACCAGAGTCCGACGTTTATGCTCATATTAGCTGCTTCGTAAACAGAGTCATTGCTCGAACTGTGAATGTTTTCAAATTATTTTGGTTCATTGAAATGGAATTTATCGGGCCCGGTCAATGGGAGAATGTTGTTTAGGGTCAGGATTATTCATCTGAAGAATATTTTCTGTGGGAAACTTGAGAGTTTGGCATTTTGTTTCATACCTGGTGGTAGATCCGAGCAGAGAATGTGTCCATTTGAAAACGAAAGCATTTCTTAATTTGCTAGGATTTGGTCTGCCGACTCTTGTAGCTTGTTCTTCACTAGTCTCGATTTCCCATATCAGGCCATACAAAAGGCTCAAGTAGGCAGCAAAAGCAGGCTCTATTGCGTCGCTCGTATTGTTAGGATTTCTGATAAGATCGAGCAGACGATTTCTCGATAATTTGAGATCGCTAGAAAGTAATAAAAAATAAATTAACGTTATTACGTTTTAATAGACACGATCATTAAAAGCCGAGGTCATTAAAAAGACATCGTTGACGAATTTTAACATAGAATCCTGTTGAAAGATCGTCTAATTAAGGAATTACGCAAATAAGCTTACGGAAAGCTTGACGACGTAGAAAACAAACAAACCTGCAAATGCGTTTCGTAGTTTCCGTCGGTCTCTCGATTTTTAAATCGAAATTTTGATTCGTCGTAGCTTTTAAAACGTTACGATGGAACCAGTGTGCCATTTTTATTTCAATTCTTTCTTTCACTGCACACGTTTAATACTTATGAGGATTTTACTCTGGTTATCGCGTTTATCAGTGAAATTTGACAGGATGACAGGTGGGGACGTAACACAACACGCGCTGCAAAATGCACACACTACTTTTTCTCCGAATTTCACTTATTTTTTCTTTTTGCTTCAAGTTTAAAAAGTGGTTAGATAAGAAAAACTCAATTCGCGTTCGCATGCGACCTCTACAACAAATTTTTTGCACTGGACAATTTACTCAATCAACCTTCCGACTGATAGTAGCGCTAGTGTCTCGTCGGTTCTTTATTTTTCCGACGCCATTGATTACAATTTTTAATTTTATACCTCTTTCGAAGCTCCACGATTTGTTGTCCATTTTGGTCGACTTAGAAAAGTAGTTCCATAATCCCATTGATTTGGGACACAATGCATTAATCAGTATAATAAATTATTCTGCATTGATATAAAAAGTTTTTGAAAACGCTAACTAACGAATGGCGACACAGTGACTCGTGGTGAAATTTCGTAGCTCCCGTTGGCTTTAACAGCTGTCAAATCTTCCCTCTCTATCCTCGCTGACACTTCCTTTCCCTCTCCCTCTTGGTCAGCACAGAGCAGATTGTAAATGCTTTTCTCATCGTATCTGTAAACTACAGTCGCCCAGTAAGAAACGCTCCTACATATATGTCCTTGTTCGTGATGATTGTTGCAAATAAATATTCGAACGTTTAATCTTCCTCTCCGCCCCGTGTATACCTACGGAGAATGTATAATTGAGTGCATTGTTGACGTTCGAAAGGCAGTCGATAAACAGAAAGAAAACGTTCGAGGACAGTGAGGTAGGTAGAATGTTTCATGACGAACCATTGTTTCTCAATCATAATTATCGTGAAATTCACGTGTATAAATTCTGCTTCTTATCAAGCGTTTGTTCAAAAATTTCGATCCAATTTAACTGTCGCTACGATAACTCCATATTCACGTACGATAATCATTGTGAAAAAATATTTGAAAAATAACAGCAATTAATTAACATAAAGAGTGAATCATTACAGAATAAAATGATTACACAGCAATTTCTCGTGCCCTGGAGATTCAGGACAAATTTCTAATACTTCCCTGGCAGTAAAATTATTACATTAATCAATCATATGTCTCGTTAGGCTGAAAAACCGGTATGCGGGTATGGCTACAGGGAGCGGAGGCAATTTTATAAGCAAACCTCCACGAGGATGGCTTCATCCGGATCATTTAGTGAGCAAAGAAGGCATCACTTACGCCGTTCGAGTGAGTCCAACATTTTTTTGTCACGAATGCAAAAATTTAATTAAGAAATATTAATAAAGTAGGGGAATTTTTTTTTTTAGTACATCGGTTGTTTGGAGGTTTACACGTCTATGAAGAGCCTGGACTTTGACACAAGGTCGTGCGTTGCCAAGTAAGAACCTTTGGTTTATTCATTATTGAACTGTTAGGTTTTTTTTCTGTTCATAAACAATTTTTTTTTGTAGAGAATGTATAAACCGGGTTTGCGAAGCAGCTGGACTCAAATCGGCTGACAAAAAAAGACGCGTAGACAGAAAAGTATTGAGAGCCATTGCTGACAAACCGTGCATGGATCATGCCGGGGCAAACATCAATCTGACTATAAGTAGTTGTAGCTTAGCTCTTACAACCCTCGAGACTGGCCAAATTATTGCTAAACATGAGATGCCCAGAATATCGTTTGCTTCGGGAGGAGACACGGTATGAAAAAATATTTTTTAACTCGAATAAGAAAAATTCTTGATGTACAGATTTTCTTGCACTTGAGGGAGAATCTCTACGGAACTTCCAAATTGTTGAGATTAGAGAACCAACTGCAAGAATAGCACGGCCAGAATTTTCAAAAAAATTATTCAGCATTACAAACGTTTTTTTCAGCTTGAAACGTTTAAATCGAAGACATATTTTAACGGTGCGGTTCTTGCAGTTATTTTCCAGTCTTCGACAATGGAAACAGTCATTTACGAAATAATCATCGCTGTTTTACCTGCTTTGCTACATAGAATATTTGATTCGAGATTTTTTAAATAACAGGACATTCTCGATTTCGTTGCCTATGTGGCAAAAAATATGCAAGATTGGCGAGCCTGTTACGTGCTCGAATGCGGTGGAGGTCTTGCCCAAGAAGTAATTTCCACAATTGGACAAGCCTTTGAATTAAGGTTCAAGGAATTCCTAACGAAGCCTTCATCCTTGCAGTAAGATTCTTTCATCGTTTCTTTTTACGTTTGTTTGGAAATTTGGATGAGACTCGAAGTTGGGATTAATTTGTAGCCCAGCACTGAACGGTATACGAGAACCCGATCGCGATTATTACAACGATCTTCCTGGCAAAGTACCACCGGACATCGGGCCTCCACCTGTTCCACCGCTTCCCATAAACGCCTCGACTTTGCCCAATTTGAAACATCACCATTCCGCACAAAATCATGCAACCTCAGGTGCCAGTAGCACACAATGTTCCGGACTCGCGGATTCTTTTCAAAACGGTCGTGGAAGACAGACTCAGCAGTGGCCAGGTATCCAATGAAATTGCAAAAAATAGAGAAACGAAAAAATACTTGAATTTTTATTTGTAGTTTCTGTAGTCGATTATCTTTATTTAATTATACAATTCGTTTATTTTTAGAAACGGGTAATTTAATTGATCTCAGTACCGATGGGACTTCGAGTAGCGTTGCACCGAGCGTTCAGGCCGAGCATAATTATGTAAACGATACGGTGATAGCAGCCAGTCGAGACAGTCGACGAGATCCAGCAGCCTTTTTCGACGCGTTTGACATGCGTACGTAAATTTGATCGAAACGTTTTTTTCTTGTTGTTTCAACGCTTGAGTCATTGAGTGAGTTTTGTCTGTAAATCAGAGCCCCTGAGCACCGCAATTTCCGAGATGACGAAACTTAGTCCACGAACGCAGAAGCAACAATTGAAACAGGAAGTTTGGTTCCACGGGAGTGTAAGTCGCAGCGAAGCTGAATCGATGTTAACGAAAGATGGAGATTTTTTAGTCAGAGAGTCACAGGGCTCGCCTGGGCAATATGTTCTTACTGGAATGAACAACGGGACACCGAAGCATCTTTTATTAATCGATCCCGAGGGCGTTGTAGGTTTTATTTCAAACGAATTATTTAACAACGAGGAAAGCCAGAAATTTCAACAGGTTTTTAAATGAAATATTCTGATTCCCAGGTACGGACAAAGGATCGAATATTCGACAGTGTCAGTCACTTGGTGAATCATCATTGCGACAACGCCTTGCCGATTATCTCAGCCGACAGTGCACTCGTACTCCGATATCCGGTTCCTAGACGAACGGATTACTAATTTTTTGCTTTGTGCCTCGAGCAGGTAGCGACTGAAAACCCGTAAAAAAAGAGGATATCCTTCTCTTGAGAGTGTGTACGATCGTAGCTCGAAAACGCGCAATTCCTCCATTCGATGAGCGTTTTTCGACCAAAACGATTTGTGGAATATCGTGTCAATCATTCGCCAAGCATAATTTTAACGGAATTCATTCTTCCCACTCCCAGTCCGCGATAATTTTATTTTTATATGAATTTCTCAAGATTTAGCGAAACGACGTAGAGACATATTTCAATTGTCAATTATCCAAGCGTCTTGGCAAATTCTTTTCGTTTCGCCATCAATGCAAAAGTCGCTAAAGATTTTTAACGAAATATGAATATATACACACATATATACATATATACATGCAAATAATATCCATACCATTTTAACTTTTATATTTTCGTACGTAGTTGATACTTCGATGCCCTCGAAATATTCTTCGTTTTTCTCACTTATGGCATTTTCCATTTGTGTCTGAGCTACACTTTTTTAAAATTCGCAAAAATTTGTCTCGGGACATGCAATTACGAAAATGAACGTTCGATTTTTCGTTGTCAATTAATCTCATTAATGCTCGATTTTTGTTGCATGATCAAACGAACAAAATCATCGGCATTTTTTTTCTTCCCCTCGGAAATGATATTTATATAACGATTCTACGGTCAGTTTCACTAGCTCTGACTCTCTTATATACATATATACATAGGCACAGTCCCGAAATATATATTTATTGAATATATTTATATTCTTAGAAAAAAAAAAACGAAATAAATAAATACAAAGTAGTGTTGGTGCGACAGTAAAATCTGTCGAGTTAATGCCATAAAAAAATATTAATTCTTTGTTTTCTTCTTCTAGAACTGTCCTAATTTTAAAGAGAATGTTTCGCCAATAAATTCTTCCACATCGTACGAAATGTTTTCTGTTATTGTTACTTTTTTTTTGTTATTTTTTTTTGTTTTTCTTCATTATAATTCGCCTATTTCCTCGTCTCCGAAAGCTTCCAGTTCCGCAATCTGGGAAAGAGTCAGTCGAATGTCGAAATTCTCGTAGGAACCTTCTCCCGAGTCACCGTACTGCGGAAAAATGTATTGAATTTTAGAAGAATTCGAATTTTCTAATTGGACAGCAGCGAGGGAAAAATATTACCAAAATCTCCGGAGGATACTGGTATTTAAACTTTTCTTTTTCGACTTCTTGTTCAATCTCCTCTTCCACAGGTTCATCCTCAATTTTATAAATCAGGGAATTTGGAATAAATCCAGATCGTGGTAATTTTGCTGATTTTACAGTCGATTGTAACTCTGCAGTGAAATTTTCCAAGCTGGGCATGCTGTGTCCTTGAATTTAATTTTATCGGCAATTTTCATGACAAAGTTAAAGAGATATTTATGAATGAAATAAAAAAACCAACCATGGATCATTCTGAATATTTCTGGCTCGTTGTAAATTCTTTTGCCAGGATAAATTTTAACAGTTTTAAAAACAGTATCTGGTGATTCTTCCATATCCGATTCTTTCGACGTTTCTAATAATTCGGCAATGTGTTTATCCCAAGTGTCTCTGCTCATCAGCGATTTATTCCCCACCAAACGAGCACCTTTAATCTCGCCTTGTTTGATTTTCAGGATGTCTGCAGAAAAATTCAACGTTATCCAGTGGACGAGATGATAAAGAAATAAAAAAAGGACGAACCTTCCTCTTTGTATTGCAAATTCAATGTAATTTGTTCCATCAACATGAACTGTAACTTTGGAGCTTCAGAATGTTCTGTATCGAGGGATCCGAACGGAACACTGCTGACCGGATGCAAAACCTTTTGACGGTCGACCTCATCTTCGTAAATTCTATAGTCAGTGTCCTCCAGAAATTCTGCGTCGTCCAATTCCTCAGGTATTTTTTCAACCTTTATTCGGACTCGGTATTCTGGCGATAAATCTAAAACAACGAAACTATCATTTTTTGAATGTATATTCATGAATTTGTTGACATTGAAATTCATTTATTCTTACAGTTCTCGTAGGGAATCCTGTACAGATGTTTTCCAGCACCCAAAACAATGTCACCTCTGAGCGAGGAGAAAACAATGTGTCGAGAGGATGTATTTATGAGTAAAATCTTGATGAGCTGATTTTCCGGGTTCCAAATTCTGATGGTTTTGTCCAACGAGGATGTTGCACATATTTCGAGTGTTTCCAATGTGGCGATGCTGGTAATAAGATCCGAGTGTTCTTTCGACCGATGATGATCCAATCTTGCTGGAAAAAACGACAAGATTTAAATTAATTCGATATTTCAACCCGTGGATTGGACATAATTTCACCGCCCATTAGTACACACTGGGTCTGCATTAGGAAAAAAACACGAGTGGTTTTCTTTCGGGTCCCTCAGACCCAAGAATGTACTTCGAGTGTCTATTATAACCGAATTGTTAAATAGTCTAAAAGTTACTTCTTTCAAAGCTGTCGTACATGATGACACGATGATCTTTCGTTTTTTCAGTACTGCTGACCATGCAAACTGTGGATCTGCACACAAAAAAATCACAATAGTGCAAAGAAAGATTTATTGGCAAGAAAAATTAGAAATCACCTTATCAAAGCGACTCGAGTGATTGGAATGACGTGAAAAACTGTGCACGTGAGAACCAACGGGGATGTTAAGTCAGGAAAAACTCTCCAAACTTTAACACATTTGTCTTCACCAACGGAAACAAGTTGGCGCGATGTTCTCGATGAAGATAAATCAAGGATTCGTCCATCGTGAGCTGGAACAATATCGCTGTGTTTTCCACTTGTTTCCTCAATAACAACGAGTTCTCCGGTCGATGTTCCCGCGATGATTACCGTCGAGACTGGATTTATTTTCATCTCTTCTGACGCTTCGATTGGTACGATTTTCTCAAAGGATTCGTAAGCGACAATGCAAGTTATTGTACGTTCGTCACTCACCCAAACGTGTCTGAAAGCCAGAAAATGCTCGTTTCATCAAACTCGATTTTTTTTTTTAGCTGTAGAGAAAATAAGTTCTTTACTTTAACTTCATGGGTTTAGTTTCAACGCTGCTCACGAGTATCTCTCCTGTTTTCAATATTATTGTGTACATCCTGTCTGAAAAATCATACAATTTAATATCAATTGAACTATTTCACATTGCACAGAATTTTTTTTTTTTTTTCAATTTGTATTGTTCTAAAATCGCATTTTTACTCGTAATTGCACTGTAAGATGCAGCAATCACTTCGAGTTTGGGAGAGAGTATCTGGACATTAATTTGACGAGCTTTACTTGACGATAAAATTCTTGTGGTGTTGTCAGAACTCGTAACAATTACTCGAGTTGGAAAAGTCGGATTTGTCGTGGATGATAAATCCGTTGCAGATGCTCTAACGTAATAAAATCGTTGAAAAATTATTGGAAATTCACAGAAGATTCTTGAAAACGTATTAATTAAAGTTTTTACAGGTATAAGAAATAAGGAAAAGAGGCTTACGTCAGCGGAGCGTAGAAAACGTACAACTGATTCATGTGGAAGCAGTTCAATTTGTTTCCAATACTTGCCAACGCAGTGGCTGATTCATTAACAGCGATACTAAAAATTTGACCAATTTCACGAAACGATTCCATTTTATCGCGGAGGTTGCAACTCCAAACTTGCAAAACGTCGTCGCTTGAAACAGTTAAAAATCCACAAATCGATGGATGACGAATGATCAATTTAATCTGAGCATCATGACCGTTCGAACATGACATTGTACAATCTAAATTAAGATTCCATCCGCAAACGTTGCCCTGCTGGTCACCGGTTATTATCCATTCGCTTATTTTATGATATAACAATGCTGTTATTACAGCTTTTGTTACATCCAGCTTTTTATTTACAAATTGGGCAGAGCCTTCAATCACGATGTCCGATCTTAAGGACATTATGTAGATGTTCGTTAAATATGAACCAGCCACATTCATCTCTGCTACAATTATAATTATTTATTTAACGTTTAATCTAATGCCATTGATAATGAAAAATAATTATACAATTAATATTTATATTGAGTTTCGACTAATCGTATAATTAATATTTGGTCAGAGGAATTTTCGTTGTCCACGCTTTCCCAACCACCGAAAAACTGAACTCGCAAATCACTCAATTGAGCCACTTATTAGCAATTTTAATTTTTAACCGAACGATAATTCGAACGATTTCAAAAGTTTTTAACATTTTTTGTTAATCGACAGTTTTTGTTCTTCCGCCTCGATGATATAAAAATCATGAAGCATTTTATCATCCTTTCAATTTATGAACGTTTCATTACTTGTCTGTTTCTTGATTTGATATTTTTTGTAATCGATACATAATAAATTTCATTTTGAGCAATTCCGAGTTTCTGACTCGGGGAAATTCTGGTTTGTTCTCATTGAAATTATTGAATTCAGTTACTTTTTATTAATATGTAGTTTTTTTTTTGGACTCCTGGTGGAGAAGATATAATTGTTTTTTTCTTTTCAAAGTCTGTCTGGCTGCAGCATTTTCGTTATGAACCGACCTGGCTTTGTATATTTGTTGATATTATGTCTATTTTGTCAATTCGACGAAAAATCTGTTGGACTAAAACGATAATCTCTGTGGCCAGGAAAAAGGTGCTAAAAAAGTTGACTATGTAAGATTTCATGGAGGTAACAGTAAATGCGAATGAAAATTGAAAATATTACAAGAACTTGTTTCTATGAGCGAGGAATATTCGATTCTCCACACAGATCCGTAGCTACTGTCCAAATAATTAATTGTGTAAAGACTGTTAAGCGGATGTTCAATATCGTCCATAGGATACAACTGAAAAAAGAAGATTTAATTCATCACACAAACAAATGTGAATAAAAGATTTTGATAAACTCACCGTTAGTTTGTTAGTTCCAACAACGACAATCTGATTAGCAACGTTCGAGTAGAATAAGTCTTCAATTCTAAATTCGTTGCGGAGAATTTGTAAGAGTTTGCAGGAAGTATTGATAATCCAGACCATATCGTCGTGGGGAATATAACAAGCGAAAATTTTGGGGACAGGACACCATAACATTTTTGTAAATAACATTGTCGAGCCCAGCTGATACGACGGTCTAATTGGTTTCCCTCGCATCGAATATCTGTGAACCATTGATCCAGTTTCCAGCAAGAGATATTCCTCAATTTCAGGGAGGAAAAGGATTCACCTTAATTATTTTAATATGCCCACTGATTTGTCTCATTCTCTCAAAAAATATATACTTTAGTTTCACTGCAATAACAAATTTCTTCCAAAGTTCCAACCAATGTCGTTGAAGATGTTAATCTTAAGCCATGGTGCAATTCAGTCTCACTGATTCCCTCAAAAACGTTAGAACTCATTCTCGCTTTCGTAAGCCGTCTTCGCACATCGGTCATTACATTTTTTTCCAATTTCTCTTCATTCCCGACGTTCTGAGATACTTCAAAATGTGCCATGGTGCAACTTTTACTTGTTGAGATTCAAACTCTTCGCGTTTCCCGCGTTTTATCACCGAAATCGCGCGCACGCTCGAGTTGGTTTACCAACTTTGTGAGTGTCAATATTTCGGGAAAATCTTAATGTTCGAAAGGTGGACAAACTGGGAGGATGAAAAATGGAAAAAAACACAAGAGTATACAGAAAATGTCGAACGACGTATTGCTTTTCGTATCGTCAACGAGGTTGGGCCACCGAAATCGCGAATTCTCTTTGTTCCAAAAACGGTGATTGTTTAAAATTCCTCCCTCGCCCGGTGATGTTTATTTTCTGTAAATAAAGATGTTGCCACGTTTGAAATATTATTATTAAAACAGTGCTCAACGAATTTGGTGAAATTTTCCACGACCATTCTGCGTTGTCTTCGCGCGTGTGTTTATTTTTTTGTTTTTTCTTCATTTTGTTTCCTTTATCTTTCTCAGTTCTTTGCGTCTTTATTGGACCAAGTTCAAAAGATACAAATGACGTTGTAGCAAGAAGGGAAGGAAAAATTTGGCGCGGAAAGACCTGCTGCGACACAAGTCACTTGGCTATTTTTAATATGTTACAAAGCAGCACCGCTCGAGAGATCGATACATTTTTCCGTTTAAATTCACTCTCAAATAGATGTCGTCAGCCCGTCTCGAGCTTCGTCTTCTCTGTGCGTGTCTGTGCGTGTCGTGTTAAAGATATTTATAACGTAAATTAGAGCGGTACGCGGATAATGGCTTTTGAGGTTAGCGAGTCGCCGAAGTGCGAGCGGTCGTCCTGTCGTTTTTCAAAGGCAGTCTGATTTTTTCTTCTCCCCTTTTCTCTTCTACCTCGTGCCCGATTCTTCGTTCACTGTTTACTATCCTCTTCGTCTTCTTCCACATTGACCGGACTTTCGACAATTTCATTCGCGCTCCATCTGTGCTTTTTGACGTAATCAGCTGGTCGAGTGTGATCTCGTGTGTAAAGAATAAAAAAAAAAAAAAAACACAATGCCTCGTTTACGTGGATCTCGTGAAACCGAAGATGCACTTGAGATGGCAGAAAATGGAGTTGTTGAGTCTGTCGTAAATCGTGTTTACTATCTAGCACGAGAGGGTATGGCCATGTACCTCTACTTACTTCTCATGACACAAACCCAAGAGCAAATTAATACTCTGATTAATCAGGTAATTATAAATAACCGAATTCGAACTATTTGATTATTCAAATTATTTCGAATGTTCGATTTTCGTCCTATTATCATATTCACCAAATAATTTCCACATTGTCATTCTTGCTTGACATTTATTAGTTATTTCGGAAATCAGTATTTTGCAGAGAAATACGAGTACAATCGTTATAAGTCGAAAATTTATGCCATTGTTATTGAAATGAGACAAAAAAGTGTTTGACTAGTGTAACAAAGCTCTGGAGAATGGTTTTGCTTTGAAATTGATAATGAACGATTGTAAAACAGTTTCTGTAACTAAGCGACGTTCTAGATAATCAATCGGTGTTTAAAAATAGTAGCGTGCACTTAATCTTGTGAGTACGTAGTTATACCGGTAGAGAGATTTCCTAAAGCTCCATTGCCACGTGCGGGAGCTCTCAAACTCTTGTTTTGCTCCTCATGTTTTTTTTTTTCTCCCTTGGAAATTTGCCAATAATCTGTGCAGAAAGCTGAATCGAGGAATAAGCCATGAAAAAATTGTTGACTCATTGTTCTTTGTTCCACAAAAGCATCAGCCAGCTGACATTGCCCAAAAAAATGAAATTTGTTGGTTTCTCTTATTTTCGAGGTTCATTATAATATTCACAATTCTCAGACTAATTTATGGCAGTCTGTAAAAGCCTAGAAGGTCACTGACTCGATTTATAAATATATCGCAAAGAACCTTGAGCACGCATGAAAAATTTCTCAAGTTCAGTACAACGAAAATGAAGTATCAAAATGTATTTATGGAATGCCTGGATCTTGAATATTTACATTCTTCACAAATGTCTTTTGATATAAATTGTATTGAAATATTCAGAGAAATTAAATCTGCTCCTTTTTCGAATGTCTAGCTCTTAATCTGGAGAAATAAGCAATGGATTGTTTGTTGAAAGAAAGTTGTGTTTATTTTAGAAAATAATGCAACAAGACGGAGAAGAATGTACGCTTTTGATAATTGCTGCACGCCGTGGACACTACAAAGTGGTGAAGATGCTGATTGACAAATTCAAGCCTGATCTGGAGCAGGAAGGAACGGTGAAATTCGATGGATACGTCATTGATGGAGCGAGTGCACTGTGGTGTGCTGCTGGTAACAAAAAATTCATGATCAACAAAGAAGTATAATGAATGAGAGAGAAAAATCTGAATTGAAAATCTGAATTGTGAGATGAAAATTAATATGATTTTGGTTGTTTTTCCAGGTGCGGGTTATTTGAACATAGTAAAAACTCTTGTAAAGGCCGGAGCAGATGTAAATCACCCGACAGACACAAATTCGACTCCTCTAAGAGCAGCCTGTTTCGATGGTCGATTAGACATTGTAACTTATTTAACGGAGCACAGGGCGAATATCCACATAGCAAATAAGTTTAATAACACATGTCTGATGATCGCAGCTTACAAGGGACACGACGACGTGGTTAGTTACTTGCTCGATCAAGGCCTAAATCCGGACGACAAAGCGAACTGCGGAGCGACGGCTTTACATTTTGCAGCAGAATGTGGACATTCGAATATAATAGTCGAGTTATTAAAACGTGGCGCAAGCATAACAAAAAACGATAGCGGTATGACTCCAATTATCAAGGCTGCCGAGAGATCTCGTGCCGAAGTGGTCGACGCCTTCGTCGAACAAAACGTCGTGAGCAAAGAAGAAACTATCGACGCTTACGAATTGCTTGGTGCATCTTACGCCAATGACAAAGATAGTTATTGCCTCGTTAGTGCTTGGAATTATCTCTATCGAGCAATGGAATTGAGGTGATTATTTCGTTGTTAAAAGAAACACAAAGAAACACACATCCTATGAATTATTTTGTAATTTATTCGGAAATATTTATTAGGTACAGTGACCCGGAAAACATAATCGAAAAGAAACTCGGGGAACCCGTGAAGGCTTACGAATATTGGAGAGAATGCCAGACTTTGGATCAATTGAAGGCTATCGAATATGATCAAAATGCGATTCACATGGAAGGGCTCGCTATTAGAGAGAGAATATTAGGTAAAGAAGTTTAAAGACACATTGGCGTTTGATTTTCTTTTTGATTTATTCGCTTCTAGAGAAATTCATCAGAATCATTTGTAACTTTAACACGTTTCAGGATCCCACAATCCCGAGGTCCCCCATCCGTTAATATTTCGTGGGGCTATATTCGCCGACAATGCGAGATTCGACCGCTGTATCGATCTCTGGCTGCACGCACTCAAATTACGACAGTGCAACAATATATCGGTAGTTAAAGATTTGTTACGTTTCGCTCAGGTCTTTTCGCAGATGATACACGTCGGTGTGGACCTTCAGTTCCAACAAGTACTTGATGTTCTTGAAGCGAGTGTCATCGAGCTCGGTAGGAACAAAGCTAAATTGGAGGAATCTAATCCCGACGATCTTAATCAGTGCATCGTGAGTTTAGAATTGATGATTTACTCACTTATTCCAACCGGTTTAATCATTTATTTGAGGTTTCACTGCTTAAATAGGGATAATTGTTGCAGAACGAGTCTGAATCAAACATCACTACGACCCTCTACATTTTGACGATTCTCACCAAACTAATGACCATCAACGGATATGTTAAAAACTATGATGATCCTGATGTGAAAAAAGCTCATCATCTCGTTCACAAACTCTGCAGACTACGTTGTACTCTCACCAATGGTCGGACGCTTTTGCATCTTGCGGTTAATGCGAAAACTCCTGTTGATGATTTTCACACGAACGACGTGTGCAAGTGAGTTACCACCAAGTTTTATCAAACCCTTCTCATTTGTTGTAAAATAACGAATGCATTTTTGACGTGTTTCCGAACTTTTTACAAATTCGTGAAAGTATCTGTAACTTTTTTTCCATTGGAAACTGGAAACCCAGCCATCGCTTATTCTGTTTATTTTTTAAATATCTTCAAATTGGTTATTCACGTTTTTCCTTGTTCTATTTCTTTCTTTCTTTTATTACTGGTAAATATTGAACTTTGATTTTTATTGAACAGGAGAGAACATTTTGTATGTTTTTTGTTCGTATTTCGGTAGTTAAGAATTTATTGGAAGGTTTTTCAGGAGAGAAGTGGAAAGATTAACAGTTTTGATATTTATTTGTTCAGATTTCCTTGTGCAGCTACAGTCAAATTATTGATACAGTGTGGCGCCGATGTGAATGCGATGGACAACGATAGAAATACGCCACTTCATTTAATCGTCACGTACCAGAAGCCAATTAGGCGAGTCACCAATAATTGTTATTTTTTTTTCTCGTAATCTAAAAACCTTATCGATTTATATTGACGATGTTTTTTCTTCGTCCAGTGGTTTTATGACGCTTCACTGTATAATATTGGAACTGATCGATGCCGGAGCTCACATCGACACGGTCAACAGTCTCGGGAAAACTCCGTACGAGGCTGCAGCGACTGGTGCGTTGAAAACTCCAAGTAACCGATAAGTATTGATTTTTCTCAGGTAACGAATAGTCGAAGAACATAAATTTGACATGGAACATTTATCTCTTTCCAGGCGTTGCAGAAATAATATTACGTACTCGGACGAAAATTTCGCTCACGTGTATGGCAGCGAAAGCAGTTAAAGTTTACGGTTTACCTTACAATGGTCACGTGCCTCGTACACTTGAAAACTTTATCGAACTTCACGGTCCAGGACTAAATCAGGGTTAAGAAAAAATTGGGATGGCCTAACTGACGAAAAAAGAATATTCTGTGCAGGCCCAGAATATAATCTCGTGGATTCTTACTCAAAGATAACAAAAAATGGCCCACCTCGAGAGTAGAAGTGTTGTGAAGACGAAGAAAAAAACTAACGTTCAGGACAAAGTGACGTTTTAACGAGATTAAAAAACATGTTATTATGTAAATAAACTGTAAAATAGAAGAAGGACACTCAATCGTGACAGTTATGCAGAAAAGTTACATAGTATTTAAAAAAACAAAATTCTGGCGTACTCCAAAGTGTAAGTTTCATACGAGTTATTCAATTAACCATCTTCGAAGATTCAAACTAATCGACGATTTATTTATAAGTGATATTGATTTACGCAACGGGCCGTAAAAAAAAATCGAAATAATACAAAGTTAACTAGTTTTCTTCTTTTTGTACAACGTTCATTCGCTCAAAGATCAAAAACGTTTGATTAATCGTGTTTAATGAAACAAAAATGTTTACAAAAATTGTCTTTGTGTCTCTTACTCATTTTTTCTCCCTTGTGCTAATACTATTTTTTTTTTTTTGCATTTACTCTCAAGAATATGTGCAACACTGGTTTGAAGAAAGCAACAACATTTTACGTATAAAATGTATCGTGTATTGCATTTTTTTAAATTATTACATTACATGGTCGTTATATGACGAAATCGAGGTAGCCTCAATTTTCAATGCGTGAGAAAATTCATAGCACGAAATGTGCGCTTTAAGTAACGATAAGCGAGAAAAAACCAAATTTCTAAAATGGCAACGAAACATCAAATTATTATATTTGTAATAAAAAAATTGCTATCGGAGTATGTCAATTTCTTTTTAATGGGTTGGTTAATTAGAATGAATAATCGAAGAAGCGTTGAAAGGCGCGGATAATTTTTGCATTAGAAATAAAATGATGTTTTTTCTTCTTTCTTTTTGTCATAATTAGTAGAATGAGAAAATCGTACATAATTTTTAAAGTTCAATAGGATCGACAACAATGGCATTTCGCTTAGGTTCTTTCGGATCTTGATCCGCTCTGGGAAGCTCGTCTTGTCCTCGTATCCTAATGTTGTTTTTCTCCTTGAACTCATTGATCTCAACACCTTTTTTCTCCAATTGATCGTGAAGAGACTCGATTATCTTCGCAAGCTGAAAATACAGGAAAATTCATAATTCGAGTAGTGAACAAAGTTCAAATCATCATGTTTTTAAGCATCGAGGAAAGGACTGCCTGCTTGTAATCAAGGGTCTGTGAGACCCGGTCCGATTTGAAGTGTTACGTTTATCATAAATCTGTCTACAGAATTTTTTGTTTTCCAAATTCATCGCCGAACTTTCTAGATTATGCCAGAGCAGATGAAATATTTGTGGATTTTATATTTTCAACAAAAAAACGTTTAGGATAACACAAGCGCAGCCCTTTTTTACGACCCCTCAGGCCCAAATGTGTAGTTCTACTAAATTTACTATTTGTAGATTTGACATTTTGCAAAAAAAAAAATTCACAGAGAAGAGTTTAACGATCTAAGCCTTTTTTCGGGTCTCCCAGACCCAAGGGTACTTTTCGAGTCAATAATAATAATAATAATGTACCTGTTCCTTGGTCGTAACAAGGGAAGGAATAACATCTTCGACGACACGTTCGCACAAGATACCTCCGATCATTCTGTAACACTTTCTCTTGGGATCGACATTTTTGAGAGTATCGATGACGATTCTAAGTGAAACAAAAAAACAATGAAACAATTAATAGATTTGTATTTCTTGCAACAAAATCGTGGTGAAATTGGAGGTTATGTTTGTTTTCTGTTTTCGACATTTTAAAAGAGACGTACTTGTGCTCGTTCACTTCCAATTCCAGTTCGGAAAGTTTGCTCGCCATCATTCGTTGATCGACACGAAGGGCTTGAAAATTAGCTAGTATATTTTCATTAGATTTTCCACCTTTGTTAAGGGGCTTCACTCCCGATTTTTTTTCGCTCGCCATATTAGGAGATTTTAATAAACTCTGATCGGGAAATTGAAGATCCAGAGGCACTTTTTCTATCTCTCTCACATGTTTCTCCGGCTGAACGGAGAGCCCTTCGGTTGCTTGAAGCAACACTAGAGGCGCCACTTTTCACTCACCGCTGTTTCCGTTTATTTTCACTAGGTGGCTAAGTTTTTCCCTTTTTTTAATAAGGACGTTTGAGAAACACATTTGAGAAAAAAAAATTCCAAATTAATGAACTGAAATGTTTGCACATTATCTGTTCAATTATTGATCGGAGACCGATAATGAAATTTCAAAAGGTGACATTAAGCCTTTTGAAGGTTATAACAATTCCAATAATTATCTAGACGACTTGTATTTGCATTGAAATATGCAAAACACATTGAAAAAATGATACTAATTTTTCTTTAACTTGCATACAAGTAGATTAGATAAAGGGAAATCCATTCATAATGGAATATTTGACACTTAATTATTAAAAAGTAAATAAATAACGTTGAGTGAAAGTGATGTTAGAACTCGAATTGGCGACTTCATTTTTTTCGAGCAATTACGAAAACAGAAAAAGTTATGTTCCTAAGTTGAATTCTAGGGGTTTCCAGCCCCGAAAATTTTGTAGAAGCACTAAAAATGAAAAAAAATATCTTCAATAAAAATTGGTGGATGAAACTGCTTTGTAAACCATTTTTTTTTTTACCTGCGGTGCATTAAATATCACAAAATCAGTTACACAAGATCTGGGCACTTTGGATCATTCTTGAAAGTATTTGTTTGAAAAGAACCAACATAAATGGAATTTTTTGCAAGTTAGCTAATAAATGCAAAAAATCTGATACATTTCAAATTCAAAATCGAATGCTGTTTTCAGAAGAGCTCCTGAGCACCTTCCCTCCACAATTAATCAATTCAACATTCTCAAAAATGAGCACGTTCTAAAAACATAGAAAAAAGAATAAGTAATCGGTCCATGAAAATAAAAAAATGAGAAAATCCAGTAAAGAAAAAGATGATAATACTGAATGACGGATTTATTTGGATTCAAAATTATTTGTCGTTGGGTTAAGAAAACAATGAGTCAATAAAACTTCACATGAACAATGATTTAATAGCAATATTCATAGACGCTGTACAATTAACTATAAGTTTTTTCTCTACATTTATTAATTTAAACGTCATTCTCGTAATCCTTAGGGTTTTTGCGGGATAGACGAATACTTTCTTCTTTTGTCCAAGAGTAGAGCATGTATCCGCAAATAAAAGCTGAAAAAAAAAAAAAAAATCAGGAAAGATTAGTGTACGTTCAATTGTTTGTGGAATAAAGTAAATTGCAGCACATGAAGAATGGCTTACGAGGTACAACGATCAAGACTTGTTCGCTGAAACGGCGGAACAAGTTGGGAACTCCATGGGAGATGACACCGGCGAAGGCTTTTTGTTCGTGCGGACTGAGTCTGAAGTAGACAACCCGACGGATTTTTGCCAAAGTACCCCACTCGCCACCCATTTCTTCGCTATCTGAAAAAAGTCATGTTTTTCATTATACTTTTTTGTTTGTCAGTGGAACTGCATTGCGAAAAAATCGATTTTCCAAATATTCCCAACCCAACCCAAGTAATCAAGTTCCAGTCAATCGACGAAAACCCCCAATTCGTCGTATTGCGATCGTCACTTTTTTACGTTCGACGATCAAAATTTAAACGATACGTTTATTCCAAATACAATTCGCTAAAATATTATATAATAATCGTATTCACTCACTTATTTTCGACAATTGCGAGCTGAAGCAAGACAGCAGTGCGACTTGGTCCACGAGCTGTGTAAAACTGTTCAAGAAAGACTAGTCGCTGAGTCGAAAAGTTTCGGAAAATTTCAATGCGCAGGTACGAGTCGCCATTTTGATTCAATTTTCAAATTTGTTCAATGAATATTTGCAATTCAAGTATATTTTCGATTTGGTCGAATAAGTTAATTTATCCCTAGTCTCGAATTTTGTATATTATCTAATCAGTTTTTCAAACAAAAGACTATCGCAAACACGTTTTTGCGATTTAACAATTTTTTGAACGAAAAAAGCATAAAAGTTTCGAACTACGATCTCTGTATTTTGAGGTCCAAACTACGATGAGGAGTTGCACTACGTGCCAAACTACCAACTGTTGGTAAAGAAACGTTAAGAATTAAAAAATTCTCCCACTCAGCGTATTTTAGCTATGGAACCGCGGGGAGAAACACTATTGTAACATCGTTTCTCCGCGGCGTGGCGTGAGCCGCGTGCGTTCGTGACGGTCGCAACTCTCGAATTAAAGGGAAGAACCAGGAGAGGTAAAAGCGGACAGTCGCCCGTGCGCGAGGCATCGTGCAAGAGCTTCTCGTTTATAAGCACGGCTTGCAAAAAATAATACTTACATTCGCGCACGTACACGTACACATATAAAAAAAACGCACGCAAGCAAGCAAGCATCCGGAGCGACGTAAAAATAATAGAAATTCGGAAATTTGATTACACGAGTGAATTCAAAAGGTGTTGTCTTGGCAAGCTGAATGAAGTCATTGTGGCGACAAAAGTGAGAAACGTTAAAAAAAGTGTGTTCGCGTGTGCCGTGTCACAGTTCGTGATATAAGAGTGCTCTCTCTCTTCAGCCGTTTTTTCTTTTTTTTATATGTGTGTCGGAGAGTTGGATCTTCGCGATCGTGAGAAAATCCTAGAACGAGAGCGCGCGTTTAAAGAGGAATAGTAAAGAAGAAAGAAACAAAGTGTGTGTGCATGCGAAGGAGCGCGTTAGAATCGATGAAAAAATCGTCGAGGATGGCTGCCCCAGGTCCGGGACTCGAGATGTTTCGACAAATTTATTTGACGCCGGAGTGAAAGGGGCGCGGGGGGAGGGGGCGGGGGGGGCAAGAAAAGGACGGCAATTTAAAATAAAAACTCTTTCTCATTATTTAACCTCGCGTTTCGCCCCATTTTTTAAATATTTGTACTTGTTATTGTGCTTTTGTTTGTTGTTTTATTATTTCCCCGTTTATTCCGTCGTTTGGTCGTGCGTGGTCTCGATACGTGCCGGAAAGTATCGCGTTTTTATAGGGACTGAAAAGGAATTAAATACTGTTAAAGTGTGGTGTGTTTGCTGCGTAACCGCGGGTGGCGTCGTGGCTGCCCGTCTAAACTCCCTTTTTGACTCGTGCCTCCGTGTGGAGTCATGGTATCGAAGCTCGATGTAAATATCGGCTCCGAGGCTTCGAGCTTTGCTACGACAACAACCACACGACAACATCTCAATCGCTCCCAAACAAAAACACCCAAAGAATCACAACAACAACAACAAATGGATAATAAACAAACGAGTCGCACCAATCTTAATAAAGATATGGGAGACAGAAGCGAATCTGATTTCGAGTTCGGGATCCCTCCTGAAGCTCCCGTCTTCGAACCCACCGCCGAAGAGTTCCTCGATCCTCTCGGTTACATCGCTAAAATACGACCGATCGCAGAAAAATCCGGAATATGCAAGATCAAACCGCCACCCGTGAGTCTTCTTATTATTTCCTATTTTAACCTCCATACCGTAACCACACGATTCTTTTTTTCCTTTCTTTCTCTTTTTCACTGTATCTCGACCTGCTGCAATTCTCCTCGTGCTTAGCGACGACAAGCACAGCCAAAGAATAAAACGTCACAAGTTCGTCTGCCCTCTCGTGTAACGTGCGTCTCAATCGTATTTCGCCCATTTTTTTTTCTCCTTCGTTTCATCCAAAATATTTTTCTCGCTCTAAAATTTTATCTCCAGACTGTTTAGATCGACTGGATCATTAAAAATGCTTTGTCATACAATAATAACAACGCAAAAGCGAGCAATCATGGCTTCGCAGCTTTGGTAAAAATCCGTTAGAATAATCACGAAGGGACGCTCTATTCATTTTCGACTCAATTTTCCATTACATCCGACTTATCGTACTTTTTCGAGACTACAAATATTAAGCAATTAATTGCATTTTTTCCGTAACTACCAACGAAATAAAATTGCTTCGTAAAAAAATTTTTTTGTGTTCTTTCCATGAAAATATTGCGTTTACATTCTTTGTTCCCGTGTCTCATGAGATTTTCAATCGCACAAAATGTACCACGCTCGTAGCAAAACTCTTCAACGCCAGAGTTGACGACATTACGTCTATTCTTTCTCCGTCTCTTTATTTCCTTTTCTCGTGTATCTCGAGCTGTTCTTCCATGCCCATATTGCGTCATAAGCAGCGTCAAGCAATAACGTTGAATTTTCGATTGATTTATAAATTAATAATGACGATAAATATTTATTTTTTAATAACATTGAATTGACGATTTGTGACGCCTTTCGGTACTTCCGGCGATGCGCAGTTTCCGCATTTTTTAATATATCGACCTCCATTTAATACATGCAAATTTTGGGACAGTTCAAAAAAAATTCGTGCTAAGAGAATTTATGATCTGTCGGAACGTGCCAGTCAAAATAAATACGTATGCGTTCAAGAAAGACAACAAATTCGATAGAATGAGGTTGTTTGATTTTTTGCTGTCCATCTTGTTCTGCATGGAAAAAAATAAAAATCAAAAGTACACAAAGTCTCAGACTAGAAAATACTTTTGCGACGATGTAATTTCCCTCGTGTTGCGTGAGGAGTCTCTCCGGCAAAAGGGCTGAAAGGCCTAGGCAAACGGTGCAAAATCTCTTTGTCCGAAAAAGTCCAACAACAATAAATGCTCGTAAATCCGTTAAATTTTTCATGTTCATGTGTGTTTAGAGCTGCGTTTTCGACAAAATAGAATTTTCGGTGAATCGTTATTTTATTATTTTATTATATAAAAACTAAAATTTTAAGGGCTCTTAAACTCACTTTCGTTACATATTCAACAATTGGATATGGGGTTTGAGCGAGTAACGGGAAATGTGTGTCGCTTTACCCGGTGTTCAGTGACGAGGTAAATATATTTTGCTGTGTAGATGTGTTCGTGTACTGCGACAACGGTTTCGTTATAGGAAAGAGAGAGGCGGAGGAGAGACCATCCAAAGGTTTTCACTTAAAATGGCCGGAACAATTTCGTACAGCTCTTCTCGTTCCATTCAGATCATAGAGGAAATGTCAGTTTTTCGTAATAATACGAATAAATTGTTTTTTTTTTGCATTTTCGGAAGTGAAATTATTAAACGTCAAATCTTTTCGAATTGAATTTGAATTTAACGACGATTTCCGTGATTAAAAAAAAATCTCGGGAATGTAATAACAACGTTGAGATATTCGCGCATTCGTGTCCATCAATCGATAACGTACGATCGACGTTCGATTTAATATTTCAGGGATATTCCGTTCAGAAATAAATAAACACGAGACACAAACCTACTTTTTTATTTTTATTTTATTTTTTTATTATTGTTCCTTTTTATTATTATTATTACGTAAGTTTAGCCAATGTTCAAGGACTTCGAGCGATCGAACAAAGTAGAATTGTACGCGGAAGAGAGGACGTACGTGAACCGGTGGTGAAAGAGACGCGGTGAGGAGTGGGGGCTAAGGGAAGGGAAGGGAAATTTCCTTGTCTTTCGTTGCGATGGGCATACACCGGTCGATAAAGTTCACTATTTTATGGCTCCCATCTCTCTATTTCACCATTGGCCATTAGACCAATTTCTATAACTTTTATTTCATTCAGAACATTTTTCTATATCAATTAAATTCAAATAATTCTTTTCAACTGACAGTTAAAATATTTCTCACGTAGACCCGGTTCGTTATACGATCAGAAATTCACAAATAACGGAAAAACCGTTGAGAATAAAAATAAATGACATAAATTTTCATTTAAACTCGCAATATTATAGAAAAAAAAGTGTTTTCACTACGAAAAATCATTGACCTGGAAAATATGGAAAATTCGAAATCAGAAAAATTATTTTCCAATACTCGTTGAACAAAAATGCATCATTTGACAACAAAAAAAGGAATAATGCATTTTTTTGAAAAATATTCTTTTTTTTTTTGTTGGGATTGACGAGGGAGGCGGGGTTTCAAAGTTTTACGACGCGTCGTTGGACCACCATTAGGGATACGATAAGGGCGAACGACCGCTCTCTTCTTGCCCAGATTTCTTTTTATTATTCGATCAAGTTTTGTTCCCTTTTATATTTTATCACGTCTTATCCAATAAAATTGATGTTTTGAAATTTTCTAAATCATTCGAAATAATTTATTTATTTTCACGTTCTTTCTTACGAAATATTAGTGGCAGCAGTTTTTATTTCTTTGCGAGTTTTTACATCGTTCCCCCTCTACAATCATATTTTTCTTTTCTCCATCACATATTTATTTCACTTAACTTCTAAAATTTATACACACTCTCTATTTACATTTTTTTTCCTCATCATCCATTCGTCCATTCGTACGCCCTTACAAACTGACACAGCTCCTTTACTGGATCTCCTCTTAAGGTAGTTCTATCGTTATGTCGTTTTTTTAAATTTTTGTTGAAAATTTGGATAAATCTTCTTTAAAGCCATATGCACGTGTGTAATAAATTTTAGAAGGTTTCACCAAGCGGAAGTTGAGAGATTTATTGGTAAAAATCACAATTTTCGGTAGTTTCTCGTAAGAGCTCGTGTTAAAAGTTACATTTTCGTCAATAAATATTTTGGCTTCAACATGGTGAAGCCTTCCAAAACTTTGCATACATTTTTATGCAACATCAGAGAAGCTACATTTAGTTTTTCAAAAAAATCTAAAGAAAAAGACGTTCGCCATTTTTGTAATTATACAGCAAGTACATATTACCTTGG
Organism: Campoletis sonorensis; assembly: GCA_013761285.1. NCBI lineage: Eukaryota > Metazoa > Arthropoda > Insecta > Hymenoptera > Ichneumonidae > Campoletis > Campoletis sonorensis. The sequence goes on from JACEOJ010000081.1 coordinate 1,110,180, forward strand.
ATGACCTTGAATTTGGGGTGTGTTGTTCTTTAGTCAATTTACAACAACTTTTCTCAATAAACTTATGCCCACCAACCATTTTGTATGTGAGAAAAACTGGAAAACAGTTTTTCGATATGAATGTCACGAAAGAACTACCTTAAGGTTCTAATAATTCTATTTTCCATCTGTTTCGTTCTTTCTTATCCAGTTGATCAAACCACCTACCACTTCCCAGATAAAAATCGTTTCTTATCGCTAGACACTCACAAATGTGCACTAAGTTTTCTTCCTCGCTTTCGCACTCATCCTGGATTTACTTTTCCTGAACCCTTTGGATTTCTCCCTTCCCACGTTTCCACATCTCATCCTCGTCCACGTCTCTTCAAACTCCCCTCTCAAGTCTTCTCTCTCCCAGTACTCTTCCATTCCTATTTTTTCTTTCCTATCTTTGTACTCCCTGGAAAACCTCGATCCCTCCATCCCATTCCAGTTTAATTGTATCTCCAGATCCGTTCTTATTTGTGTCACCCTTTCAATTATTCCTTTGATCTCCTCTGCATCTTCTTCTCTGATTTTCTCCCAGATCTGCCCTTCTCCAACTTCCTTCATTGCTCCTATCATTTCTTTCCACCATTTACATGGGTTTCAATTTAAAATTCAGTCTCACAACTCTTTGTAAACATGTCAAATGATATTTCTTCGTGCTCTGTGAATACATATTTTCTCAAATAATTGATTCGTTTTTTTTGTTTGTTTTCTGTCACGCAGAACTGGCAGCCTCCCTTTGCAGTCGATGTCGACAAGTTCAAATTCGTACCGAGGATACAAAGGCTAAACGAACTCGAGGCGAAAACTCGAATAAAACTTAATTTTTTAGATCAAATTGCCAAATTTTGGGAACTGCAAGGATCGTCACTCAAAATACCCCTCGTTGAGAGAAAGGCTTTGGATCTTTATTCTCTGCACAGAATTGTTACCGAAGAAGGTAATTTTTCATTCAATAATTATTATCCCTAATTTAATGAATTAATTCTTGAGTTATTAATTATTAATTAATTATTTATTAATAAACTTAATTTAGGAATATTCATAGATATAAATTTATTAGATATTTATCAATATATATTTATAGATATTGATCTATAAATATTCATAGACAAATATTTTTATATTTATAGATATTAAAATTAATAGTCTCGCCACAGTCCGATCGCAAGTAAACTCTTTGCATAATTTTTGAAAACTTGGATATAATTTGCAAAATAATCTAATAATATAAACAGTTTTATTTTATGCGAATGTATCAACATGAAACTTTCGAAAAAAAAATCTAACATGAAGCTTACAGTCCAACAAACAGAAGACAAAATTTATAACGTTGTATCTCCGGAGCTAAACAGTCAAAAATCTTAATATTTTTACGATAAACTTCGTCATATGTTTTTCTGTAATGCAGAAATTAAAAACAATGAATATTTGTAAAACTGTGCAATTTTTTTATTGTTTATATCTCGAAATACGGAATGGTAAATATTTTACAAAATTTGCACATGGTTCCATAATAACGTCCTGGAAATTTGAAATAATTCTATAAAAAAATCCTTCGGCGAGACAACTATTGTAAAAAAAATGTTTATTTCTGTTTTGTATTTTTATCTGTCGTGCATTTTGTTTTCCTAATCGTTCACAAGGTCCTTTTGATCGATAAATAATTGACGCTCCGACATACTTGACCAAATCAATATTTTCCATTATTAGGTGGAATCGAAAATGTGACTCGGGAACGAAGGTGGGCGAAGATAGCAAATAAATTGGGATACCCATCGGGTCGTAGCGTCGGAAGTATTCTGAAGAATCATTACGAGAGAATTCTATATCCATTCGACGTATTTAAGCAGGGAAAAACTCTTACGCCATTGGGTGACATTGTAAGTAAACGAGATAATAATAAAAATGTTGAAAAATTGAAAAAATAAGTGACAGAGAAAAAATAAGTAATACATTGTTTTGTTTGAATTGTCAAATTGCAGAAATTTGAGTCGGAGACCGAATTTTCGGAGAAGAAAGACCGCGATTACAAGCCCCACGGGATAATATCACGTCAGCAGATAAAGCCACCGCCAGCGAAATTTTCTCGACGTTCGAAGCGTTTTGCCGGTGAGGAGAAGCAACAGGATGCCGGAGCAATCAAACAGGAGGATTGTAAGGACGAGTGCGATTCGGATCCCGATTGCAAGCCAACGTTTAAGCGAGAAAAAGAGGATCCGGATGACAAGGACAGCAAGGAGCTCAAAAAGTTACAATTTTACGGGCCTGGTCCAAAAATGGCGGGCTTTAATACCAAAGAAGGTGGAGGAGGAGCAGGAGGAGGAGGAGGTGGAGGCGGAGGTGGTAAAAAATCGAACAAAACGCGAGGGGTCAAGTTGACATACGATTTCGATCCATTGGCGAAATACATTTGTCACAATTGTGGACGAGGTGACATGGAAGAAAGTATGCTTTTGTGTGACGGTTGCGACGACAGTTATCACACTTTTTGCCTTTTGCCACCATTGACCGAGATACCAAAAGGTGATTGGCGATGTCCAAAATGTGTAGCCGAGGAAGTCTCAAAACCCATGGAAGCTTTTGGCTTCGAACAAGCCCAGCGAGAATACACGCTTCAACAATTCGGCGAAATGGCTGATCAGTTCAAAAGCGATTATTTCAATATGCCTGTTCATATGGTTCCGACCTCGCTCGTTGAGAAAGAATTTTGGCGAATCGTTTCATCCATCGACGAAGACGTCACTGTCGAATATGGCGCCGATCTTCACACCATGGACCATGGCTCTGGATTCCCAACCAAAACAAGCGTCAATCTGTTCACCTGCGATCAAGAATACGCCGAATCAGCCTGGAATTTAAACAACTTACCCGTTCTCGAAGGCAGTGTCCTTGGACACATTAATGCCGACATCAGCGGAATGAAAGTCCCTTGGATGTACGTCGGCATGTGCTTCGCTACTTTTTGCTGGCACAACGAAGACCATTGGAGCTATTCCATCAATTATTTACACTGGGGCGAACCCAAAACTTGGTACGGTGTTCCGGGCTCTCAAGCCGAGAAATTTGAACACTCCATGAAATCCGCCGCTCCTGAACTCTTTCACAGTCAACCCGATCTGTTGCATCAACTCGTTACTATCATGAATCCAACCATTCTTACGAATGAAGGTGAGATATCAATTTGGACACAAATACCATTAAGGACATTCTTTTTCCGTTTTTTCACACTATTTTCTCAACTTCAATGTATACATTTACTAATTTCTAAAGCAGTTTTCAAAGTTTTAAGGATCATCGACACGTTTTTTTCAGCAAATTGAATTTTTTTCATGACAAACCGCTTGATCAGCCAACTTCATTTTTTTATATGATTTTTATTATTATGTATAAATGAACATATATAAAAATTATGTCGGTTCGTAAAACGCTTCTTCGTAAAAAATAATAAATTTGATGGAAAAGCTGAAAAAAACGTGCTGGAGAACTTCGAAATTGCCCAAGAACCGATTTAATTTATCTTTTAAATTATTTTCATGTAAATGTGAGAGATACAATAGCCACTGTGTAATTAGAAATTGAAAAAACATTGGGAAAATCCGAAAATAGGCGTTAAGGACCGTCATGCTTGGTACAAATTCAAATGTTTACAAATTCTTGGTGATTTATTGTTTTTTTTTTTTGCTTCAGGTGTTCCTGTATTCCGAACAGATCAGCATGCTGGTGAATTCGTCGTTACATTTCCACGCGCATATCACGCCGGTTTTAATCAAGGTTACAACTTTGCCGAAGCCGTTAATTTTGCCCCAGCCGATTGGGTAAGTTTCTCAATCTGAAGAAAATACGATTTATCTTCGTATTTCTCCCTCAACATCCTCTTAATCCACCTTTTCTTTTCGTAGCTCAAAGTCGGCCGCGACTGCATCTCTCACTACTCGAATTTGCGACGCTTTTGTGTATTTTCCCACGACGAGTTGGTCTGCAAAATGTCCCTCGATCCGGACTCCCTCGATATCGGTATAGCCGCTGCAACTTATCAAGATATGTTGCAAATGGTCGACGACGAGAAAAAACTCCGAAAGAATTTACTTGAATGGGTAAGTGCATTACTTATCAAATTTTCGTTTAAAATTATTCCATAAATATGAAACCTCTTATATTTTGTAATTAATATTTCGATTTATTTCTTATTATGAATTTATTTGAATGCAACACAGATTGGAAATTAATTATTCTGTTATTCGGAAAGCTATGCTGGGGCAGGGTGTGTCATGAAATTTACTGTTTTTTTTTCTCCTAAATATACTTTTTTCTTCGTCTAATATTCCCTTTTTGTGTTTAAGGACAAATAACATGTTTTTCGGTGAAAAATTTTATACGATCAAGATTCCGAAACTTTGGATTTTGACAAAAACAATTCATGGTCGAATAATCAAACATTTTTTTTGTTTCGTCACGTGATATGAATTTTATAATTTTCTCTGAAGATTTTCTTTTTTAATATTCTGATCATGTTAAGATGAATTATTTTTTTTTTCAATTCATTAAAAATAACGAATTTTCCACACTTTTTGGTGAAACAATTTAACATCACAGTCACAAGTCTTCAACATTCATACGCGAAAAGTTTTTCAGAAAAAGTCTAACAGAGGAATTTTCAAAGTTAGAAAATTCTGAGGAAACTAGAAAATGAACACATTCGTTAAACGTAATAGCAAATAATCCATGGGATTATCCGTTGAATGACTTTTTTAGACGAGTAAGTTATACATTTTCTCGTGATTTGTCATATTTTCGATGAATTTTTCTACAATTCTTGCGAACCGCTAACTACTGAAGCAGTGAAATTATTGCCATGTATATTTGTGTACGAACGAACATTCGAATTTCCCACCACGAGCAGCGCGCTTGAACCGCGATCTGACGTCGATAATGTCGATTACAATATCGCGATATCGCGATAGCGTAAGTTGGTTTATATGTTTATATCTTTGCGGGGCTGTGGCGGAGGCGGGTGAAGAGATAGGGGAGAGGAAATAAAGATAGTAGTTGTGGTTATTTTATTAGTACGGCACATGTAATCGCGGAAGACGCGTGAAAACGAGCTAGAAGCAACGTTAAAGGGAGCCCGTAACTGGCGCAGCCGTTTGGTGATGTTTCGGCTGCGCGGCGCAGCGGATTCGCGGGGCGGCGGAGATAACATCGGAAAAAATGTTTGGCCGCTAGGGAAGGGATAGCAGTGGAGGGGGGGAGAAGAGAAAACGTCCGCGTGTGTGGGTATTCGATGTCTAGAGATGGGCGATATTAAAAAAAAAATCGATTTTCAAATAATCGATTATACCAACAATCGATAACTGAAAATCGATTTTTCAAGAAAAAAATCGAAAAATAATCGATTAATCGATTTTTTCAAAAAGGCTTGATTATACACAAAAAAATGAATTTGATCCACAACTTTTTCACCTAAAGTTAAAAAAAACGCCGCAAGATATATTTTTTAATCCAAAATTGATATATTTAATCGATTTTTCAATAATTAACAAAGTTCATGAAAAATTTGGAAAAAAATCCAGTTGCTCATCCAGCAGGGCACCAGAAGTTATAAATCGTTATCTGCAATATAAATTTGAACGTTATTTTTTGAATTAGTTTTAATGATGCGGTGACACAAAAAATAATTAATTTATAAGCACAGCATATCACCAGAGGATTTTATTAATTAAAAAGTATAACAGAATAAGAAAAAAGGTACAATAATTACATACATGCATTCATTTTTTATTTTCCTTTCTGAACAACGAGTCGGTACCGCGACTCTGGATAAAAAACTTCCAATCTCATAAAAAAAAAAACAAAAATTAAAATATATAACGGCAAAAAACAACCATGAGGTTTATTCTTACATATTTGAGTTCATACCAAATAAAAATATCTTACTTTTCTCCATTGTCACTAGTAGGAAACAAATAGCCACCGAGAGTAAAGTTCGTTTCGTTGAGACTTCTCACTTTTCACTGAGGTTATGTTCTTTCTTTGTTTTTTTCTTTTGTTCTTTTTGATTTCACTAACCGGCACCAACAAGAATAATCGCAATTTCAAATCTGGAATATATATATTCTCTCCGATCAGTTCCGATATCATCCGATGGCGGCCATAATCGATATCGTGGCCAAAATATATCGAAAAATCGATTAATCGGGAAACCAACAATCGCTGAAAATAATCGATTTTTACTATGAAAATAATCGATTATATGAAAATCGATTATTATCGCCCATCTCTATCGATGTCTGTATTGTTCAGTCGGTTGGACGCGATTCGCGAGACTTTCGTGTTTCACAGTACGCGTTCCACGTTAACAATATCATCTGTAAATGTGTTAAGTTGCTATCCATTGTGCACGCGGTAACGTTCAAGCTCGACGAAACGAAAAAAAAACGAAAATCGCGCATACGCACTTACGGCAAGATCGTGAGAGGATCGCGCAGTTCCTCGGTGCTCTCGTGGCGGACAAATCAGTTGATTTTTTTTCGTACCTTGTTTTGGTTTTTTTTTCTTGTGAAAAGAAAAAAACCGGCACCGTTCGCCAGGACCTTGACCATTTCGGCGTTGCCGCGCGCCCGCGCCCCGAGTGTGTGTATATGTGTGTGCTCCTTGTCTCTCTATTTTCTCTCTCGCTCTCGCTCTCGTTCTCCCGTTGTTAACGCGATTCCTATCCTCTCGTATATACACGTTTTGTTTCCTTTCTCATTTTCTCTCTTTTCCTTCTTCGATTATGTAACTTTGAACGGTGAGTAAGTGTGTAAACGCGAGGTTATGTTATTCGAGCCCCCATAGTTGGTGATTTTTTTTGTTTCTTCTCTCCCCTTCACCTCCTCCCGTGTTTAACAACATATTTTCTTCTGTTTTACGTGTATGCTACTTGTTATACTTGTTGATTGCGAAAAAGAACAAAAAAATGTCACTCCGTTCGTTGAGTCATGTCTTTTTTTGGATTCCCCCAGTTCTCCAACGATTTCACGCGGGAACCTAAGAGTTATTTTTTTTCTTCTTTTTTTTTTGCTTCTTTCTCCATCTTCTTCGCGATCTCTATGTGTCTACGAATCCGTACAGCTGGATAAGAAATCGCGAGGTTTTCGTGCACAGTCTTTATTCCGCGGCCCCGTGCTCCCCGTTTTCTTGCTCTTGTTCTTTGTATTTTTTGTTCAATACATCCTTCCATCTCCTTTCTCGTTTGTTTCTCCCAAATAACGAGGTTATTCGAGTCCTGTCTTACCACGTTGACGTGGAATACACTTCGCGGAACGTCGCGTTTGCGTTCGCAGTATAACCTCAAAGACTCGCCTATCACGAGTTTCGTGAGAAACGGTTGGTGCAACGACTCCACGATAACGCCAGATGCTTGACAAATTTAATCTTTTTCACGAATGTTTTTTTAATCGTCATTGTTTTTCGTTTCGATTAATTATCGATACCATTTTTGGTCGTGGCTTTTCCATTTCGTGCCTTTTCGTTGCAAACATTTTAAAGCTGTTTCGTTTCGTAATGCATTTTTTATTTGGAACCTTTCCTCGTGATAAAAAAATAAAAAAATCAGCCATGACATAACCTCAGAATCAACTGTTTTCAAGCATCGAACAAGCCCTTAGTAGTAAAAAATTTCAAAAATTCGTGCTGTTTGCGTTACCAAATAAATGAATAATATTCTCCATTGGAAAAAGGCGTTTATTGGAAAATTTCGTCTTTTTTTGTCACAGGGAGTAACCGAAGCGGAGAGAGAAGCTTTTGAGTTACTGCCGGACGATGAGAGGCAGTGCGAAGCGTGTAAAACAACGTGTTTTCTGAGCGCTGTGACGTGCTCCTGTCACAGCTCACAATTGGTTTGCTTGCGACATTTTACCGAACTGTGCAGTTGTTCGCCGGAAAAGCATACGCTGCGCTATCGTTACACTCTCGACGAGTTGCCCATCATGCTGCAAAAATTGAAACTCAAAGCCGAGTCGTTTGACTCCTGGGTGTCCAAGGTTAAAGAGGCCATGGATCCCAAAGGGGAAAAAATCGAATTGACCGAACTTAAGGATTTACTCAACGAGGCGGAGAGCAAAAAGTTTCCAGACAGCGAACTTCTCACTGCGCTCACAACCGCTGTTCAGGATGCTGAGAAATGCGCCAGCGTCGCTCAACAACTTTTAAACAACAAACAGCGCACAAGGTACATTATTATCATCCAAACTTTTTCAATTATTATCGAATTTGTAATTACAACGTTGTTACGAAGGTTCGATCGCTTCTCATGCGTTCGATAAATTCCAAATTTAATTGTTTAAAATTCGTATGAATCCTCTCAACAATCATACTCAACTGTGGGTAAAACTTGAGGAAGTTTGACCGTTTAGAAATCGAGTTATTAGTTGTAAAATATCGTCTTTTTTTGTGACCTCCCACAGGTCCTCATGTTAAAGTTGCGATTATAAACACTGAATATCTCGATTCCCAGACGGTGAAACCTTCTCAAATTTTTTCACACACAATAATACGACGCTCAAGAAGATTCACGCAAAATTTCAAAAAATTATCTTGGAAAAATTGTATTTGATGATTTTGCCGTTACTTTGTATATACTATTATGATTAAGGCGATAGAAACTCGTTAATCGATGCTTTTATCGTTTTATGGTGTTCAGGACAAGGCAGTCGGTTGATACCAAGTACAAGTTGACGGTCGAAGAGTTGACCCTGTTCTACAAAGAGATAACAAATTTATGTTGCGAGCTCAAGGAATCTGACGGTGTCAAGTACATACTGGATCAGGTGATACAGTTTCAAAAAGATGCAGAAGAATTTGAAACAAAGACGGGTGAAGATTGTGATCTTGCAAAATTGGAGAAATGCATAGATTTTGGAGATTCGATATGCATTGAATTGCCCCAATTGGCGAGATTGAAGCAAAAATTGAGTCAGATACAGTGGCTCGAAGAAGTCAGATCGATGCAGGAAGATTCAAAGTCCATAACGCGAGAGGAAGTTGCTAAACTGTCCGACAAAGGTATGCTCATACCGCCACATTACAGTATCGAAAAAATGCTCTCGAAGCTTCAAGAATTGATGACGAGCATTGACGCGTGGGAGGAGAAGGCGAAGGTTCATTTGAACTCGAAAAATCGTCAAAATATCATTGCGATCGAAGAAATAGTCCAGGAGGCCGATGACATCGACGCTTATTTGCCCAGTCTCGATAGTCTCCAAGACATTCTTACGAAAGCGAAAAATTGGACGAAAAACGTAGAAGAGATTCAAGCGCGAGAGAATTTTCCGTATTACGACACCCTCGACGAACTCGTACGTAAAGGGCGCAACATTCCGCTACATCTTGATGCTCTACCGATGCTTGAATCCACACTTTCCCAGGCCAAGGTTTGGAAGGAAAGGACGGCGAGGACATTTTTACGAAAAAATTCTCATTACACCCTCATGGAAGCACTCTCGCCACGTATCGGGGTCGGAGTTCAAGCCCTCAAAACTAAAAAGAATAAAGGTGACGAGAGCGTCGGTGCTGTATTCGTTTGTGACACGAAACTCGACGACACGAGCGAATCCGCCGATGTCGTTGCCGCTTTCAAATTAGCTGAACAACGCGAAATGGAAGCCATGAGAAATTTGAGGGAAAGAAATCTCGTTAAAGCTAGCCTCGAACACTCGAGGTATTGCGTCTGTCGGAGACCCAGGTTCGGTCTTATGCTCCAGTGTGAATTATGCAAGGATTGGTTTCATTGTGAGTATTTAAAAAACCTCTCAAAACCCTTAAACTTGTAATTAAGACATAATTGCTTGACGATAAATGACCGTTTGTTAATTTCCGAACTCATAACAAAATCTCTCTTATTTATTCAGCCAACTGCGTACCACTTCCAAAGACTATGTACAAAGGCAAAGTACCGAACAATCGAGAAACAAAATTCTTGTGTCCCTGTTGTCTGAGATCGAGGAGACCCAGGCTCGAGACGATCCTCGCGCTTCTCGTGAGTCTACAAAAAATTCCAATTCGTTTACCCGAAGGCGAAGCTCTTCAGTGTCTAACCGAACGTGCCATGAACTGGCAAGATCGTGCGAGACAAGCCCTTGCTACGGACGAGATAAGCACCGTACTCACCAAACTGTCCGTACTTTCACAAAAACTCGTCGAAGCTGCTGCACGAGAAAAAACTGAAAAAATCATAAGCAGCGAACTGAAAAAAGCTGCTAATAATCCGGAACTTCATCGAAGAGTTCAGGCCATCGCTCCTCTCAGCGGTGTTCACTCGGACGACAGTGTTCTCAGCACAGCCGTAAGTCGTTTATTTCACATATTTTACCACGACATCTTTTCCACCTCCCTTTCTTTTTCATTCCAATTGTATTTTTTTGTCGTATTGTTCATTAGGACGATGACGACGACGTTGTGACGATCGACGGCGACGAGCCAACCTGCAGCACATTCAACAGCAGCGAACACGCTTATTCCTATGGTGAGTTTAATTTTTATTTTTCTATATTATTTTCAAAACGATTAGAGTCTGCATTGTTGCGAGAAAACGATCTCCTCATTTTTTTACCGTCGCCCTTTCATCTTGAGAAAAATTTCGTTAAAGTGGTTGAGAATTGGAGGAGAAAAAAGGAAAAAAAATATTATGGCCTTGTATTCTAGTATCGAAATTCCAACGAAAATCGCAATCTCAAAACTCGGAGACTTCCGTAGTACTGTCGGAGAAGGCGAGAACGCGGTTAGAGGAGCTCATGATGGAAGGTGACCTGTTGGAGGTTGCTCTGGACGAAACACAGCACATATGGCGAATCCTCAGTCACACGAACAGTCCAAGCAGCGTGAGGAAGTACGCAGCATTCGAAGAGGTCCAATCGAATCTCAATAGTGACATTAAGGACGTGAAAAAACGTGGCAGGAAGAGAAAATCCGACGAGTTTGAAATGCTTAAGAAACTTGGTCGACAAAAGGTCGACGAGAAGAGTCCATCGAACGTAGTGAAGCGCAAGGGCGGCGGCGGCTTCAATAACAAAGAGAAAAAAGTTGTCACTACCGCTGCGACAACGACGACGACGACGACAACAACGGCGGCGGCGACCACGACGGCAGCAACGACAACTACGACGACACCTGGCCCGTTGAAACGGGGACCGCGAAAGGTATAATTTCCTTTTTTTTAATTCCCTTCTTCTTTACTCGAATTGTTTATTATATTTTGCATTAAAGTGATCCCAATGCGAACGAGGCCCTTAGGCTCTCGGAACTGTGACTAGCGCGATTTCAGTCTAACGTCAAATTTACAGATGAAACGAAAGGAGGGCGAAGAACTGCCCAAGAAGCGTGGAGGAAATAGGAAAAAAACGAAGCAAGATACATCGGACGAAGAGGACGATTGTGCAGCAGTCAGTTGTCTTCGACCGAGTGGTAAGCAAAAAACAAATATATCACGAATTTCTCGCAAAAAAAAGAAGGTTTTTGTTAAAATTTTGTTATTTTTATTTATTTTCATTGTTTTCTTGAAGGTCGGGAAGTAGATTGGGTACAGTGTGACGGTGGTTGCGACGGTTGGTTCCACATGCATTGCGTGGGCTTGGACAGAGCGGAAATCGCCGAAGAGGACGATTACATTTGCAGTAATTGCAAAGATCCTGATCAAAATGCAACGGTATGAATAAATTTGAGAAAAACTGAAAAAAATTGCGGTTCTTACGATGGAATCATCTTTCGAAATTCTTTTTGGCTATAAATATTATTATTTTTCACTTATATTTTCTCATGGTTTTCCTGCTTGTTTTATATCGTTTATTTATTTATTTTTTAATTTCTTCGTTTCTTTCATCCCGCTACCCTTGTTTTATTTTCTTTTCTCCAATCTTTTTATTGCAGATCCAAGAGAGCAATCGTTTTATGCGCTGAGAATTCGGACTGAAAAGTGCATCACGTTATTAAAACGACCCACACACACACACACACAATTATACACAGTAACTTAAACATATACACAAACACACGTAACACTAAAGAAATAACATGTAAAACAATCTGAAAGAATTAAGCAAATTGACGAGAGAAACACAAATACACGCGCAGTTTCATGATCGAGACTCACGAGTGACGGACTCGAAAGCATTGCCACAAGGTTCTTATCACGATTTTCTTTATTTTTTTTCGACAATTATTTCATTGTCTCTTTCTTTTTTTGTTGTTCCTTTCTTATTTTTCTCGTGCACGCTCGTTGCAATCGATATATGTTTTGTTTATTTACTTTGGAGCTCTTTCAATCGTTCTGCATTCACGCACAAATAAATGGATATCGATTTTTAAATCAGCAAAAAAAAAAAGAAAAAAAAATTGAAGATAATTTCAATGGGACAATTGAGATGAAAATTTCGAAATCATAGCTTTATACAGAACGATTGTCTTTTTGTTCTTGTTTGGGGACGACGTACGCGCTCATATATAGTCGCGAGATGCCGATCCTCGAGACGAATCATTAGGCCTGGATGCACTTCTTTCACTTTCTCAGTCCCAGGGATACCACAGCGCAGATACCGAGCCGGAAATTCTGGAAACAACCTCCTTCGTCAAGACCTACTAGTCCGTTTATTCGCCGTCTCTCTCACTCTCAACCTCATTATTACGTGATCACTGAACGAGGCGTCCTCGGCGATAATGGCAGAAGATAATTGAAAGGGAAAACAGTCGAGGATGAAAATCACGATCGAGTTGTGAGTCATCTGCGGACACAATTTCATCGTGGGCAAAGAGGAAAGGAAAGAAGGAAACGAAAAAATTGTCGATCGAAGACAACACACGCACGAGGATCCTCTAAAATTGACACTTTTGTTTTTCTTTTCTCAAATGAGCTATCGATGCCGAATCTTGTTCCTGCTTCAATATCGTACGTTACACGAAGGTCGGGAAAAATGTGTCTACAATTGGGAACAAGCTTTCGTCCGCTCGCGACTAAATAATGGCATAGAAACACAGAATTCGTCAAACTATTCGCCCGTCCGTCTCACCCTCTCTATTTCTTTTATCGAGCCCGAAATTCAAGATTTCGAATGTAATCAGAACAAATACGCATTGAAGAAGACGAGGCGCGCGGAGAGGGAACAAAAGTCGAGCCAGTTTCTGCATCAAAATTCTTTTTTTTCTTCTTTTCTATGAACGATTGTGCTGCGACGGGTTGAAATCTCAATTTTTAGAATTCTTATCCACCCTTCCGCTCTGCGCCACGTGTACAGACATAGACTGAACGAATTATGTATTTAAAACGTAAGAACAATTACGCAAGGAAAATTAAGAGAGAGGGAGAACGAGGAAGAGGGGATTAGTTTATTTCCATTAATATTTTTGCTCGTATCTAATTAATTTATATAAATAGGTGCAACTTTGACTTTTCTCAATCTGCTAAGAAAACAAAAAAAAAATAAATGGAAACAACTTTGGGCACAGTAGGAGACGCTAGTATCGCCCTGTCCCCCCTCCCCCTCCTTACGCCGATCTCGTTTTCGTTATTTTTGTTATTTATTACGATAAAAGAGCGATTACTAAAAAAGAAACAAAAATTCATCACTTCGAAGCGTTAAACAAGCTTTTAAGAAAAGCGAAAATTCAACCCTCTCCCCGTTTTGCAAAAAAAGCAAATATCGAGAATACAAATATATATGTACATAAATATACATATATAATGAAATCTAGGAGCGTGATTCAAACGAATCACTGTGTAAATACGCACACTGGCGTCTCCTACTTTTAGGCCCATTATTATTTAAGTCGATCCTTGTTTGTGTGTGTAAAAGGAGCGAGAGAGAGAGAGAGAGAGAAAGGGTGAAGGCCATCGGCTTGTCGCATTGTATAAAAATGATTTAAGAAAGAAACTTGAGAGACAAACAGTTTTATTCTAAGTTAACCATAAACAAAAGATTTAAACACGAAAATAAGAAAAAATAGCGTTCTCATCGGACGCTCTGAAACTTTGTACAATTATTAACTGTTAAAAGGTCAGATTTGAGTTTTTAAGCAAACTTAACGTTAAAGTAGCGCACATAAATATATATATATATATATAAACAAACATATATATATATATATGTATTTATAGATATGTAAGTAGAGATTTAAGAAAACGACACACAGTGTGTTTTAAATACGAAGATACCCTTGCGAGAGAAAAGAAAAGAGAAAAAAAAGGTGGTATCGTTTAAAACAGGCTGTGAGAAGAAAAGGGATGATAAATTTTGCGAGGGTCTTGATTGATCTTGTGAGGGTCTTGAAAAGATAACGGAGATTTGAACCGTGATATTTTTTAATGATAATCGACGACAGATTTCTCTCGCGTTTGAAGTGACAAACAAAATAATAAAAAATAAAAAGAAGAAAAAAAAGAAAGCAAAGCCATTAATCAGCATTGGGCACGAATTTTCTTTCTCTTTCGTCTAAAACTCGTCCATTCTTTATCACATATCGACGCGTTTTTTCATTCTTATTCTTTTTTGCTTTAGTACGAAATCCGAGAAGACTTTGTTTCGTTCGGTTGCTGCCCACATTCTTCGAAACGATCGTGTGTTGGACTATCTTTTTGTTTTTTTAATTTTACATTCAACTTGATCCTCGGATGTGCGCCCAATTTTTTTTTAATTTTCAATGTTCCAAAGCCGTGGCGAGTCGGTGACGATATTTCGCGAAATTCTTGACCGAATGTTTTTTTTTCTTTTTCGGTTCATCGTTACGCGAAACAATAACAGTATTTTGTTCGGGACACATTGTAACATATTCATATGTTTATTTTCTGCTCAGTGGGCACTTTTCGAAAGCTCTCCATTTTTTTTTCATTATCTTTGTAAAAAGTTGGAAGAAAAAAAATACAAAAAAAATCACGGACCAAATTGTTTTCGAGACTTTGAAACAAAGTGCGTCTTGTGGACAAATAAATTATGCAGGTACACTCCAAAAAAGATCAACCCTTTTAAGTTTGCAATTTTATTTTGACTCGTGGGAATATATTTCGCCTCTTAGATCTGTAAAAAAAAAAACAACAACAAAAAAAACAAAAAAAAATGTCTTGTTGCCTGTAACGCGTTGTAATGAACAACTCGTTCGTCCCGAAATCCATTGATCATCAAGAATCGTGGAAATCCCGTAGAACACACATGAGAAGTTTCTCGCAAGAGAAAAAACGCTCAAAAATAACATGAATTACTGGGATATAAACACAACCGGGCAAATCTCTTGAGTATCCGAAGAGGAAAAAGAAAAAAGTAAATGGAGTGAAAATTGAATGAAGAGGTGTAGTGCAGTCGACAGCATAAAAATACCTATTTTACTAAACTACACTGAAATAAAAAATAGTCTAGTTTAACGTACACACATCCACAACAATATAAACAAAAAATGAATACACATTTACATATATATATACACAAATATATATATATATATATACATATAAATATTTATCACGACAAAAAAGATTAAGATATAAAAAAAGGTTTAAACGACGATGTAGTTATTTAGAGAATGAGAAAGTGACGTTTGTAAGATTATATCGTATTGATTTCTGGTAAAAATATATATTAAATGTATAAGTGTATCATCAGATATTCACTGGTACGAAAAAAAAAACAAACAAACAAACAAAAAGTCTACAAAATCAGTGCTTTGTGTGTCGTTAGTGCTCGAAAAACCTGTTGCCTTAGTTTAGAAAGTAATTCTACATCGGGGTGACGTTTTTTCCCTCTTTTCTTAATCTTATACTTTGTTTCGTAAGAAACACGTCGCAGAGAAAAAACAGAGGAGAGACAAAGTTCAATCGACTTGCATAAAACTGGTAATAACGAGCACGCACGCTCCCTGGACTATATTTTTCCTTTTTCTTCTTTCAAAACGAATTTCTCGTCACGTGCGAACCAGAAATACAGTTTATCTTGGGGTATTTTTATTTATATTCTGGAAGTCTGCATTATGCAGCTGTGAAGATCGTTCTCGTAACATCGACGGACCACAACATTAGGAAGAAAAAAATGGGCGGTTGAAATTTACTTTTGACTATTTTTTTTTTTTTTTTTTTTTCAATATCAAAGAAGCACGCGACGTATCGACCGTAGGTAAAAAAAAAAATTATCAAAATTCGGAACGCCGTCAAGATTGCTGAACGTATTTAGATTTTATGCGAACCTCCAGGTACTGAAATTTTCATAGATTTTTGACAGGAATTTAAGTTCCCGGAGGAAATGAACACTTAAAAAATTACCGTTCAGAATGAAAATAGGGAAAAAATTTGAACTTTTGAAAATTTGAAAATGAAATTTCGTGCAAAAGAGACGGTACTGATAGCCATGGCTGTGTGGTACCTGCAAATGCCTGAGGCTGATACCAAAACTAAACAACGTCAAGTCGCTGATCAACCGCTAAGCGGGGTCGGAGGCACTTTCTTCAAATTTCTGATGTCGTAAGGCCTCGTAGGCCGCCCTAGAATTTTTGTAAAATCGATTCTAATTTTTTTCATTTTAAATGGTCTCTTATGATCTCAAATATGACTTCTCAAAAGATTATGGCCGGAAAAGTCTGTGAGTACTCGGTTTTCCAACTTTAGTACAAGGCAGTCTGGAAATCGTCACGGAAATGTGTGATAAAATCCTGTTTCGTAATCTCGATTTATTTTATAGTATCTTTGAAAAAATTCCCAAAAAACCTTTCTTTTCGGCCTCTAGAGTGGCCCAAGGCCCTGATCAACTGAAAACTCAGTAAAATTCTAGTCGCCTGTATCGGCCGGTTATTTTACGGTTACCTCGGGCCCCCGTCTGTGGAAACGCGATACTGAAGTGTATTGACAAAAAAAAAGAGAAATCGTAAAAACCCTCGTACACGTAGGAACAATAAAACAATATACGAAACATTTGAATGTAGTTTCATGAAAAATTACATTCCGCATAGCAAAAATTTGACCAAAATTTAAGGTTATGTCTTGTTTCTAGTCTGTAACGACAGCACCGTTCCCTGTTACAAAATTATTAATCTTTATCGAGTAGCGTGATATTTGCATCGATCTCCCTGTGCAGTTACGTGATAAGTATTAGCAAAAGTCGTAGATTTGTAATTCAATGCACTGCGTTACCTTCTCAACTTCTGTTCCCTTTTGTTATTTGTTTTTGTTTACACTGTGTATTGAACGAGTATTTGTGGACACGAAGCGAAACGCGAGACGCTTTTCACAGTCAAATTGTTTGTATCGTGCCTGCGAGTGCCAGAGGAGAAAGAGAGTTGAATAAGCGAGAATGTATGGTAAACTCCCATTTGCAAATATTATGTTGAACGCGTGGTTGTGTGCGAGTGCACCAGATTCCGATCGGCGAAGGCGTCCGATGACGCCTTCGGACCATTTCTTCAACACAATGAGCTCTTAATTCGCGCTCCGGCTCATTCGAGAGTAACAAAGTTCAATTTAACTATTCTCGTTATTGTAAAAGCTTTTAATTATTATCGTTTTTTTTTTAATAAGCCAAACTAACGATGATAATTTTTTTTTGCCGTGACACATTCTCGTCCAAACCCGGCGTTTAATAATAATGCCAAACGTTTCGATCTTTTCATTTGTTTCGAACAATGCATCAAACTTTAACCGCCTCTAAATCGAAAAAAAAAAACTAGAAAATTTGTCACGGATGAGTCACAGAACTCATTTGTTTTCTCTTATTCACAAATAACTGCAATTCCAGCTCAGAGTGTCTGACGGAAGAGTAGAAAAATGAGTCATTCGCCCGGCGGGTATTTCTACGTTGAGATTTCCATGACAAATCGATGTGATTGCGCACCACGGCGCTCGCGACGCGTTGACCCTCGAATGATTTTGCAATTATAATTTGCCCCGCTCGAGTGAAATCCAGACAATGTTATCGGCTCAGAAAATACGATCGCATTATCCGGGATTGTTCTTTTCATCATCTTTCCTTTTTTTCATTCAATACAGCAGCCGACTTTTTCTTCCCATTTTTCTATGAGCATTTTCTTTTGTTTTTTTTTTCAGTTTTCTCGTAACAAATGTTCCGTGTCTTTGCAGATTTCGTAAAAAAGTATAAAACTTGGTGGGGTATATTATCGGGAACGATTGCAGTGAGTTTGCGATTCGTTGGTTACACTCGTTGGAGACACGCGATAGAATGAAGACGCTCGATTTAACAACAAATGTAGGTCGAACCCGCATTTATCCAGACTCTCGTTCGTGGTCACGTGCATCGCCAGGTGGTGAGTAAAGCAACAACGTCTGTATGTAAATTTGAGCGGGAAAAATAAAATCGATATTTAGCTTTCGAAGCAAAAGAATTTACTGTCTAAATAAATTGCTTTTTGTTTCAAAATGCGTCGATTATCAAAAAAGATATTTTATTTTTCAATATTACGAGATTACAATTTTGTAATCGTTTTGTTCAATCGAACGAAACAGAGATAAAGTCGGTGATGTAACAACCGTTGGTTTGGGACATTATTTATTTTATTTTTGTTTTTTTTTTTCGTATATTTTCGAAAAAAAATTCAATCGGATTTTTATTATCGCAGATAAATTGAATTTTATCAATTCCAGCGAACCAAATAATTGTAATTCAGTCGTTGGTCTCAGAAGATAAAAATTTATCGTCAGATTATATTTTAAAAACGATTCTTTGTTGATTGTCAAAGGAAATGGAATGATAAATTCACGAGTTTCCTGATTCTCCATCGATTTATTATAATCTCTCCTTTGTTTTGTTTGTTTTTCAGACAACAATAAATAATTACGAGACTGTTGAAATAATGGAGTGGAAGTGAAAAAAGCGAGTGAGAAGATCGAGTCAAACGGAAGATAAAGTTATGGACAGAGTTGAAAGAAACGTTTGGAAAATGACAGAAATAATGAGACCACATGGTTTGGGTTCAAGAGGTGGAAACAATGCAACCTCCAAGGTCATTGGTTGATTGTTGTTATAGAAAAAAAATAAGGATTCTTGTATCGCACACTAGGATACACACGTGAATGCACATACCTACGGAAATTCTTTGTCTCTTTCCTTCTCTCTCTTATTTTTCTCTCTTAATCTCAGTCTCATTCCTACCGATCTCGTTTCTTCCTTGACGATGGATATATATCCTTGTTGGGGGCTTTGGCCTGTGTGCGAGCATTGTCGTCGAAGAGTCCACCTTACAATCTTTTTTAAACTGGTTACTCCCTCTGCCAAGCAAAAAGCAGGGAGAAAGAGACAGAAAACGAGATATTGTGAAGGAAAAGAAAAAAGACAGAGAGCGAGAGGTCTGACACACGCGTCGTTGCACTTGTCCATTGTAAAGGTGAGACCAGCTGGTACACACAATTCTCTATGCTCCAAGAATTTTTTCACCCTTCGCTTCTCTCTCCTCATTTTACAAAACCAAACAAAAACACTTATATTTTTCTCTCTATTTATTTGGCTTGCTGGCTTGAATAATGGCACTTTAAAGTCACTCGCTTCAAAGTTAAAAACAAAGGAGACTATTTTACTTCTATCATTTTAATTGGACTGAATCAACTGACGATTTTTCATTGTTTTTTATGCTCAACAAATAACAGAAATTTTTCATCAAAATTTTATGAGTGACAGAGTATTCTTGTCACTTGAATAAAATTATGATTTTTAATAAATCTTAATGCTGAATGGGTTACAAATAAAGTCACAAAATCTTGATTTGCCAAGATTTATCCACTTTTTATTTTATCATTTTGTCTCCCTACAGCGTTTTTTTTTACAGAAATTTCCAAAAATCTGACGATACTTTTACAAAACTCTTATCAAACTACGCAAAATTTCAAAAGAATTCACCGTCCAGTATCCAAGATATTGGCAATCAAAGATTGCACAATTTTACAAGCATTTTTATGAGGAGCAATAAAAAAATCCACATTTCACTAAATAACTTTGAAATTTTTCAACAGATTTTTTTCTTTTTTTTTTCTCTCAATTGTAATTGAGGAATTAAGGAATTATTCAATTCTTTTATAATTAATTAAGGAACATATGATTGACGAATTTTCTTTAAAAAAAAAAAACCAAGAATTTTGATCGTTTAGTTTCAATGATACATCGACAAAAAGTACAATTTCTGTTAATTATGGGAATATTATTATTTTTCAAACTCTAAAAATCGTATTAGACATTTTTCCTCAAAGTTCCTATATTTTTACATACCTATAAAATCTGAAAAATAAAAATATTATATTATTCCGGAAGTTGTATAAAAATTTTGAAAAAAAAAGCTACGGAGTCAAGTTTCGAAGCTAATCTCAAACAATGCTCTCATACGATCATAGAAGCGAGAAATATTTTGAATTCGAGTCCCGTATCGATTAGTTTATAAACCGTCTATATATTTATTCAACAATTCAATATTTATTAAATTCTATGTGCATAAATGTGTCGAGTTTTGAATAAATTCTCTCTCCATGTGAGTACAAAATATATCTATAAATCTATTGACATAGAAACGCATATTTGGAGAGTATATATTTTTAAAAGACGTAATACTACGTCACAATACTACCAATTAAATGACACCACTAATACAAACGTATTTTCCATAGCGGGAGAGTAAGAGAGAGAGAGAGAGAGAAAGAGAGAGAGAGAGAGAAGAGAGACGCTTACCACAAGAGAAGAGTGTGACTCGTCGTTGGTGACTCGGCCTGCGCGGTTTTAATGTAGCCAAAGTGTGTGTAAGAAGGAGGAGAAAGGGAGGGGAAGAGAGAAAGAGAGAAGTTGGAAGTTCTCGGAGCTATCACGCTGTTTGTAAGCCACCACGCTGTTCAGTGTGCTCCAAGGCTGGCAAACGTCGAGACGTATACCAGCCAACGACGTTTTAAGCTTTCATCACGAATTGAGGAGTGACAAAACTCGCGTCTCTAAGCAATATTTCTTACGTCCGAGGGAAATAAATATTTAAAAAAAAAGAAGAAAAATAAATAAATCGAGGAGGTAGAAGAGAGTCGATTTGAGAGCTGACGAAAAATAATATTTCCTTTTAATGGATAAAACGTTTGTTTAAATAGACCCGGAAGTGTAATAAATTAATATATATTTTCTCACCTCTAGATATTTTGTGAAAAACAAAGTCCAAACGATCGAGCAGTGCAACGTTGAATAAAACAATACACACAACGAATAATTGGAATAATAGTGCATTTTTGGACACTCTGTGCGGCAATAAAGAGAGAGGGAAAGAGTTTTGTGAAGAGGACAAATAAAAGGATTGCCTACGAGGAAGATCACACGGAAGGATTATTCGGGCAACATGGCCACCGCTATAGACGACCGGCAGGAACTTCTCGAACATTTTGAAAACGTGAGTCCTGTTCTCCTCCTTTTTATCATAATTCTAGTCATTTTTTTCAATTCAAGCTTATTCATTTATTCATTTACAATGGAAACTCAATATTTTTGTTATTATTACTACGTCAGGACTTTTTACTCTACCTCGTTTCGTGCAAACCTATTCTTCTCTCTCTCTCTCTCTCTCTCTACACTCCCCCTCCATATCCACCCGTCCCCTATCTCTCCCTTCCTATATCGATCCATGGCCAGTATATTCACATGCCCACCTCGCGGTGTTTTAAACCTGCAACGATGATGCCTCGTGGACGCCGGGACAGCTATATACACCGCGGAATGCGCCGGGTGTCACCGCCCTTTTTTACACCTATCACTTTTTCATTCCTTTTTTTCGACCTCCTGCTTCCCCATTCATTAAAAAAAAGAAAAATACGAATTTTCTTTAAACGTCAAAACTCGATACGCCACCATTCAGCTTCGTTTAAAATTTTTAAACGACGGTATTTTGTTGACTGAAAAATATATAAATTTTTATATAAAAGTGTTGAAATCTTTTACATTTTTTTAAATATCTATCCTCGGAATAAAATTTCTCGATATTTATTATTAAAAAAATGAAAACAAATGAAAACAAATGAAAAACATGTTCGTAAATGGACACAAGAATTCCGATTGAATATTTCGTTTAAAAAAAAAGTAACTCACCGTGTGCTACTAACTTTCATCGAAATGTATCCGAATTGCGTGGCCCTGAAAAAAATTTACGTCCCGTAAATAACACCGGCTCCTTTCTCCCGTACGAATGAACTCGTGAGAGTAATTTTTTATTCATATTTCTTTTCCTATCTCATTTTTTCTTGGGACTTAAGTTGTTTAAGCACGTGCTTGCTATCTGCTGGAGTCATTTACGTTTCGTACGTCAGCAATGAGTCATGAGTGGGCACAAAAAGTGGAAAAAGAGAGAGCAACACGGAAAGAGAGATGAAGCGAGGAGACAAAATATTATTAAAAACGGTTTTGACTACTTGCACGAAATTGAGAACGTTTAAGATTGGATCGAAAAAGAAAATGAACGATTTAAAATACCATGTGAAATGTTGAGGAGGGATATTTTGAATTTTGTTTGTTTTTGACGTTTGGAAAGTCATTCAAGTCTCACATAAATTATGTTTCTTAAGATATGACGAACACCGTGTGACGTTCGCGTGCGTTACATGCCTTCGTGTCTTCCAACAACATTGAAACAATGACCTTGTTTGGCCGTTTGAGTGGCGGAACAACGTCACATATGCGGGGCGGACCGGCGAGATGAAATTACTTCCATCCGCCGGTCTATATCGCCGAGGAAAGTCTTCAATTATCTTATTGATCCCCAACCACGAAATTCTCGTATTCTCCAGTCTTCCCCCCTTTTCTCTTAACATCCTGGAGCGAGTTTCATTTGTTGTGCTAGGTTACGGAGATCAATGAATTTTAAACATTTTTTTCTCGTTCTCTCTCACGTTTTTGTACACGAATGTTTTCCACGAAGTTCAATTATTGCTTGAAAATACTCCAAATTTCAATTGAACAGCCCAATGGATTAAAAATATATTTTTGTCGTTGTTTCTCACGTTTTCAGATGCAAACATTTTTCACGAAGTTCATTTATTGCTTGAAAATACTCCAAATTTTAATTGATCAGCCCATTGAATTAAAAATATATTTTTATCGTCGCTTCTCATGTTTTTGTATTTGAATATCTTTCAAACATTTTATTTATTGCCTGAAAATACTCCAAAATATCAATTGCTTGAAAATACTCCAAAATATTAATTGCTCGATTAACCTTACGATTTTTAATTGAACAGCCCAACGAATAGAAAAGATTTTATTGTCGTTGTTTCTCAAGTTTTTGTACTCCAATATTTTTCACAAATTTCATCAAATATCGCTTAAAAATACTACAAAATATTAATTGCTCGACAAAACGTACGATTTAAAGTTAAAAAGTCCAATGAATAGAAAATATATTTTTCTCGTTTTTTCTCACGTTATTGGACGAAACATTTTTTACTAATTTTATCAATTGCCCGAAAATACTCCAAAATATAAATTGCTCGATAAAACGTACAATTTTAAGTTGAACAGCCCATACGCGTGTATGGGCATCAATGGAGGTATATATCGCAGTCTTGGGAGGGTGAAAACCGAGTCTGTCGATTCCCCGGGTTCTCCTCGTAGCCACGGTAACGCGAACAAGCCCTAAAAAAACTTACAGACACGTTTTTTTTCTTGCAGTGATATTTCGGGGTAAAAATAATTTTTAAACGTTTTTTTTCAACATTTAGATTTGACTTTCAAGATTTTTAGTCAGTAGAGAGGTTGATCACAAGGGTGAATAGAGTTTATGGGGGTCGGTGATGATCTGGCAACGTTGTCTACCCACATCGTCTCGCGCATGGGGATCTCGTTTTTTTTTTTTTTTTTTTTTTTTTAATCTATCACGACAAAAGCCTCAGGGGGTTTGTCAGGATATTCGTCTCGTTCCAAGGGTCGAAAGGGTCTTCATCATTTTAACACAAGTTCTTACCCTCCAGAAAATTTGAAGCCTTTACAAAATAATTCATTCGCCAATTAATACGATACACACTTTTTTATTATTTTTTTTCAACTTAATACAATTTTTCTTAGGTTTTTTTTTCTCACGAAAGTCTCCTGTTCTGTGCCACAGTTATTATCTGGTTCTTGATTCACAAAAAATGCATCGTCATTTATAATTCATGACTTTAATCCTTTTTTTCTTTGACAGCAATTGCTGGGGTCAAGATTTTAATGGAGCATGAATCGAGAAAACACGTGAGAGTCTTGATAATTGCACGTTATTTATAAATTGCTCTTGAAAAATGAAAATCCTCTAAAATTTTTCGGTTCAATTCTTGTGACACGAAGAAAATCGAAATTATGTCATGCAACTTTTTGCGTGCTGCTTATACAGCCGATAAGAAAAGGAAGATAAAACTTTATAATTCCAAAGTCTCGTTAGCCTATCGCGTTTTATTTGCAAGTTGCTTATTCTTGAAGACTCGAAGCGCAAGATACGCGACGATGATTATGCAACCAGCCCTCATTGTTATCATTTAAATTTCTAACGAGCTTAAGGTTCATATTGGAATGATAATTAATTGAAAAATTACGGAAACAGCTGCTGCATTTTTTTTCTTCTTTTCATTAAAAATTCTCTCAGACTATTTCAAACTATTTCTTCATTTGAATGTTATTTCATTTTCTTCTTCGACGAGTACGAAATCATTCACGAATGACGAATCTTCGGGCTGTCATTCATTCATAACTATCGTGTTTCATGTTCGCCGCATACGCAGCTACGGAAACATTCTTTTTGGAAGCAAAAAAAAAAAAGGGGAAAAAAGATCGCCGAGTCGAGGAATTCCTAAGCTCGCACCGTATTCTCAAGTCGCGCGTTTCTGCATTAATTTCACGCTCGTAACTGTGAAATCGTCGTGGTCCAATCTAACAACGATCTTGCCACACTCTAGTGCAATATTTACCCCTTTTCCTCCTTCCTCGAAGTTCTAGGATGTGGAAATAACCGGCTACAGATTTTTGCCAATAAACATTTTATTTATGGTTCAAATAAAATGGCTGACTGAATGCAAAAATGCTGGGATCGTAGGAGAGTCTCGTGATTCAGAAAAAAAAATGAATTGCTAATGAGTAATTGTCGCCATTAATAGGATGAATCACTCAATCATATCCGGGAAATAAATTTTACTTTGGAAACGCGTCCCTAGAAGGAAAAAAATAGTTTCAAAGCAACATTCATCCACAGCGTTTGACGTTTGGTTTTTCATTTGAAATTTCGAGGCAGGACAGATTGTATAAATAAACAAGAGTTTCTGCAGGGGGAGATTAAAGAGGAAAAAAATATTATGGCCACGTGCACACGCACGGACCCCATAGAGCGAACGTTGCGGTGGCACGCGTTCGTCCCTTCGTCACAAAAGCTTTTTTTTCTTCTATTTAACTCTCATTCTCTATTTTTAAAACGATCCTGGTGGCCTTTTTGCTTTTTAATCTTCAGTCTTCAATTGTTCCATCGAATCATTGAAACTTGAGATGATTAAAATCCTTATTTCATTTTTTCAAACTTTTAATTTTTATTTTTTTAAATATTCGAACTCAGCCCTCGACCAAAAGATAATCAGCAAATGTTATCTCTGCTTGTGTATGACATTTCATAATTCTTCGTACGATAACACTCGCTGTTATCTTCAAACTCAAAAATTCCATTGTCAAATTCTAGATATTGCGATTTCGTTATCGAAATTCAGCCTTTCAGATAATAACTAATTCGTTCGATTTTTCATGTTAATTTCAACGAATTAACAATCATTTTTGACCCTGACTTACTTTTGATAGATTCAAATAAATATCTAAATAAAAAAGTCCATTTCTGACGAATTGAAAGTTAAACTATCCAATCAGGCGAATTACTGTATTAGGTAAAAGAAACGTGTGTTTTTATTATTCGTTAAACAACGGTACAATTTAAAGAGCACAACAAACAGTAGAAGTATAATTATGACGAATTAAATGTGAAGTGAAAAAAAAAACTTGAGAATTGCTGAATCAGAGTCTGTTCGTAGTATTAATTATTTATGTTTGTCCACAAGACGTAGGGATTCTCAAGTTGGTCATGGAAACAAGGCTTGTTTCTTTTTTCTTCGTTTTGTTTTATTTTTATAAACGAGTAGGAAACATCGCTCGATTCCTTATTCTCCCACAATAATATTTATATATATGTATACGAATGGGCGAACACTTGAAAATTCATTCTCACGTGTGATGTAGCTTCCCTCATACGTTGCCTATACAGTAAAATAACCCTTTGTCTATTACTCACGTGTCTCACGCTCACAGTTTCTCATTACACTTATATTCCTCCTCCCCATGAGCACTTTTATAATTAAACCCTTGCTTGCTCTCTCGCAATATCTTGGAATTACCGCCTTGTCAAAAAACTATTCAGCTTCAGCTATTCTTTTGTCAGCCACTTTAATCATAATTGCATATATATTTGTTACTTTATGGAGACTTGCATTTTAAATGGTGAAAACTTTTAATGAATTATTATGTGGCTAATTAGAGCAGCGAAAAAGATATAAATATCACGACCTTACGATGACTCAGACCGTTATATATACTTTTATACACATATCACTTTACTTATGGTTTTTCGAGGGGAAAAGCCTCCTGTCTAGTCAAGGTAAACTGCCAATCAGTCGAGTCACGAAGACGCCTCAAGTTTCATGTCAAGGGTCAAATCTGGTCGAAGACCACACTTACCACCGCTCGTTTTCATCAAGTCTTACAATTTCTGTATATATGTCACATTTTTAAGATTGTTTATGTGTCCAAATATTAGGATAATTGAATTTGGAAGATGGTCAAGAAGGGTTCATTTAATACTCCGGCTCTATATGGAAATGTGTGGAGAAAAAAAAATTTGTTGAGAGTCTGCTGAAAAACTGGAGAAATACTGAGCGGGGTTTGGTAAAATTATTATTTTTGAAACTAACAAAAAAACAGCGTTTTAGATACTTTTCTAACACTGTTGCATGTTAAGCTCGAGGAGTTGAGATTTTTTACCGACTACTGTGAGAAGTCCGTGAAAAAAACGAAGAAAATCGTTTTTTATTTATTTTAGGGTATTCATTTGGCGGCATTTATTTAACTTTGAATGTTGAATTGTTCTGGAGCTCTTCGAGACGATTTTGAAAAAATCGACAATACAAAAATATCGTGATGCCATCATTGGGAGAGTTTTTAAGTTGAATAATTTACAGGCAAAAAGGACTCGGGAAAATTGACGAATAAATGAAAGAAAAGGGAAACACAAGTTTGGCAAAATTCAGCCAACGATTGAAAATTTCGCAGAAGCTCTACAAGGAGCGAAGTTTTGGGTACTTTTTTTGAAATTGCTTTCGTGTTTCGTTTAGAATACAAAATTTGTGAAAAATTCTTTGTAAAACTGACGAAAGAGGAAGATAATAAAATTCATCGTTTATCTCGCAATTCTTATTTTTCAAAAAATTGAAGGCACTTTGAAACTCGGAAAAAGATCACTTTCGCGGTTCGATTTTTAGGAGCCAAAAAGTTCAAGCAGAATAAATGGACATGCAGGATTTAATTTCAAGTCTTCAAAGAAGACTTCGTGACCATTAAAAAGTCTTTTACTTAATTGGATCGGTATCGATTGGAGTTTATTTTTCCATTGTAATAATTTCTGTTGCAATGAAACTCGAGCACAGTCGAAAACATGGCTAGTGTATGTTTATATCGACACAAAATTGCTAATTCAGCTATTAAAACATGTTAATTATAAACAAAGTGATCGAGTTCTCTCAGGTAACTCGAGGATGAATCATAACGTGTATCTCGAAGCCGAGATAAACCATACACACGAGTCTCGTATTTCCAAACAAATTGCAACAGGTTAGCATTCGTGTACGAATCTGAGATAAGGCGTTTCTTTTTTTCAATTATTTTGTGTACAAATAAGCGAATTGTCGTCTCGAATGTCACGTATTTTCGTTGTAGCAAAAGGAATCGTCGTTGCACTATATTTTTCTGCTCGTGGTACCAGCACAATTAATTTATTGACAAATTTCGTCGCTTTTAGAACGTGTGCTTTTTATTTCATTTATAACTTCCTACTTCCTCGCGAGTTATTGTTCTCCGCGAGTGTTTTCTTTTCGTTCAAGGAAACCCAAGATGTGGTCTAACCACGATACAGAAAAAAATCTGTCTTACAATTTCTTATGGTTCTTTAATGCCGCGGTATTATGAATCACTTTGTTTTATTTTATTTCTCATTATTCCTGCTTATACACTCGCGGGTTTTTACGACTCCGCTCCATCGCTTTAATCCCACTTTTCTCCAACTTCACTGTTTCTGTTCCTGTGAGTGCTCCTTAGAGTGCTGCCCACAGCGACTTTTTTCTAATGCACTGCCGTATCGCAGTTGCACGAGGGCCACGGGAAACTGTGGAAAACCCTGGCCGATCCAGGAGACTATATTTTAAGCTGAGTTTCAATTGGTGAACATCATCAGAAACTCAGAAAAACTGTCTCCCGCTCAGCGATTGATACGTGAGTCGAAGCATGGCTCAGCGATCACCCAACCAAGTACTGACCTTGCTCCGAGGCTGCTTAACTTTGCGATCTCCGGAGCCATCCGGAGCGCGCAACTATCGTTGTCGGTTGAATCACTTTGTTATATCAATTTTTATTTATTTTTTTCTTCGAGAAAAATAATTTATAATTGGCCCTTATCGCTTTCAACTTGGCAAATGTGACGACAGGGAAACTCCGGATGATATAGAGACTGAAATAGCGGTCATTAACAATTTCGCGAACCGGAGGATAAGAGAGAAAGTTGCAAAAAGAAATTGGGAGAGGGAGAGACAAAATGATAATTAAAAATCTGACTTATCTGAATTCCGTTGCAGACACTACTCAGAGAGTTCCTGCTCTTCCTTCATTATCTCACGCGAGTGGGTGGCTCCAAGTGAATCATTTCACTCGTTTATTTATATTTTTTTCTTATCTTTTTTTTTTAATATCCAAATACAAATGTGATATATCGATTCACATTTGATTAGTCAGGAGCCCTGTCGTAGTAAATTTCTCTAAGTACATTTTTTGCCTCGATTATTAAAATCAATCACATTGCATCAAATTCATTATTATTTTCGTTATCAAATAATTCAAAGGCTCGTGTGTGATTATAATAAAAAATAAAAAACAGAACGTGTCGTCAAAAATGTTGTTTTTATGCAAATGATGCTTTTGATGATCGAATGATAACGATTTATCATTTTTCAAAATAATTAATTTTGAAATAATAAATTTGTAGTGATTCTGACGGGGATTCTCTTAAAAGCAATGCCCACGTGACCGCACGCCTTGTTAGATTTGGTTTATATTAAAAAAAAAAAAAAATCACGAAAATTGAAATAATTTATCAACACAATATAATGGCTGAGAAATTATCAAGCTCTGTACATTGATCGTGACGATTCGAGCGGTTCTGAATTTAATTTTAATTCCATTGATAAAATATAACTATGACGAGTAGTGTTGAAAACAGGGGTTCTTTGTACGCAAATTAATCGTTGAACCAATAACGAAGATGTACTCGATTAAAACCAACTTAAAACGTCCGTTTAACGAGCTCATAAGCACTTTTTGGTGTGAATTTTTTCTCCGACTTCGAGTAAATCTTGCAACACAAAAGTTTTTAGTTGAGTCCTCTGGTAGGAGAAAAATCAACGTATCACTGCAAATGAAACTGCAATTGAATGAATTAAGAGCAATCGAAGCCAGTAACGTAAGCCAGAACTTCTTTTTGCCCTCGCGATGTCTCAAGCAAACTCTCTCATCGAGAGGCAAATGGAAAAAATTGTGAGAATAATCGTTTTATTTCTTTTACAAAAGAAATGTTAATCTGAAAAGATGAAACTAAATAAAAAAAAATTAAAAAAAAAAAAAAACAAAAGAAATAAAAAATCGTTAGAACGCATCGAAGGCCAAAAGTGTCACATAAATTGCAATGATTTATTCGAAACACGACGAGACGCTCATCGTCTTACTCATTTAATCGCGTTGGCCTGATTTTTTTGCATGGACATCGTCGCAATACGTGCTATACAATTTTTTCTCAAAGGTCGTTTCAATTTAGAATAAAAATTAATTTAGTTCGCATAGACCGCGCGGAGTCAAGCCGTTTCGCTCGTTAAAACATATTCTACAACGTTCTATAGGAATCCGGAAAAAGGGTATGTACTACAAGTACGAGATACAAGAGTATTTCTCATCGAACAACAGACCATCAAATCCTTTCACTTGAGAAAGCACGAGGAATGCATAACAAATGAGCGAGCAATCTTAACTCAACGAATGTCGACGTAATAAATCTTTAAATAGATAACGAAAAAAACAATGATAATAATAACAATAAAAGTATTGAAAGTATTGTAGGAATATAAATAATTAAATTCAATCATTTTGAAAATTCATTAGAAAACGATTCACATTTAAATTTCTATATCTTTTCCATTTTTTATTTTTTGTGATATTTGATCTGCCAAGAATGCATTAATTGAATGCTAATCGAATAAAAAAATTCGATGCGCGTGGGCACAATAAAAACATCTGCGTATTTGACTATGACAAAGATTTGACATAATCGAATTTTTTTTTCTACCTTGACGTATTTCTTCTATTTATTCTTCTCTCTCAACGCAATGATCCTTCAATGTTCATGTTGCTTAAATTCAAGGCTGAGCTGTGTGACTACTTTGCGTTCTCAATTCCCTCTCTCTCTCTCTCTCTCTTTCTCTCACTCGCTCGCTCGTCCTCGCAGTTGAATTCAACTCCCACGCTTGTTCGAGTCCGCGTGTTGAGACTGACTTTTCTCAAACAGGTAGCCATAAGAAGCAAATACATATAAATATTAAATTTATATGTAGCTAAGCTCGTTGGAAATGTTCGTAGAACTGTGAGGCCGAGATTCTCGTTTCGAAAAACCGAATGAGATTAAAATTCTCGATTTAAAAGCTATGATTTGTTTTTTTTTAATTCTGTTACCAAATTCATTGAATTTGAATGATTTTATATGACTTTTTAGAAATTTTTAGCTTATAGAAATCAGGCTCGGGATGCAGAACATTTTTATTCAACAACAAGAATTTATATTTAGGTTAAAGACACCAGAGATCTCGAGATAAGCCCGGCGCTATGCTCAAAGTCTGTCACTAATCTTTTTAGAATCCCCGCAATTAAATGTCTCCAAAATCCTCCCCGCGTTTTGGATTTTTGCTCCGTACTGTCTGGATTCAAAATTCTCTGTTTGTGTTCCATTTTCATGTTGTTTTTTATTCGCAATAGATTAATATAATTTTGAAGAACAAACTTAAGTGTTGGATCATTTTCTTTTTATCACTCAAAGGATTTTTTTTTAATCGTTGGTTATTGAACGTACCGATAAGAATTTGTGATAAGTAATCGCCGTAAAACGGAACTCGCAATCAGTTACGCGACGGACATTGCCTCAATTTCTCATCGTTCGTGTAGTGCTCGTGTTGAATTATATATTTTCTTTAAATACGAAAAAACAAATAAATAAAATAAATACAAATAAAGATAAAAAATGGAGATGCAAAATATGCCGAAATGGGACGTCGTCGAAGAGTACCTCAAAGATTTGGCCTATTTGTTCGAATTAGTGAGTCGATAATACGTCGATTGTCTAATCGCTCCGAAAAATCGAACAACGCCCTCGCAATCGTATTTTTGATAACGATTATTAATTCTCGAAATATGATATAAACGTGTTTCGATTGAATCTTGAGATTTCAATCGAATTGATTTCGCAGAAAAACCTGTTGTTTTTCTTATCAATGAATCATTGATAAGTTTTGGACTCGTGACTTCAAACTTTCTGACTCTCCAGTCAACGACAATTTTCTAATTATTTTGTGGTTTTGATTTATGTTTTTTTGACAGATCGATGTGAACAGAGATGGATTCATTGACCTGACAGAATTGCGTAACGCCCTGGACAGGGTTGGCTTCAAAATGCCAGGTTACAAAGTGCGCCAAATGATCGAGGAATACGACGACAAGGATCGACCTGAACACAAAGGACGATTGTCATTCGACGAATTTGAGAAACTTTGCAAAGAGCTCAAAGCCAATGAACTCGGCTCGACTTTCAAGGCGGTTGTCTCTAAGAAAGAAAACCTCGAGACTCTCGGGGGAATTTCTGAGGCTTCCAGCGAAGGCACCACCCATTCGGTTCGTCTCGAGGAACAATTGGCTTTCAGCGATTGGATTAATACCAATCTCGGATCCGACCCTGATCTTAAGCATTTATTGCCCATTGATCCTGAGGGAAAAACTCTTTACGACAAGGTCAAGGATGGCATACTTTTGTGGTAAGATTGACTTCGAAATTCCTTCACATTTTAACGTCATTTCACCGTCATTTCTTCTTTGATTTTCAATTAATGAACTGTATTTTTTTTCTTTTAACAGCAAAATCATAAATCATTCGTGCCCCGACACAATAGACGAGAGAACGATAAACAAGAAGAATTTAACGTTGTACAAGAAGCACGAGAATTTGACACTGGCATTGTCCTCAGCCCAGGCGATCGGTTGTAACATCGTTAACATCGATGCCCACGATTTGACAAAAGGAAGTCCACACTTGGTGCTTGGTTTACTCTGGCAAATCATAAGAATCGGTCTGTTCAATCAAATAACCCTGGAAAATTGTCCAGGATTGGCAACCTTGTTGCAGGATGGCGAGAGGATCGAAGATCTCTTGAAATTATCACCGGAAGCGATATTGTTGCGTTGGGTAAATCACCATCTCGAGCACGCTGGCATTGCTCGTAGATGCAACAATTTCCAATCGGACATTACCGACTCGGAGATTTATTCGCACCTGATAAAGCAAATAGCACCAAGCAGTAGTGACGTTACACTCGAGGCACTGATGGAGCCGAATCACACGACGAGAGCAGAGATTATGTTGCAACAAGCGGGCAAATTGGGCTGTCGAAGTTTCGTCACACCGAGCGACGTCGTAAACGGCATTTACAAGCTCAATCTAGCATTCGTCGCTAACATGTTTAACAATTATCCGGGTCTCGATAAGCCCGAGACGAATATCGAGGGTCTCGAGTCCATCGAAGAAACGAGGGAGGAAAAAACGTACAGAAATTGGATGAATTCGATGGGCGTCTCGCCCCACGTTAATTGGCTCTATTCCGACTTGGCCGATGGCCTTGTGATCTTCCAACTCTGCGACATCATCAAACCTGGCTCCGTAAAATGGCCACGTGTGCACAAAAAATTTACGAAGCTACGGAAGTTCATGGAGAAATTGGAAAATTGTAACTACGCTGTGGAGCTTGGCAAACAAATGAATTTCTCACTCGTCGGCATCGCCGGACAGGACATTAACGATGGAAACGCCACTTTGACCCTTGCCCTCATCTGGCAATTAATGAGATCTTATACACTCTCGTTACTCACCTCTCTCTCAGCCACACCTGGCAGTCGAGAAGTCGATAAAGAAATAGTTCGATGGGTCAATTCGAAACTTCAAGCTGCTGGCAAAAATAGCAGCATCAAGGGCTTCCAAGATTACGCCATCGCCAATGCTAAGCCTCTGATCGATCTCATTGACGCCATCAAACCAGGCACTGTCAATTATGATCTGGTTAAGGAGGGAGGCAATGAATCGGTAATTAAAAAACCCATTCAGAACCCCTAAAAAATCATTTAACTGACCATTCATTCTATTTGTTTACGCCTTTCTTTTGTTTTTATTCCTTTCAGGATAATTTGGACAACGCCAAATACGCGATATCGTTGGCAAGAAAATGTGGAGCCAGAGTTTACGCTCTGCCCGAAGACATCGCCGAAGTTAAGCACAAAATGGTAATGACGGTGTTCGCCTGTTTAATGGCGATGGATTACATACCCAACATGGATTCTGCGAAGCAGAACAACGTCAACAACGTCAACGACGTTAACAACGTCAACAACATTAACAACGTTAATAACGTCAACAACGTTAACAACGTTAACAATGGACAATAATGTTTATCCTTCATTTTCGTGGGAACACCTTGAGAGAACTTGAGCCTGATGCACGTTCAGTTATTCATTTTTTTTTGCTCGAATTTTTTAATTGACATTCATCAAGCGATTTTTAAAAATGTCATCTGCCAATAAAATCATGCAATCACGATAAAATTTGACTGAAAAAATAACTACTCGAGCTTGGGCTCCGGTCGAAACTCTCGGAAGTGTTGTATCGTGACGTAATAATTGTATATATAACTTTAAATTGATAAGTTAGCTTGTTCCAAAATCAATGCGTGAATTTGGCTTCGACGAGCTCCACGGCGTTACACGCGTGACCATTTTCTCGCAGTAAATCAACCATTTTTTTTCTTTGTTCTCCACAATCATGCGTCCCATTATTTTCAACGAGAGACATGAAAACAAATTGAAAAAGACACGATCGACATTCCGGATAATGTTTATTGCTAAATCTTTCATTTTTATACAAAGTTCATACACATTTATAAATATATACATACCAGATTTTTCTTGCTTCAATGCAACACGTGATTCGAATTAACTTTTGTTGCTTTTTTTCCCTCTCGGGCGCAGTTACGCATTTTCTTCTTCTCCTTTTTGTGTGGATTGTTCTGCTTGGGCTCGTTGATCAATCGCGATAATCACTAATGCGCACGTTCGTCCCTGATCAGCGGAGCACAGTTTTAGGTATTATTAATCGTGCCATGAGAAAAGTTCGATAGTATGGAAAATAATCATTAAATAAAGCAAAAAATACGATTGCACGAATTTTTACACACTTTTCGCGTATTCTCCATGCGATTGCTTGTTTATTGCTTTTCTTTTAACAATCATTAGGGTATAGGGCAAGGGATGAGCGTCGTTCAAACGTAAAATCAATGAAAATCGACTTTTTGTTCGAAAACGCATGAAAATTCGGTAATTAAAATTGACGAATGAATTTGTTTGCCGTGATTTTATCGGCTTTACATTTCTAACGATTTTCCTTACGATTAACGCTAATATCTCGGAGTATATTGGGATCGTATTTAATGATAAATAAAATAGCGAACGAGTGAGACTGTCCGATTTGAATAAAATGTCTTTTTTTTTTCTTTTCTCTTGAAATAACAATGAAATCGTTGCTCGAAAACGTATTCGGTAAATATGCGCTAATTATTATATAATAATTAGATATATAAACCGTGATAAAGAGTGCTTTTTCTCGTCCGTCTTGAAGATTTAATATTATTTACACACATCGATTTGTATACGTGAATTTGTACCACAATAAGAAAGTCAAACGATAGGAACAAATAATAATCGCTTCGCTCATTACGAGTGGCCTCAATAAAAATAATAAAATTAACGAAACAAACAATACAATAACGGTTCCTACCGACATGCCCGGGGCATTTGCAATGTTACAATTCAATACGAAGGCGAAATACTCGTTAAACGAGACGAATTTGAATTTAAAAAAATAAAAATAAAAATAAAAAAAAGGTGAATGAAGCTGGAACAGCCAGAGAGGTACGCACGTGGGCTAAAAGTCATTCGATAAGTAGGTAAAACGGCGTCTAGATAGATTTATATATATTATATATTAAATATTATTATTATTATTATTATTATTAATATTATTATTACAATTATTATTATTGCAAAAGATAATCGCCACCGACTCGTACGTCGAATTCCATTATTCGATAGAATTAATAGATAAACAAAATCGATTTGATTCACTAATTAAAGGAAATATGTACCCAATCAGTTGAATACAAAACAACTGATCCAGTACGTACTGTTTTGCGATAACGATGTACATGATTGTAGCACTAGTTAATCACTTTTTTTTTAGATGTAACTCGTAATTTAAATAAACAAACAATTTCAGCTAATTTTCAATGTTTTCTTCTCTCCGGAAAATTAATTATTACCTTTTTTTTTAATTTTCTTCTTTCAGGAAGGATTGTTCTCTAAAACGTTCGAATTTTTCGATTCATTGACTATAAAATGGAAAAATGATGTTTTGGATCAAGCAGCAGGTACGTAAATGTCGTCGAGATCGATGGAAACTGTGATGGTATCTTTGACAACGAATTTCATGGTTTTTGATGTCATTGTGCCTTCGGTGTAGCTCGTCGAGGTGAAATTTTCGTTCGTTATTTTAATCCTGTTTATCGATGACGTCTGAAAATTGGTCAAGTACAAATTAACGAGAATTGAATAATCATTTGAGAAACATGATTTTTTTAATGTAAAAAATATATGTATAAATATTTTTTTAGAAATTCACCACGTTCGAGTAAAGTTTACTGCCGTGTAAAACGTCGTTTTGTCCACGACTGCCGAAGAAGAAATCTTGAAAGTGTTTGCAATTCTCAATCTCTTTGGTACGATTTACGTCCAGCAGCCAAACTGCAGTTTCGTCAAAGTCATCCGGATGTGACATTAATTTGAAGAAACCGTCTTCGAGTTTCCTCGGATTGGAATGATCGAGTGGACGAAAATTGGCCCTCGTTTTAACCGGACAATCATCAACGATCGTGACGGTTTCGAGCCTCGAGGAACCGCGTCTTTCGCCGTCGAAATCAACGTCAACGTTCAACAGATCAACTATTTTTTGGATCATTCTCAACGAACGTTCGGACTTTTCGTTGCACGATGATATTTTGACTCCAGTCTCATCGAACTCGAGGAGAAATTTCTCGTTCGTTATCGTTGCGAGATCGTCGATCGTTGGATCCGGTGGTAAAATCGTTCTCGACGAGTAATTCAAAAATGTCTGATCGTGCGATATTTTCGTGTCCTTGAAACAACACCAAAGACTTATGGGATCCGGCGTACACGACATCGTTCCTTCCAGTCTGTAATCCGTGCCAAGTGATTTTGAATTTTCTACCATTGCGCTCGAATTAACGACAACGTGAAAGAAAAACGTTGGTTTGTAGTCGAAACGACCCGATGGCACGACCAGATCAACCGCTGCAAACAAAAGTAAACTCGGTTGAAAAACCTTCTTTTTTTTTCCTTTCCATTTTCAGAATCACCTCATCCTTTTATTTCACTGATTGAATAATTTTTTTTTCATTTATACACACCGAGGAGATACGGTATGACGAAAAACTTCATGACTGTGCGTCGCGTTGGAACGATTTAAACTCGTCCGAGCGTTCGTTGCTTGCTTTTATAACGTGTCGCAATGGAGTATCAGCCAATTTTCTTTATTCGATGTACTCTAGCAGAGAGCTTGTATTTTCGAATCGTCACTTGGAGTATATCATACTTTTAATGAAAAAAAAACTCCCTTTGTTTTTGTTATTTTACATGACATTTTTGTAATAATGATAATAATCAAAATTACATAAAAAAAACAACACAAAAACGATGATATTAATCGTAAAATTGATAAATAGAGATTTATTGAAATATTGTATAATTTCTTAAAGTTATTTTTCCAAAAGTTAAATAAGTAAAGACTGATTGAGTTAAAATCGAAAGATTCTTTGATGAAATTATAAAACAAAAGTAAAATGAATATTAGAATTGAATTGAATAAATTTGATTGTAAAATGGAAGTAAAAATATTGATTCGAGAATGCTTTTTTTTTTATTATTTTCGATTGAAAAATATGGTTTCTTGGGAGACAGATTTCATGATTAAGAGCAAAAAATTGATCGATTCGAACTAGAATAGCCCTTGGATATATTTGTGTACGTACGTACGTACAACAATTTGCTTCGATAAAATGTAATATCAACAGATAGACCACAATTTGTGACGTATATGGACGTATGCACGAGAGAAAATGATTTTACTCCAGATCATTTACAATTTGTCACGTTCGACCTCTACGACAGCATCAACCATAATTGAAGATTAGGAGAAAAATATAGTACGCGAATGGGCAAGAAATGCTGCATATTTCAATTTATCAATTTGACGTGTTTATTTTATTTTTTATCGATATTTGAGAAAAACGTACGAATATTGGAGCAAGTTTTTGTCAAATTCAGAGATTGATTTAAATGTTTCATCAAATACGTCATTTAAACGACGAATTGTTTATTCAAAATATCCAACAACTGAATCAAAACGATATTCAATTTTTCATCCCCACCACCGCGCATCGCTTTATTCACGAATCTCCGTACAGCAGACGACACAACTGCAAGTGCACTTGTTCCAAGACTCTACTGAGTTCCTTTACTCCGTTTCTTGAAGGCTCGATTAAATCGTATGACAATTTGCAGCGAAGAGTGGGGTCCATAAACCGAGGTTACCGGAACTCATACAAAATTGGCACAAAAAAGCCTACCAGACGAAAACTCTAAACGGATGAACGCAAAAAAGTAAAACTCTAACCGTGCGAAAAAGAAAATCTCTACCAATCCAATCAACCAATCCCAGCGCAAGGATTTCAATTTCCTTGAGTTTTGATTGGTGCATTGGATTGCTACAGATTTCTTTGGAAGGGATTTTCTCATGGTACGGTTTTCCAAGTTTTATTTTCTTTGAGTTTATGTCGTAGGGTTTTCATCTATTGGGTTTTTTTTTTTTGGTAGTTTCTATCGGTGCCAGGTTACAGCATCCCATCAACGTCACTGCTATGACAGCACCCTTACAAAACCACCCCAAAAAAAAACCTACCAGACGACAACCCTAACAGATAATTTCAAAAAAAGGACACTCGGAAAACAATACCATGGGAGAATCTCCATCAGGGAAATTTCTACCAATCCAATGTACCAATCGCAACTCAAGGATATTGGGATCCTTGCGCTGGTTGGTTGAATTAGTAGAGATCCTTCTGGTAGAGTTTTAATTTTTTGCGTTCATCTCTTAGAGTTTCTCGTGTGGCAGGCTTTTTTTGTGGTACTTTTGTATGGGTTCCCGTTATATTAAAGAACATTGTTTTTGAAGATTAGAAAGAAATTATCAAATTCACACTGACATCATTATCAGAAATATTTGTGTACGTACGCACATACGACAATTGGCTTCGATCAAATTTAATATCAACAGATAGTAATTTGTAAAGCAATTGTAAAACGTAAATACATGTCCCAGGGCCCGAGGAACAAACTTCAGATCCTCAGCTATCGATATACTCGTTTAATCCAGCGGCTAATTTGAGTAAAACATTCAAAACACAAAACCTCGCACAAAACACTCGTATTATTTCGTAGAAGCTCCCGTAAATGGCTGATTAGTAAAGCTGCATGAATTACTCTTCCGCGACATTACGAAATTTCTCAATTTCTCATGAAGAGTGGAGCATATAAGACGAGGCTTCTGCATCCCGTCATTGTCATTACTGTGTAAAATATCAAACGGATAAAATGTTTTATTGGGTCATTCCTTACCTCGGTTATTATTATACTTCAATTATAATTATTTTATCGATATTGTTTTTTTTTTTTTTTTTTTTAACAGAAATAGACTATTCAAAATTCATTGGCATAATCAACATTTTGTTAACTTGAAACGTACTTTTTATCTAAAAGCTTTTTCCTATTATTATTATGATTGTTATTAGAGATTTTGTTGATTAATTATTGGAAATCCATTTCATTTCGTTGATAGAAGTTGATAAATATTGATGTAAATATCATTGAGCGTTATGTTTTAAACAGTGGCTTACAATTTGAGCGACACAGCGACAAATTGGAAAAATGGTCCGGTACACACTTTCGAGGCTGAGGCGAATTTGAAAATTATTGATGACAGCGGATCAGTTTTCCATACCGATACGTGGATGTTATTTGACTGCAAATCACTAAACACGAGTTTTGTCAAGTGTCAAATACAAAATTTTAACCAGGAAGAGTACGAGATGAAGGATAACAATAAAATTTTCGCGAAAAGTGAAAAATTCGATTGGTACGAAGAATTCAGAGCGATTGATTTCTACATTGAGTTCGATAAAATGGGCGTCAAAAATATAAAGTTCGTCGAGGAGCAAGAATATTATTGCGAAATGATGATCCAATCGATATTCAATAATTTAAATGTTGGCATCGATTTGACCGACAAAAATTTCGAGCATTACGTAGCTGTTGATAAAACGGTATACGGTGACTGTCCCACGAATTTCGACATTAAAAAACTCGCCAAACGAGATGAGGACAAGGAAGTTTGGGTAAAGAGGGACGTTGCCGTTGGGAAATTGATGATCGTTCCGTTTTTCGATAAATTTATCGACCACCAGACGATCCTTATTGAAAAAGATAGAAAAATGATCAAGTGTTTGAACAAAAGAAATTATGTGTTTGGAATAGACGAAGTAACTGCAGCAGAAAGGAAACGAGGCTACATCACCGATCTTGAAAAAGTAATTCTGTATCTATATTAATTCAATCATCGAGTCTAATTTTTCCTCGTACTTTTGCTCTCATTAGAATTTTTCATTCTTTCATTCCAGTTCCATTCACGAAGCCAAATATACTTGGGTACGAATCACTTCAACAGCTTTAGCGAACACTCGGGAACCTTCAAGGTCGGATATAAATCGGAAAATATGTTAAGACGTGGTAACAGGATGATGACAGGAAAGACGAGTGAAAAAATAAGGCTCACTCTGGTCTCGATCCTTGAAGACACAGCTCAATAATTTTGCTCATTATTTTCTCAATATATTTTGTTCAAACTATTCTTCGATTTCTTCATTCAAAAAAAGTAATAAACAATAAAATTCCAAAAAATCCGGAGCAATCATAAGTCTGTTGAGTAACACGCATATTTTTGTTTTGTTCCTGCGGATCTTTTTGTGGGTTTTTATGAGCCTATTCCAAAATTAACCCCATTCCACTAATTTCCTTATTCCTGGGGAGCAGATAACGATTTTTAAAAAACAGTGTTTTTCGAAATTGGCGGAATATTGTTCGATTCAAACTGAAATTCCCCATAGACTTATTTGTGTACGAACGCGTACGTACATACAACAATTTGCTTCGATAAAATGTAACATCAACAAATAGAGTACAATTTGTTGCGCGTATGTGGGTGTGAGTGAGAGACAAACGATTCTACTGTAGATCATTTATAATTTGTCACGTTCGTCCTCTACGACAGGATTAGCTAAATTGAACATTAGGGGAAGAATGTAGTACGCGAACGGACACGAAATCATTCATGCCTTAATTAATAGGCTCCAGCTCTTTGTTTTGATTGTTTCGATGCGAAATATTTTTCTTCATATTTAAGAAGAACGCACACCTTTTTCTACGCTAATTTTTTTTACACACAGTCATCACTTTATTTATTCAATTAATTTGAATGAAACATTTCAAGCTCAGAAGCTCGATTTGCAACGAAAAGTGGAGCATATAAGAAAAACAC
Organism: Campoletis sonorensis; assembly: GCA_013761285.1. Classification (NCBI taxonomy): domain Eukaryota; kingdom Metazoa; phylum Arthropoda; class Insecta; order Hymenoptera; family Ichneumonidae; genus Campoletis; species Campoletis sonorensis. Next base: position 1,151,565 of record JACEOJ010000081.1, read on the forward strand.
TTTTCGCATCCCATCATTTTCATTTCTGTATAGAATATTTAGTTTGTAAATTTTTATAATTGTATGAATTCAATATCGCAAATAGTCGCGTATAATTTGAGCGAACCAACGAACCAGTTGGAAAAAAATGGTCCGGTCCACACTTTTGAGATTCAGTTGAACATGAAAGTGGTAAAAGGGGTGAGGAAAATTTTCATTTCAATATCATTCTCATATTCGAATGTGGACCAATTGACACGAGTGTCATTAATTGTAAGTGTCAAGTGCAAAATGCAACTGTTGATAATTATGATATCAATGATAACGAGACTCATGTAGAAAGTCCAACACTTGGATGGCATGAATTGATTGATTTCAACCAATTCGATGTTGAAATGATGTTCAATTTAATTGATTCAACATCGAATTTGATCGAATTGTCATTGAAGATTTAACTTTCGCCGATCCTCGACGATGTGGATCGTTTAATACTCAAATTTTTACATGTTTCCGTTGATTCGACCAACAAACATTTCAAACATGACATGAGGCCGTTGTCAAAGCGTTGTACAGCCCACAGAGGGCTTAAAACTGACCTTAAACGTCATAAACAGATTATACTCTTTTGTAGTCACTTTTTGAACGTGGAAAAAGTGTATAAACAGATTAAACTCTTTTGTAGTCACTTTTAATACGTGTTGACAATAACGCACTTGATTTTAGTGCAATTAACTCGAATTGTTTATTTAGTCATTTTGACCTTTTCATACGAGTCCTTAAATTTATACACTTTAGCATACGAACTTAGTCGAGTGGCTGATTCCAGTGAAACATTTTTAACACAAAATAGTCATGTTAAAGTTCTGAAAGGCTTGTTTAAGTGAATGATTCGTAAAATTATGTGACTCACTCTCCTGCGACATTACAAAATTTGTCAATGCATGAGAGTGGGGTATATAAGACGAGCTTTCCGCATCCCATCGATCTCACTGCTGTTCAAAATACCAAACGGATAAAATGTTGTACTGGATAATTCCATTTCTTGGTAATTATTATTAAATACTTTATACATAATTCATTCTTTCGAAAGTTCTTTTTTTCCTTTTTTTTTCAACAATAATTTATTATTTGAAATTGATTTTAAATCAGTAATGTCATTATTTTTGGTAAATAATGTAATGTCATTGATTATTTCATTAAAACAGCCGCGTACAACTTGCCGGAGTCATCCCCATATTGGAAAAATGGTTTGGTTCACACTTTCGGGGCTGAGGTAAACGTTAAGGCTGTAAAAGACAGCGAAGCAGATTTCTATTGCGATGCAACGATGTTATTCGAATGCAGAACAACTAATTCGAGTTTCATGAAGTGTCAAGTGCTAAATGCAACACTTGATAACTATGAGATGGAGAATAACAACAAGACTCCCGCGGGAAAGGACACATCCGAGTTTCCCGAGGAATTTCGAGGAATTGATTTCCACATCGAATTCGATAAAATCGGCATTAAAAATCTGACGTTCCCCAAGCCTCGCGGATATTATCGTGAAATGGTGATTCGGGCAATATTTGATAATTTAAACGTTGGCATCAATTTGACCAATACAAATTTCAATGGAGTTGGTAAATGTGTTTTCGGTGAATGTCCAACAAGTTTCAATTTCAAAAAAGTTGCCTCACCAGTTGGAAATACGGTGAAGGCAAATGTTCCCTTCAAAGAATCCATGATTTTTCCATTGTTCGAGAACTTTCCGGATAACGAGACATTTTTTATTGAAAAAATTAGAAAAATGTCAAAGTGCTTGAATAAAAAACCTTATATTTTCGGAAGCGACGAGCTGGTTCTAGGAACTCGTAAAAGCAGCCTCATCCTAGAATCTGATATCGTAAGTCCATCTCAACATTAATTTCGTCAATGAAATTTATCTTTCTTTGATTCCTTGATTTTCGTTTAAGACTTTTCTGCTCGTCCGTTACAGATTCGTTCACGATCCGAAATATTTTTGGACCAAGAAGGCTTCAACACCTTCAGCGAACACTCGGGAACTTACAAGATGGGAATTAAATCAGAAAATTCGAAGTATCCCAGTAGCAGGATGAAAATGGGAAAAACGACTGAACGTATAAGGCTCAGCCTAATCTCCATTCGTCCAGACAAAACCGAATAATTTTCATGATTATTTTGTCAAATTGTTTTGTTCAAACCATTGCACATACGCTATTGTTTCATTCGATAAATGTTGTTAAATAAAATGAATATTTAAAAAAAGACACGAAAGCATGAAAATGGTGAATAATTTTTTTTGTTTTTCGTGAACCATAATTCTTCATTCATCTTCAAATTTCACTGATAGAATAATTTGTTTCATTTACACACACCGACACGCGTTACTTTATGACGAAAAACTTGACGATGGGTACGTCGTTCACACGAATTAAACTCGTCCGAGCGTTTGTTGCTCATTTTTACACGTGTCGCAATGAGACGTCAGCCAATTTTCTTCATTCGAAGTACTCTGTCAAGGAGGTTGTAATTTTTTGCTATGAATTTTATGAAATGGTTACATATTATGCTCGCTGTGGAAAAGAACGTAAGCTTTCTTAGGTGATTTTTTTTTTTTTATAGTTAATCAATTAAATGTTTTAAATCCAGTGCCTTATCCGAGTAAACATTTGAAGTAGAAAATAGTCGAATTAAATTTATTAGGGTCTGGACTGAATGGCCATGATTACTCAAATAGTGTGACCAACTCTCGGGCGACATCATAATATTTACCAAGGAGAGTGGAGTATATAAGACGAGCTTTTTCACATCCATCCTCACTACTGTCTAGAATATCAAACGAATAAAATGTTCTACTGGGTCATTCCTTATTTCGGTTGTTATTTCATTTGAATTATAATTAATTGTGGCATTTTTTGTTACGAAAATAAATGATCCATTATATAGTAATCGATTATTAAAGCATTAATCGTGATGTGTATAAAATATTGAATTATTTCAAAAAAGTATTTGTTTCTGAGCTCGTTCGATTTTTGTGGTTATTTAATATTTTGGATCGATTTAATTTCGTTCATTCGTTAAACTTGACAAATCATACAATTTAATCTAATTTTTTAAACAAAATAGTGGCATATAATTTGAGCGAGCCAGCAACAAATTGGAGGAATGGACCGATTCACATTTTTGAGGCCGAGGTGAACGTGAAAACTGTAAGGAACAATGAAGTTAACTTTCATACCGATGTAGAGATGACATTCGAGTGCAGACCCATCAACATGAGTTTCGTCAAGTGTCAAGTGCAAAACGCAGCCCTCGTGAGATATGAGATGAAGGATAATAATGAGACTCACGTGGAAAGGGAAAAATCTGAGTGGTACAAAGAATTCGGAGCGATTGATTTTCTCGTTGAATTCGATCAAATCGGCATCAAGAATATAACGTTCCCCAAGCCTCGAGGATATTATCGGGAAATGGTGATTGGTGCGATATTCAATAATTTGAATGTTGGCATCGATTTGACCGACAAAAATCTTGATCGTTACGATGCCGTTGATAAATCGGTATACGGCGACTGTCCAACGAATTTTAACATTAAAAAACTTGCCAAACGAGTCGAAGATAAGGAACTTTCGGTGAAGAAAGACGTTGCCGTTAGGAAATTGATGGTCATTCCGTTTTTGAATAAATATTCAGACGACCAGACGATCCTCATTGAGAAAAATAGAAAAATGACCGAGTGCTTGAACAAAAAACCGTACATATTTGGAAACGATCAGCCAACTGGATTGGATCGTAAGATGGGAGGCTTCTTTACAGAATTTGATATGGTCAGGCTGAATCTTAATTTATTGAATTAATTAATAATTTAATTTCCCCCCGTAATTTTGCTTTTCTAAGATTATGTTTTTTCCTTGCATTCCAGACTCTTTCGCGAAGCGAAATATACATCGGTGAAAATCGGTTCAACAGCTTCAGTGAACACACTGGGACCTTCAAGGTGGGAATCAAATCGAAAAATACGCAAAATCTTAGTACGACGATGATGGAAGGAACGACCACTGAAAAGATCAGGCTCAGTCTGCTTTCTATTCTTCCAGACAAGACGCAATAATTTTTTCCAATTATTTCGCCCCTACGACGAATAATAAAATTGAAAAAGCAGATCGAAAACATAATTACATCGAATTACATTTTCATTTATGTATCGCTTGTATTTATTATTGTATTTATGTTTACTTCAAATAAAATTTTGATTTGACTCGATTAAAATTCTTTATCGGTAAGATTATGAAAAAATAATTGATTGAAGATTGAAAATAATAAATTCGTGATTAATCGAAATTCGGTCTTCGATTCCCACCGACACTAATGGATTTTTCTGTGTTCTTCTTTGCTATCGATGGTTCAAAACCTACTGACGAAATTTAGGTCAACAAGTAGGCCTTGGTTAGCTGTGACCAAAAAAACAGGACAAGGATCTTTCGTGTAGTTTCTTAATTTGGTCGTGGTCCTATTCTGATGAAAGTTGAAAATGGAGTAGAACTTAGCTCCAATCCAGGATGTGTGAACCATGAATCCGATTTCGTCATCTGAAGAGTCGTGACAAGCTCCAGTCAGGAGCATCAAATCGTGTTACAGTGAAACGATTTTTTTAATTTTCGGTGGGGAGGTAGGGATTTTCAAAATGCAATTTTGTGCATAGCTCTTCAATATTTTCTTCGTTGAATAAAAAGCTTTGATAAAATGTAATTTCGACAGAGTACAGTTTTCTCTTGTGTATTTCTCTGTCGAAAGGAGCAACGACTTTTATGGCAGATTTAACGAACAAAAAATAATGAAATATTGGAGAAAAAATATTGTACGCAAGAAATGATATTCACACATCAATGAATCATCTCGAATCGTTTATGTTTGTTATTCTAAAACGGAAATATTTTCCTGGATATTGAGTCGAATGCAGCCTTTTTACGTGAATTTTTTCATCTATCTTTTTCTTTTTTATCAGAATACTTGTTTAATCCAGTGGCTAATTCAAGTAAAACGTTTTAACTTGAAAATAGCCACATTATGTTTCTCGAAGGCTCGATAAATGACTGATTAGTAAAACTGTGTGACTAACTCTCCTGGGACATTATAAAATTAGGCAAGAAGAGTGGGGTATATAAGACGAGCTTTCCGCATCCCATCAATGTCACTGCTGTGCGAAATATCAAACGGATAAAATGTTCTACTGGGTTATTCCTTATCTCGGTTATTATTACATCTTAAATATAATTGATCTATATTTTTTTTAACAAAAATAAACCATTCTAATTCCATTTGATTAATTAATCTTCTGTTAATAAAAAAACGTATTTATTTATAAGCTTTTCTTTCTTTATTTATTTATTGGGATATTTTGAGTTTATTTGATTTCGTAGATAAAGTTGAACAAATTCTGTAACTTCATTCATTATTTTATTGATTGAACAGTGGCGTACAATTTGACGGAGCCAGCCGCCGACTGGAAAAATGGTCCAGTTCACACTTTCGAGGCTGAGGTGAACGCTAAATTCGTCAGAGATAGTGAAGCAAATTTTCATTCCGACGTAACAATGTTATTCGAATGCAGACCAATTAACACGAGTTTCATCAAGTGTCAAGTGCAAAATGCAACCCTCAACAATTACGAGATCTCGTATCACAACGAGACTCGTTTAGAAAGCGACAATGAGTGGTACGAAGAATTCGGGGCGATTGATTTTCACATTGAGTTCGATACGATTGGCGTTAAAAATATAACGTTCTCCGAGCCTCGAGGATATTTTCGGGAAATGGTGATTCGTTCGATATTTAATAATTTAAATGTTGGCATTGATTTAACCGGCAAAAATTTCGATCATTACAATGCCATTGATAAATCGATGTACGGTGACTGTCCAACAAGTTTCACTATCAAAAGACTCGCCAAACGAGTTGAAAACAAAGAACTTCCGGTAAAGGGAGACGTCGCCGTGAGGAAATTGATGATCGTTCCGTTTTTGGATCAATTTTCGGACGACCAGACGATCCTCATCGAGAAAGAGAAAAAAATGATGAAGTGCACGAATAAAAAATCGTATATATTTTTAAGCGACGAACCAACTGCCGGAGATCGTAAAAGGGGCTTCGTGACGGAAACTGATATCGTAAGTGTACATGCAAATTTTGTTGAAAATAGTTCCTCCAACTGTTTCTTCGAACTTTTGCTTTCACAAGACATTTCTGTTCCTCCCCATTTCAGACCAATTCACGAAGCGAAATATACTTGGGCAAAAATCGCTTCAACAGCTTAAGCGAACAATCAGGAACCTTCAAAGTGGGAGTAAAATCAGAAAATACGAAAAATCTCGATAACGGAATGATGGTGGGAAAGACTACTGAGAAGATAAGACTCACGCTACTCTCCATCCTTCCAGACAAGGCCAAATAATTTTCATGACAAACTACGCAATTTATTCTCTTCTCAAATCATTTACACGATGTTTTTTTTATAGAAAAATTGTCATAAAATAAAATAATAAATAGATAGAAAGCACACAAATGTTGAACTATATTGTTTCCTTAAAACACATTCCAACATAAGAATGCATCGTTGCATACAATATGGAGTATTAATTTATTTAATACTCCATATTGGATAAATACTCCATATTTAATACTCCATATTGGATAAATACTCCATATTTATTAATACATTATGGAGTATTTTGAAGAAACGGTATCCACCGTTTCTTCAAAAGACGTCATTTCATCCGAAACCCTCCAATACTAGCTCAAGTTATTCATAAGTTTTCAAATAGTGGAGAATCAATGGATCTCCTTCCTTGTATCCCTTCCTACCACGAAACACAACGAAAACTATTTATTGTTATTATTAATAACAGATCATACTTGCAATATGACAGGAACAAAAAATTGTACGTTTGTTCTTTTCAAAAGAAAAGATTTCCTTCGATATTCAATCGACCACACTCCTTTTTACGTGAATTTTTCCATGTAGTCATCAGTATATTGTTTAATCCAGTGGCTAATTCAAGTAAAACGTTTCAACGTCAAAATAGCTGTATTAAGGTTCTCAGAGTCTCGATGAATGGCTGATTAATAAAACTGTGTGACTAACGCTCCTGTGACATTACAAAATTTGCCAAGGAGAGTGGGGTATATAAGTCGAGCTTACCACATCCCATCAATGTCATTACTGTGCGAAATATCAAACGGATAAAATGTTCTACTGGGTCATTCCTTATCTCGGTTATTATTATATTTTTAATTTACCTGAAATTTGATTGGATTCTATTTTTCTTGAAAAAAAAAAAAAGAATAGATGTTTCTTTAATTAATTTAATTCATTAATCTTTTATTGATGAAAAAACGTATTTACGTTTAAGCTCTTGTTTCAGTTCTTCATTTGTCCAACCTATTTCGAATTTGTTTACTTTCATTGACGGAGTTCAACGAATAATGTAATTTTATTGATTATTTCGTTGAAAACAGTGGGATACAACGTGAGCCTACAATCGGCAGATTGGAAAAAAGGTCCGATTCACACTTTCGAGGCTGAGGTGAATGCAAAAGTTGTAAAAGATTCTACGGAGGTGAATTCTCATTCCGATATCACAATGTTATTCGAATGCAGACCAATAAACTCGAGTTTCATTAAGTGTCAAGTCCAAAATGCAAGCCTTCAAAACTACGAGATGGTGGGCAATAACAAGACCAGCGTGGAACCCGAAAATAAATGGGCTTTTTTCGAAGACATTGGAGCAATAGATTTCCACATTGAATTCGATCGAACAGGCGTTAAAAATCTAACGTTCTCCAAGCCTCGAGGATACTTTCGCGAAATGATGATTCGTACGATATTTCATAATTTAAATATTGGCATCGATTTAACCGACAAAAATTTCGATCGTTACAATGCCATTGATAAATCGGTGTACGGTGACTGTCCAACGAATTTCAATATAATAAAAGTTCCTAAACTATCCGAAAAGAAGGAATTTTTGGTGCAGAGAGACGCTGCCGTGAAAAAGTTGATGATCGTTCCATTTTTGGATAAATTTTCGGAAGATCAGACGATCGCCATTGGGAAAGAGTCAAAAATGACTAAGTGCTTGAATAAAAAATCTTATATATTTGGAAGCGATGAACTAACTGCACTGAACCGTAAAGAGGGCTTCGTGAGAGAATCGAACATTGTAAGCCCACGCACGCCATTGTATTATGCACCAATATGAAGAATTGATTTAATGTTTCTTCGTACTCTTGCTTTTATTCATCCATTTCAGATCGATTTACAAAGCGAAATATACTTGGGTACGAATCGTTTCTTCAGCATGAGTCGACACTCGGGAACCTTCAAGGCGGGATTTCAATCGGAAAATTCGAAAAATCATGGTAGCAAAATGATGGTGGGAAAGACGAGTGAAAAAATAAGGCTGACTCTGGTCTCTGTTCTTCCAGACAAATCCTAATAACTCTCATGATTAATTCGACAATTTATTTTATTCTCAAATCGTTTGCACGACTTTTTTGTAAAATAGAAAAATTGTCGTAGAATAAAATAAAAACGTAGATAGACAGCATCAAAATATTGAACTTTATTATTTACTTGGAATACATTCCAACATAATGCGCTGTTTGTAATTCACTGTTTTTTCAGAGGACGTAATTTCATCCAAAAACCTCCATAAGCACTGGCAAGAAAATATTGTGGATTAATTTGTAGCGGGTCCACCATTTTGGGGGAAACTTCAACGTGATAATTCGTCAAAATAGTTGCAATCGCAGCTTTAACTTGAATTAAACCGAGTTTAATGCCTGGACAGATCCTGGGTCCTTCACCGAATGGCAGATAAGCAAATTTGTGTCTTGCCTCGTTGTGCTCCTTGGAAAATCTGTCGGGATCGAAAGTATGTGGATTTTGCCAAATTTGAGGATCTGTGTGAAGTCCCAATACTGGAATCAAGATTGAAGTATTGGGCTCGAGATCGACACTTAAACCGTCGGAGCCTTCGAGTCGGCATTTTTCTGCAGTGAGCCTGAGGATGTTGCCAACGGGAGGGTACAAACGAAAAGTCTCGTTGATAACGTCATCCATATAAGTCATTTCTTGTAAAGATTCGTAGGTCAAACGCCCTTCGTGTTTGTTCAAAACCTTTTCGATCTCTTGTCGCAATTTTTCTTGAATTTCTTCATTTTTTCCTAACACATAGGCAATGAAACTCAAGGTCAAACTGCTGGTTTCAAAGCTCTCGAGGGAGAAGGAAAAAGCGTGTCCCAAAGCTTCCTCGTGAGTAATCTTGTTGTCTTTGACAAGATCGAGCATCATTTGGAGAACGTCGTTTCTCATTGAAACATCTTCGTGTCTTCTTACCTCCTCGAGGTCTTTGAAAATCTTTCGAAAATAGCCGTCCATTTGCGGTGTGACGAAGCTTGTATTTACATATTTATTCAAAAACGGTAGGAACAGCATAATGTTCATGAAAAATGCTTTAACCATTGATGGATCCATGTTTTTTTTCATCGCCTCGAGGAACGTACCGGAGTAGTCTTCCTTGAAGGAATTAGCTTCTATGCCGAACACGTTCCTCGCACCAACTTCGTGAGTGTATCTCGAGAACAATAATTTCGAATCGAATTCCAAAGACTCTTTACTGCCAATTTTCAAGCTCAAATAATCTTTCAATAAATCACACGCACTCTCGATGTTCGAGGTCATAAGTTTGACCCTTTTGACGGACAAGGTCGAGGCGAATATCGGTTTTGCCTGTCGCCAATCGTTGCCACGAAGAAAAAATACATCACGTCCTAACAATGGATCTGTTTCAAGGTCCAGTATTTGAGCGTTGTGCTGGAAAGCCTTGAAATTCGATTGCAGAACAACCTTGACAAGGTCAGGATCACGGACCATCAACACTGGGTCTGACATGTTGAAATAACCGACCATACTTTTGCCCGCGTGTTCAGCATATATTTGGGCACTCAACGTTGATAAATTGTCCTTCAATCTGTACAAAGGCAACGTGTTACCGAATATCGGTATTGCACCGGATGCACAAGGGATTCCCCTCGACCTCCAATAATTCAACGGACCGAACAACCGATGGTACACAAAATAACCGATCAACGAAGAGATAATCGCTATTAAAATGCTCGTCGCAATTTCCATTTCCTCCTATTTTTATTTCAATTGTTTTATATCAATTTAAAATGAAACACAAAACTCAACGATCTTGACGTTATCGTTTCCCAGAGCAAACTGTTGTCGTTCTCGTGTTTTGCTTTGCTACGAGCTTCCTCCTATCTTTCGAGGGTCAGTCAGTTCAATTAGAGGAACCAATCAGGTTTCACCATCATTTTTAGTCTCGTTTATCATTGTCAAGAGATTGAACGCGATAGTTTCGTAACTCTTTTATTTTTCTCTCTTATTTTTCATATGCTTTATTTTTCATAATAGACACTTTAAGGTAGTTCTACCGTGACATTCATATCGAAAATTTGTTTTTCAGTTTTTCTCACAGACAAAATGCTTTGCGGACATAAGTTCATAAAGAAAAGTTGTTGTAAATTGACTAAAGAACAACATACTCCAAATTCAAGGTTATCCAAGGTCATATGCACTTGCTGTATAATTACAAAAATGGCGAACGTCTTTTTCTTTAGATTTTTTTGAAAAAATAAATATGTAGCTTTTTTGATGTTGCATAAAAATGTATGCAAAGTTTCAGAAGTCTTCGTCATCTAGGAGCCAAAATATTTATTGATAAAAATATAACTTTTAACACGAGCTCTTATGAGAGACCATCGAAAATTGTGATATTTACCAATAAATATTTGAACTTCCGCTTTGTGAAACCTCATAAAATTAATCACACACGTGCATCTGACATTAAAGAAGATTTATCCAAATTTTCAACAAAATCTTAAAAAAACGATTTAACGATAAAACGACCTCAAATTGTCTATAATAATAATAATAAGAACAACAATGAAAATTATATATTAGAACTCTCGATGTGTTTTTTATACATTTTTTATTATTGCATTTTGATTCTGTTTTATTATCAAACTCAAAAACGATTCTGGGAAATCAATTGAATTCTTTATGAGGATTAACAAGGAGTTCGAAAGAAAATTTGAATATTGTATTAGCAAATAACAAATGACGACTTTTCTGTCCACGAAATATTGAATTTGACGTTTTTGTCGTATCATTGACCGGTTTTATTGCTATCATTATTATGAGTATTGTTATTAATGAAATCCTCTTTTTTCACGATATTCGATGATGTGTTATTTGAATTTGTCGATGAGTTGTATTTTTCGGCGGGATTAAAACCATCGACGAAGGGTAGATTGACGGTGATTGGATCGAAAATGTGAGGTATTGGTTTGTCAACGCGGTCGATCGAGTGCAATTCCAAAGTTGTTCGTACGTGGAGCATCGTCGTATTTCCACCTGGTTTTTCAATATTTTTCATTCCAATTTCCTCCGTCGTATAAGAAGTGAAAGTTCTGTCTCTTGCAATAATCCGACTGATTGATGATTTCTGCAGAAAAATATAAACGAATCTTATTTTTTTCAAGCAATTGAGAAACGATAGAAAAAAAACACAAAATTTGGCCAAGACCGAGAACAGTATGTCGAAAAAATAAACAAACTTACGAGATCGTAATGAACTGACGTCATCATCGGATGATAAAAAAAAGCGTCAAAGATAAGCAGGCCAGGGACTGGATAACAAGTCTCCAAATTTCTTGTTCTCTTGACACTGAGCATTTCGCCATAATGTTTCGTGCTGTTATGTTCATTATTGCGACTGATTATTCCACGTGGAAAAAAAACAAGTTTGCCCGGATTTCTAGCCTCGTTTACGTCGATTTTTATTCTGGAACGCACGATTTTAACAAGCGCCTGACATTTACCATAAACAGACTCTTCCACGAGGGAATAAGTGCCCTCTGGTTGCGTCGAAACATCGACACCAGGAAATATTAATCCAGCAACTATACGATAAAAGCTCAATTGTTTCAAGGACGTTTCTGGACTCGTAATCAGTCTCTCGACGCTCGACGAATTGTATTTTATGTCAAAACGACCGATGTACGAATTGTCCGCTCTAAGATGCTCTTTGTTGCAAAGATCAATCGTTTTGTTGCACGGAGAAATGTGATAAATCGTTTGATACTGAGGATCCTCCAAACGACAAGCCACTATGTCACTCGTACGTTCTCGACACTTTAACTTTATCGTAAATATCGATTCCTTCACGTCGTCAATTATACTCGTCGTTACGTTGTACACGTATTCCAAATTGCTGTTGAACGCAACATTCTCATTGGTTGGCAATGACTCTGACGTTGGATTCAGTAATAAAACTCCTGTTGAATGAGGAAAATTAAAATTACATATTTTTTCACGATCAATTGCCACTTTTATCATTTTTTTTCTGAACTCATTCGAACGAGACATAAACTGGTACGAAGTCAATTTCAATTCGTGACGTTCTTTGACTTTTTGGTTAGTTTTGGAGAAAGGAAATTTTGAATATGTATCTTATTAAAAATTACGAAAAATGACAATTTTGAAAATAAATCGAATTATAATTTGAAGAATAATTGATAAATTGCGTCTTACCGAGAAAGATCGCAATGACGGCTGACTCGTTCATGACTACGGGTTCGCTTCGACTGAATTGAAGCAACGACTGTGACTCTCATTCCCTATTCACCTTTTGTACAAATAAATTGACAATTGGTACTTGAATTATCAAGGGTCTTGATTGAGCGAAAAAGCTCGAGAGAGGGCCTCGCACGTTGTGAGCTTCGTAGAAAATGCAATCGGTGCAATTTCATGTCCGTTTATTTATCATTTAGATGCAGTGCTTGCTGGATATACATGATGAAAAATAATTATAATTGACGAATCATTCTATCAGGCTTTGAAGCTGAAAAAACAATTCAGTTGTTTACAATATCCACGTGTTAGAGAAACGAAAATATAGAGTTGTTGTTAATTAGTGAAAAAGTGTGCATTGGATTATTCTCTTTATTCTCGGTGCTAATTATTACGTCGATTATTCGTTGCGAATAAGAAATGAAGAGAATAACAATCGATTAAATGAGTATTTACAGGTTTAATTGGTTTTGTCTTCAAATGTTGACTTTTCTTCGGAGCTGCTGTCTTCGTCAGAGATTTCATTGTTCAATCCTTTCTTTATGAATAAACGAGCTGGGAACGTAGGTCCTGCGAAGGTCGTAACCGGAGCGGTCGCCGGAACAATGTCCTTCAGAGTCAGAGTTATTTTTTCGGTAGAAATTACTTCAATCAACGTTAACTTGCTCTTCATCATTATCGTATTTTCGGTCCATGAAGAAAAATCATTTTCGCCGATGTCCATAAGGCTCTTCGATGATATCTGCCACGATGTCAAAAATCGAGAGATTTTTTACTCCATTTTTATTCGTATTTAATTTTTCAAATATGCAGTTATTTATACATATTTTCCAAATTTTTATAAAAAAAGTGTGACAGTTTACTTACCAGCTTAGTATCAAAAGTTTTGGGTGTAGTTTGCATATAATCCAAATTGGCAGCAAAATAATCGAGGCGATTAATGCATTCTTCGAGATTTCGGGTTCTCCTTATTTTTAAAATGTCACCCTTCCTCGGCCCCTTTTCCGTAACGATAAAATTTTTGTGTGACTTTTTATTCACGTCCGTATCAGCAACACTTTTCTCGACGGTCAAAAAATAATTGGTTCGACACGTGCCGGTGAAAAAATTTTCCCAGATTACGAACTGATCTTGACGGACGTTAAAAATATCAGCGGCAACGTTAAGTTGTGCGATTGTGGATTTTACTGTGTTTAGAATCACGGGGTGCATGCGAGTCGAGATGATTATTTTTTGCAAACCGTCGGAGGCGAAATTCAATTCGAATATTCTGGACTCGAGAGATTCCTCCCCATTTTCCGATGCAATTTTCCTCTCATTTTCGGAATGAAATTGGCAACTGAGCGACGAAATAGACTTGGGACGACAACTCAGTTCCATCGTCTCGTTAATCGGCGCCGCTTCTGGCTTGTCTTTTTCGTACCAAAGACATCTTTTACACTCGAATCTCACTTCGTATATCGCCTCTGGACCATATTTCCAATAATCGTTCACACCGATTTCTTTCTCCGTCAAATTTAGGCTCGCAGCTGTTCGTTCAATCGTAATCATAATTATTATGGTAACACGACTTTTGATCCGATAACAAAAAACATTTACTATTCTGATTTATATGTTGGACGATTTATCTGTCATTTATTAATTCGATATTGATTAACTCATTAACTAGGAACATTTTGCTTCATGAGACAATCCGTGTTTTCTTCTGCTCTCGTAAACTAAAAAGCCTTTTTTATAAATTGTTATAATCAAAGAATCATTGCAAATGTAAAAGTAATTTTAATATTGTCCACTGTTTATATTTTCGTTGTGTTTTGAATGTGCACGGTTCGATGTGATAAAAAGTGTGACATAAGAAATTTGCATGATCTACTCATCGTCAAAAACATTTACTATTCGGATTTAAATGTTGGACGATTTATCTGTCATTTATTAATTCGTCATTCATAAACTCATGAACTAGGGAGATTTTGTTTCATTAGACAATTCATGTTTTCCTCTGCTCTGCTTAACTAAAATGCCTTTTTTGTTTTTTTTATAAATTGTTATAATCAAAGAATCATTGCAAATGTAAAAGTACTTTTAATATTGTCCAGTGTTTATATTTTTGTTGTGTTTGGATGTTACGAGGTTCGATGTGATAAAAGGTGTGACATGAGATATTTGCATGGCCTAGGAATTTTGTGTATATGTTTGGCGTAGGAGATTTAAAATATTTTGTCTTATTACGAATAGCGATCACGCGTATATTTTGTCGGTGGTTATTTTGTCGTCTGCTCACATTCAACGCAACTCCTAAAACCGTGTGTACAAATTAGTGTAATTAATTCCATGTAATTACGTAAAAACGTAAAAAAAGAAAAAAAATTACGTAAATACGTAAGTAATTCCATGAATGTTAACGTGGATTAATTATCATTTAATTATTCAATTGTTTGATAAATCAATAATAATAATAATCGTTCGAATATTTTTTTATTCATTCTTTCAATATTTAGACGAATATAAAATGAAAATAATTTGCTTTATCTCACCGAGGAACAACGGTATGAGAGGAACGATCATCCTTCTAAGAGAATGTCAAACGCACTTGAACTAATTCACAGTTCCTCAGGGCTTTATATAGGAAGTTAAATTATTCGCAACTCGAGAGAAACGAGCAATTTCATCAATTCTCTCCCTACAACTCGCTCTAGGGTTGTCAATGCATTGTCCGATGAATCATTTCATACTCCAAATTTAACGTCCCTAAGCATACGTAGATACGATTGCGTATTTCTCTCTTTTTATTCATGTCGATTCAACCTGTTGGCCCTAAACGATTGGAAATTCGTTTTATAGATGTTTTCGAAGGGTCAGAATACAAGACGCGTAACCTTCGAGCAAAACACAGTTATTGAGATTTAAATCAACATCAAAAAATGTGTCGAAAAGTCATTACAATGAGACAATTCATAAAAACGAAAGCAGAACAACAAATTTGTTTTTTTTTTGACACAAGTTTCTGTTTTGCATTCTAACGAGATTGGAAGCCCCGAATTTTTTCGTTTTCCAATTAAAAATCAAATAATTTTTGGACAATTTCGAATTCCATGAAAAGTATATAAGTTAACGAAAAAATCATTTGAAAATGGATGAATTCAGGAAATCGACAACAGAAACTTATTTTTTTTGACATCCACCTGTCACGGTTGGAAAAAGTTTGTGATTTGGGTTCGCCGCGGTGTGTTTATTTTAGTTGAACCCCGTAAACACGTCCACGAAGAAAGGTCTTTTTCCCTAAAGACAAAAAGACTCTTGGATTATGTTTGTCAACGTTAAATATCGATCTTTCAGCACAATTTTTATTCGTATTTTTGAAACTAAATTTCCATTTAAATTTTTGGTTGTTCACAAGAATTCACGAATAGTTTCCTGATCAAAGACCTGAACTTTATCAAAGACCGGAGCTCAGATTTAAAATTCGAACAAATGGTTTATAATTTTTCAACAAAAGTCACATTTTCGAAATCTCGTCTTTTATCTCCGGTAAAAATTAAAATCTGTGAAGAAATTTTCGACAATTTCGAATTCAATGGATTTTCAAATTGATTAGTGTTTTTTGGAGAAAGACAGAAGTGAACCTTTTCATTATATTCATATTTTTAAACAAGTTCACAAGATATTTACGTATTTTTAACGTAAATAAAATTTGCAACAATAAATAACAAAATATATTCATTGGCTTGCTCTTTTTATTTTGCTGTGCTAATCAATACATCGAATATTCGTTGCAAATACGAAAAAAAGAGATAATACATTTCGATAAGTTGACGATTTTTAGGTTTAATTGGTTTTGTCTTCAAAAGATTGACTCTCCTCCGAGCTGCTGTCTTCTTCAGAGTGTCGATTGGGCACCCATTTCTTCAGGAAAATCGGGGCTGAGATTGTAGGTCCTTTGAAGCTTATGATCGGAAGAGTTGCCGGAACAATGTCCTCGAGGGTCAGAGTTATTTTTTCGGTTAAGGTTTCTTCAAGCAACGTTGACTTGCTCTTCATTACAATCGTATTTTCGGTCCATGAAGAAAAATCGTTTTCACCGATGGTCATGAGGCTCTTTGATGAAATCTGCCACGATGTCAAAAATCGACAGATTTTTTACTCCATTTAAATTTGTATTTAATTTTTCGAATCTGCACTTATTCACGTATTTTCCAAGAGTTTATAAAAAGTTTTAAAAGTGTACTTACGAGCTTAGATTCAAAAGTGGGAGGCGTACTTTCCAGCAGAGGTTCCAAATTGGCGAAAAAATAATCGAGACGTTTGTGACATTTATCGAGATTTCGGATTCTCTCCATTTTTCTAATTTGGGCCTTTCTCGGCACCGCCTCCGTAACGAGAAAAGTTTTGAACGATTTTTCATTTCCGTCCTTTTCAGGAAGATTTTTCTCGGACGTCAAATTATAATTGGTTTGGCACGTGCCAGTGAAAAAGTTTTCCGATATTTCGAACTGCTGTTTGCGGATGGCGAAAATATCAGCGGCAACGTTTAATTGGGCGGCGACAGCTTTTATCGTGTCCAGCATAAAAGGGTCCATTCGAGTCGAGACGATTATTTTCTGCAAACCAACTGCATCGAAATTCAATTCGAATATTTCGGACTCTCGTAACTCGTCCCAATTCATCATCGTTATTTTCAAACCGTCTTGGGAATACAACTGACAACTGAGCGACGATATAGACTTCGGACGACAACTCAGTTTCAAAGTCTCGTTAACCGGCGCTGCTGTTTCTGGATAATCTCTCTCGTACCAAATGCATTTTGCGCACTCGAATCTCACTTGGTATATCGCCTCTGGACCATATTTCCAATGATCGTTCACACCAATTTCGTTCTCCTTCAAATTTATACTCGCAACTGTTGAATCAATTTTAATCACAATAATTAACGAGGCTTTATCGCTATAATCATAATCGTATATACAAAGTAACGGCAAAATGATGAACTACAATTTTTCCAAAA